>BPTQ01000007.1:85525838-86125838 GCA_019973895.1 Chrysanthemum seticuspe | reverse complement strand
CGATAACATCTACGGTCTTAGAAATGTTATTCAATAATGGCACGTGACCATAGATGAAGTTCGAGCAGGAGGTGTAAATATTCTTTTCCAAAACATGTCTCAAAATATGGCTTACTGTTACTTCAGACTGTAACCCGTGCTTAAAAATGGCTTGCAGTTATTTCAGACTGTAACCCGCGCTTAACAATGGTTTACTATTATTTCAGATAGCAACCCGTTCTTCAAAAAAGGAAAGTGTTGCGCTAAACTAATTTTCAAATATTTCGTGCACTTATCCTAAAACAAAATGAGGAAAGTATGTCGAAGGACTGCTGTTCCTACTCAAATATTTTTTCCTTAAAATTCTTTAGAAAAAAAATTTGTTTTAAAAAAATGGTGGTAAATGAGTTGCTTTAAAAACAATCAGATTCAGAGTTTTTATAAAATTTTCAAACTCAATCAATGACTTCAGCGCTTTTAAACTTTTCAGAAAATGAGTCATTGATTGAGGGGGAGAATGTTTTCAAATTTATATCATCTAACAGGCTTATCTAATTATCCTATATACTTAAATGTAAAACATGTTAACCTACGTTGAAGGACTAGGTGCCTAGGATATGATTATTCGGATTAGATGATTAGAGTTTGATAAACACATTATTCCCATGCCTTGATATGATTGATATGTTGGATTGACTTTTATTAGTTGATTGCTGCTTGGGTGTTGTCGACCACCATATATCTGTATGTATGTTTACTAACGTATGCATATATCATGGATATAAGAATGTTCCCAATCCGGATCCCACAAAAGAAGATGATTGGATGCCGCAAGGAAAGGGCAACGATTTCTTGGGTCGACAAATGAAGAAATGGAGCTTAATTAGATCTCTTTATGGATAGTGGGCACGATAGATGCAACTTCAGAGGTCTCACTGCATCTGCAGATGGTTTTCTTCCAACCTTCAGCAACAACTGTTAACACAAATAAGCCGTAAAAATGTTTATTTATATTTTACGATCTTCTAATGTTTTGTCGATAACAAACGTAAAATCATTTTAACGAAACAAATAAAATACGTAAACTGCTTGAGCCAATAGTTTTCTAACACACTTACGCTTTCACATAAAACACTAAAACAAGTATAAGTGTTTTTATGATTTAGTAATACATATGTACAACAACTAGTGTTTACATATTTGGGTAAATATATACTTAACTAGTATATACTAAAATGGGTAAAAACTAACAAATGGTATTGACCCATAACCCATGGTATTATCCAAACCATTTGACTAGGTACATTGAACTCATGAGATACATTGTATCTAATAAGTAACCAGTGGATCAACCCATAACCCATGACCCATGACCCATAACCAAAATACCCATGGTTAAAGAGGAGCGTCCCACGGATCCCTAGCTTTACGCTAGACGGATCCCTTGTGGGAGGGATCCGTGGGATCCGGGGAACAGTAGGCATTTTCCTCTATAAATAGTGAGCCATTTCTTCATTATTCCTCACCCTTTTCTAACATACTTTATCCATGAGTTTAAAACTCTCTAACTAAAGATCCAAGTGATCTATGTTTGTAGTTTTGTTTTTGTGTGATTCTCTAGGTTCCTCTTAAAGGCGAGATCACCACCTTTGAAGTCAAGCAAGCTTAAGTCCATGAGTTGCTATGCTTCCTCATCATCAAGACTACTGAAGTCCTCTTGTTGATGGTTCTTTCTTCTAAGAAGTGTAGTGTTGAAGACATTAGTGAAAGATGTCTCAAGTGTTAAGACGAAGACATTAGTGAAAGGTGTCAATTGTCCGTATTGTAGGCATTAGTGAAGGGTGCCTAGAAGTCAAGTCACAAGACATTAGTGAAGGGTGTCTTGAAGATCTAGTTAAAAGGCATTAGTGAAAGGTGTGTTAGATATACATTCGATATGGTGTGTTTCGATGTACAAGATAGATTTGCATTAGATCCAAGGATATTGATATCCTTGATGATGTTGTAATAAGGAGTTGGTCTCCTTTGGGATTAGTCGTTGGTGTAGTGTTGGGTAGTAGTTCCTCCATTGTAGTGAAACTCGGTATTTAGCCTAGTACCGAATAAAGGGTAGGTGACGTTGTGGTAGGTGTGGTTCACCTTGGTGTGAAAGAACCCGGTGGTTAGCCTAGTACCGGAAAAAGAGCAGGAAACGTTGTGAAGGTTTTTCCACCATAAGGAGTCGGTGTCGTGTAGTGATTACAAACTCTCGAGTAGGTGACTCGGGGAGTCGAGTAGGGCAAGGAAGGTGTCCTTGTAGCCGAACCACTATAAATACTCGCATTGTGGTTTTGTGCTTCTTACTCTTATCTTTTCATTACATATTTATACTTCTATATGGTTGTTTATCAACATCCAACACACATCCAGATAGATTGACATAAGTCGATCTAAATAGTTTAAAACAAGTTTTAGTTGGCAAAACTATTCAACCCCCCTTCTAGTTTTTCACAATTGGCATCAGAGCTTCGTTACCAAGTTTCTTGAAGTATATTGTACTTTAAAAACTTGATACGATCCATGGTTAATTGAAAACTACAAAGAAGGTTTTTCATAAAAACAAACACCATGTCTTTTAAAACTCTTTGTTTGGATGTTGATTAAATGACAACATTTTTTCTTAATATATATTTTTTTTCTTAAATGCACTAATCCTCTCTGTGATGTTGATTAGTCAAAGCTCATACCTACCAAGCCTTAGGAATCACTTGGTAACAAGAATACCTTCCCTAAGAAGGTATCTTAAACACAAAGGAGTTGTAATTGTCTACTGACATTTATTGTGTCATTTGTAAAGACATTCCTAAGTGCATTAGAGGTATGATTTTCTACTTATCTCTAAAATGACATTAGCTTGATAATTTAGTATGCCTACATACGCATTTATATGATTATCTTTTGTGCATATACATGTATTACACGAAGCTTCATTAGGAAGCCTTTTTTCTCACATACGTGTTACTTTTTCGTCTAAAGTCGTGATATATAAAACTTGTGTTTTATTCCACTTAATCCAAAAATCATATCTTTCTAATAATAAAACAAAACACAAATCTCAAAAATTCCTCCTTCCCCATAAATAAACCATCCGTCGACCCTTCTATCAAATCCCCACTTTTTCAAATCTTCCACTTTCAAAAATTACCTCTCATTCAAAACTTCATCTTCCTCTCATCTCATCTCAAACCAAAACCAAGAAGGTTCGTCATCAACATGGTTTACATCGCCCTCGTGCTCATCGCCTTAACACTCATCGCTCTTGTGTTCCCTATGATGAAGTTCTCATACGAAGACATATACTTTGTGTTGTTAATCTACATTGGGATCATATACCCAATCCTTTGTATCATTTTTAGCATTGAAATGAAATATTATTAATAGTCTAGGTTATTATTATCATAATGTGTTTGTCATTTCTTTTGATTTTTATGTTTCGTATTCCTTCATGATACACTAGAAGCCATGTATGCAAGCTAAAAGAAAATGTAGGCTAAAACACATATCTTGGTATAAAATTGTAAAACCTATGTTTTTATCAAATCTGTTTCTGTTACTACAGACCCACGGATCCCGGCAAGTATACTAGCTGGATCCCTTGTAGAAGGGAACCGTGGGAACCGTCCTTCTGGATAAAAGATTTTCATGCAAAATAAAAACCACTTTCTTCCTAAAATAAATGTTTCACTAGAATGTCGAACACTAAGTTAGTTAAATGTCATTGTTAATAAACATCTTGTAAAAATGTTAGGTAATCATTGTTTTACCCATAATATGTCACATCCTATTAACTTGTCTTTTCTATAGGTTTCGCTATGTCGCATGAATATGAGTTTGATTTTTCACTCACTAGCGTCTACACTCCTAATATCTCCCTTGAGCCCAACACACCTGGCAATCATGTTCATGGGTTCAATAATCTCAAAAACCATCACTTTCACAAAGGACATATTGTAGACACCTCTCTACAATTCGAAGAAGGTATCAATACCTCCTTCCGAGCCATAGGACTAGAATGTCTTCTCGAAATCAACGAGAAGATATGTCCAAGGTTCATAATGGAATTCTTCCGTCAAGTTAAACACGTTTGTAACGAGGATCGCTCTCTATGTCTTTGGTTTTGGATCAAAAACCAAAAGTTTGTTTTAACCCTTGGGAAATTTGCTCACATCCTCCGGATTCCAAATCATGGACAATGTGCCTTCACCGAAGATTGGTCTTGTTGGAATCACTCCTAAACAGCATTTCAAGTATTTATATCTCATGTGTAATAGGTAGCTTTATTATGGCCTTTATGTTTGTTTAAGGTCCAGCTTATGTAGAAGGCCCATAAGCTGAGGCCCAAGCCCAATAAGGAATAGGGAAGGAGAGGGAGTGTTGCCCTAGCTCCTTGCCTATATAAACTATTGTAAACCCTCATTTGAGGGTTGGTTGTTCAAGTTATTCTTTTCATTCACTCTCACTACGCCTAACCGTGCTACTCATATTGTGTGTTTGTGTTTGATACTTGTTCATCCGCCTTTATCTCTTCTCTTATAAGCTTGTGTTGTAAAACTAGTGACCTAACAGTGGTATCAATCGCCAAATAGTTGGGTGTACACTTTGTTTTTTCGAAGTTTTGGTTTTGGGTCTTACGCGTAAAGATAACACAATCTTTGGTTCGCTTAAAAACTGATTTTTTACACTTTTGAATCCAAGATTCTTGTACTTTCAACGTTATTAGGTGTTAAACTATTGGTTTTTGGAAAAAAGTTTGGAACTTTACGTGTTTTTCCTTGTTTTTAAGCTTGTTTTTGTACGCAAGTGTTATCCTACGCGTAACCGTTTTAAGTGCTTTGGATCATCAAGTTTCACACTTTTGTGTTATTTTGGTGTTATTGAAGCTATTTCATCACACAAAAACTGGTTTAGAAACATCTTTGGACAAAATCATTCTTACGAGTAGGATTACGCGTATCAAAACCCTAGTTTTACGAGTAGTTCTACGCGTAACTTTGTTCCTGGCTTGATCTTCAATTTCCTGGTTTATTCCGTGTTTTCTTACTTGGATAAGTCTGAAAATACGTCGACTTTGGATATCTTTTGCACTGTGAAGTGTAAAAGATCACTTGGGATAAAACCCTAATCTTACGCTTAAGCATAAAGCTTACGCGTAGAAAATCTTACGCTTAAGATTCATCTTACGCGTAGACCTAGTCCTACGCATAAGGTAATCCTACGCCTAACTTTCTACGCCTAACTTACTGTTTACGCATAACTTTAGTCCTTTTTCCTACTTACGCGTAAGCTAAATCCTACGTGTAACTATTCTTGATTACGCGTAACTTTTGGTGTTTTTACGCATAAGTGCTACTAGGTTCTTGTCTTTTCTACGCCTAAGGACACTTCATCAACAAAGGTTCATTCGACTACAAAGATCCATTCTTACTACACAAGTTTATCATCATGTCTCAACCACCATACTCTAACTACTTCCCTCACACTTATAATCATCAACAACAACAACAATTAACTCCACAACATCAACAATGGAATCAACAACAAGCAATTTATCAACAACAATTTAATCAGCAACATACTCCACAACTTGGTGCAATTCCACAACCACAAATGGTTCAACCACCACCAAACCTTCAAGCTCTACCCTACACAAACGATTTCAATCAACATCCATCACGAAGCACTATGAAGGAACCCACTTGGTTTGCTAAGATGTGTGAAGCTTTAAGCAGCCAACAATCAATTCATGAAGCTGGATCACTTGATAGACCTCCAATGCTCACTCCAGGAAACTACGATCAATGGGTGATAAGGTTCTTTAGGTTCTGTGATCTGAAGAAGCCACATGGAAAGTTCTTAAAGAAGGTTATCTTGGAAGGTCCATTTGAGATGCCTACTGTCATTGTACCCGGAGATCCAAACGTTGTTCCACCAAGAGATGAACAAACCAACATTGCTACTGTTGCAGATTTAAACCCTACAGAACTTCTACACTATGAAGCTGATGAACTTGCAATGGAATACATCCTCTTAGGATTACCAAACCCAATTCTTCGTAGTGTTGATGCTCAAAAGACTGCACAAAAGATGTGGGATCATATTCGTCTTCTTATGGAAGGATCTGTACTCAATCAGGAGGATTTGGAATCCAAAATTTACTTGGCTTATCAACACTTCATGATTGAACCTGGAGAGACACTTGAGTCATATCATCATTGATTTTCAGACATCATCAATGATTTGGATAAACACAACATCATCATGCCAAGAATTGCAGTGAATACTAAGTTACTGAGTAGTCTTGGTCCTGAATGGGAGAAGTATGTCATTTTTCTCCGTCAAGCGAAGAATATGCATCATTCTACTTATGGATTGTTGTACGATTACTTGAAGCCTCATGAAAAGGAAGTTGATTGGGAAAGGATTCTCCGTGCCCAAATTGCTAAACAGTCACAACCGGACAATCAACAACTTGCCTTGTATGCTCAACAGAATTATCCCTCTCAACCAGCAACTCAACCAACTGCTTCAAACACACCTTCACAGTCACAACCTCAACAAAATTAATTGGTTCCATACAGCAACAATGCTCAAGCATATGTCAGTGAAGCGACTGAGGAAACAGATCCGTTCGAAGCATTGCAACAAGGATTTGTGATGATTGCTAATGCTTTTGGCCGTTACACCAACAAATCCAACAATCGTATTCGTTCCTCATCTAACACACGAACTCAAGCTGTTGTGAACAATGGACGTGTTGAAGTTCAGAATCGTGATTATGGTCGTCAGATGGGCGGTGGTCAAGGGTTTAATGCTGTGGGTAGGAATAACAACAAAGCTCAAGTGGTGGAACAAGGAAATGCTCAGAATCGGTTAAATGGTCTTAGATGCTACAACTGCAATGAGAAGGGACACCTGGCTAATGCATGCCCAAAGCCAAGGACTAGGGGCAGTGCTTATTTCAAAGAGGCCTTACTTTTGGCCCTTAAGGATGAAGCTGGTGGATCTCTCACAACCAAAGAACAGAGCTTTATGGCAGATGCAGACTCAGATGATGATATGGAGGATTTGCAGGCTAATGCAGCTGTTATGTTGATGGCTAATATGCATGAGCTGCACATGAGTGATACAGGCCCAGTGTATGACACTGATGGCTTGTCTCAGGTACCCGAACAAACCATCATCATATCTGAACTAATATCTCCGCCAATATCTGAATCCGGCACGGATCAGACTGTTCAAAATGAGTCTTCTACATTTTCTCCTGATGATTTTCAAGTTAACCCTGTAGTTACATTTGACGATCAAGATGACCTCATGGTTTCCTTTGATAATCAAATTGACTCCGTGGTCGTACTTGAGGATCTAAAGAATGATCATGTTGAGACTCACGTTGAACAAGATGATCTGTTGCCTCATCCGGATTTTGCTCGGTTAATTCAAGACCATAAAATCAAAATGGAGGAATGTTATGCATTAAATCAATCCTTAAAAAGTAAAAATGCACTGTTAACCAAGGATTTTGAATGTTTACAAATGCAACTCAACTTTTTCAAAACTCAAGAAAACCGTGAAAAAGGTTTTGAAGCCGCTTTTGCAAAATCTCATCAAAACGAAAAATATTTAGAACGACAGATGCGTGATCTAGCCGCCTCGAAGAATGCTTTGTTGTCCGAATTAGAACAACTGAAACATGAACATACAAAACAAATTAACGCTCTCACCTTGGAAAATCAAAAAGCTAAGGCTGAGTTGTTAAATTGTCAAAAACAGTTCTCCGCATACAAAAAGCATTCAACGAATCGGGTAGATGACCTTCTTGCAGAAATTCTCGGTTTGCAAAACAAAATTAAAGAGTTTAAAACTGTTGTTTACAAACATGGTGAATCAGTAACAGCTATTGAAAAGTTTACCTTAAAACCTAATCCAAATGGATATGGAAAAAATCTAGCTGATTACAAACCAAAGCTTTCACTAAAAACATTCAAACCAACTCCTGAAGTTTCCAGTGCAGAATACAAAATTGATAATACTGTCATGAGTGTTGTTGAATACCATCGTCAAGAGGAATTAGATGCAGAAGACGAGAGTCGATCAAAATTAAAAAACGTTGTTTACAACAAACCATTTAATTATAAAAACGCGGTCACTTTCGTCACACCAACGGATTCTTCTAACACACCAAGGGTTATCATCAAAACACCCGAGTCTTCTATTGTTAATCCCAAAACAGTCTTTGCACAAACTTATGGTCCTTTACCTTCCATTAGCGAAGTAAACTCACAACCTGAAAATCGAAAAATTCTTCGATATTTTGACATTTTCATGGCTGACCTCAAAATTTTACAACATGAGATAGAATATCGATCTGAAATAAAAGTTGAACATTTTCAATCGCCTCTGGCGCGCGAACAAAGAGACATTTTTCAGAAAAATCTTTTACCTAATGTTAAAAACTTGAAAAGTTGTGCAATTGCCTGGGAAAAGGATTTTCATAAGGAACTTGGGGTAATGAAAAACGTTTTCGAGAAAACAGAAACATCTATTACTAACACAAAACGAAAAAAGAAACTGTTGAGAAAAGATGTTGATCGACTCTTGGAAGATGTTATCTGTACTGATATCCATAATGTTGTGCTACTCTATTCGTTGCCATATGCATCTGCTCATATCTCTGCTGATATTGTTGAAACTGTTGTAACTGTTGAAAACACCGATAATGTGCTTCAGATCGAGTCCTTAAAAGCTGAAAATAAACGATTACACACGGAAATTTACAATGCAAAACGTCGTCTTCATTGGTGTGAAAAAGATATTCACAACCATCAACTTAGTTAGAAAATCGCTCAATTGAGTGCAAAGTCTTCTGATCCTAAAATTGAGCAACTGGATGATCAAAACGTGTCTTTGAAAAGTCAAATCTCAAAATATGAACAAGAACTTTTAAAAGTTAAAAAGGAATATGGTGTCATATTTGATTTACTCAAAAAGACTCGAGATGAAGCATCTAATGAACTTGATCACTATCTAGCTCACACTAGAGAAGTCATGAATTTTGCTGGTAATATTCGTTCTGAAAATCAAGATCTGATTCACACCATCTCTAAGTTACGGGAAATGTTAGGAAAGTATGAACAACTCCCGCCTACTGTGATTAAGAGATTAGCACCAGTCACACTTAGTAATCGTGAACCTAGAATTCCCACTGCCAAATCACAAGTTGCTAATGTGTTTCCCTCTACTGAAACAGGAATAGTTGCATCTTTTCCAAACGTCCGCACTTCACAGCCTAGGAGCACTCAAACGAAGAATAGGAAGTTGCGACCTAAGAAAAGATCAATAAGGAATGCTAAAGTAGAAGAACACCCTAGGACTCTGAATCAAACTCATGTTACTTCCACTATAGATGTTGCGTCTGGCAAATGTAATAGAAATAGTGATGTAACGAATGCTAAACCGTTAAGTACCTTTGATATTCAGTCTGATGCACCTTGTGATATTTGTCAAAAGAGTATGAATTCTGATTGTCATGACAAATGTGTTGCTAAAGCTATAATCTCTAGATTACGGAATCCTAAGAATCGGAATACCTCTAGGCCCACTAATCATTCTAAGTCTGTGCTTGGTAAACCACCATCTTTAGATTCTAAGGCAACCATTGCTATCACAGTAGCTCCCGCTTCACCTCCTAAGAATGTAGTACCACCTAGCGCTTTCACTAAGACTAAAGCAAAGAGTAGTTATAGATGGCAGAAATGGATATATTGTGGGAGTATGCTCGTGTCATAATAAATAATTATATGGCTAGTCATATGTGAGACTATGGGGTCACACACATATACACTTAGACACCATTTATTATAATGTATTTATCGTATTTACGTTATAAATAACCTTCACAACTCGGGATCAATAATGGGCCATTAAACATCAAGTTAGACTTTGTGTTTCGGGACTCGGGCCAACAATGGACATGGCCATTGAAGGCCTTAGTATGGCCGGCCTCATGAAGGGGATCTAAGGGAGACTTTGGACTTTGAAGGACCTAATGTGTAACTTGTATATTGATATCAATTATCATTAATTGTGATTATGATAATTGATTATAATTAAGTAGGTTACAATTATGTTCTTCTAATCCTTCTCCTACCTCATAAGTGAACGCCCCTATATTCATCCAAGATGGGTTTTTGGTTTTGATCTTCTTCCTTGCTCATTCTATTGTAGTCTCTTGCAAGGTGTTTGTGAAAAGGTTAGACTAGCATCAAAGTGGTGATTGCTTGACGTGTAGTGTGTTTCAATCATTGGGAAAGACCAACATCATTGGTCTTTTGGTTTCTTGATTCCATTCGTGGTGGTCGGTGGTGTCTCTTTACCGGAATCACGCTACAAAGGTATAAACCTTATCTATGTTTTATTTGATTGATCATATGGCAATATGGATCCGTTGTTGGTGATGATTCCGCTGCGTATATATGTTTTATTTATGTTAATTATATTCATCATCACCATTAGTGGTATCACGAGCCATCATATGTGCCATATGATTATCGGGTATGCGAAAAAAATGGTCAAAACGCGTGTTTTTAAGTGTTTATTGTAACCACTTTCAAAACAGCCCCGAGGGCTCTATTTTTCATGGATTAGGAATATTATTAGTAATATAAAGATCTGTGATTTTTGGTCCTATGGCCATTGGTTTCGCATACGTTAATTAAACTATGTGTTCGGTACGCTAAAAATGGCTTTTATCGCGTTGTTTTAATCGATTCTTGAAACGATTTGAAAACAGCCCCTAAGGCTTAATTTTCTGTGGTAAAATGATTTTTAGAAGGTCTAATATCAGTAGGTTTGAGAACCTAAATCCATTTTACTCGCGTACCAATCGGGGTTTTAATTCTTGTTGATTACTTCTTCGATTCGTTGGCTAATTCTTTTATTTCATGTCATTTAAATTGTTCCCATGGCAAATACATGCATGTTTGCTCATGGGATTAGCCAACACCTTGTTATGTTCATAATTTTATGGTATTATTATGTGTATATGCAAAGCCGATGAAAACCTAGACCACTTGTGCTATGAATGATTGTGATTGTCGTTTATTTCTTGTTATTCGGGGTTTGCCATTGTTTCGGCCTTTATGTATGATTTTTAATTTGGTTTTTGCCATTGTTTGGGAATTTTACAATAGATAGATAGTAGATTAGATGTATTTTACATTCTATACATTGTAACCGATGCTTGGAATGGAATGGCGAAGCATAAAAGACATAAAGACGCAAAATGGCTGCTCGTACAAGCTGCAGTAAAACGGCGTTTCCTGATGATTGGTGGCGTATTTTTTAACCAAATTTTTTTTTCAGGTAGACAACTCATGGGCCCACAACTTTGTAGTTTGGTGCTAAGCTCGGGGATGACTCCTTCTAGGCCATTTGGGCCTCCGAATGCAGAAATTCTGGGCTGGCAGATTCACTTTTCATGTGCATTATGGGCTTCTACTTGTCCTTGCTTGGTCTTGGAGCAAGTGGGAGTCCTCCGTGTGGTTGTGGTTTATGTCCCTAGTTGACTCTTGGTTCTCGTGATGGCTCACGAGACCAAGCATAGGTTCTTTCATCGGTTGAGGCTTTGCATATTGTGGTTGTGTGTTGGTTGTTTGCTTATTATGTATGTTGTGAATGTATATAACATGCAAATCGTTTTCTAAAACTTTAAACGCAACACAAACCATTTTCAAACTAAATCTTATGATTTAGTTTATCTAAGTTTAAATATGGATTTAACTTAAAATCATTGTTTTAATAATAACACTTAACTTGTTATGTATGTTATTCGTTTTATGTATTGTCCTATCTCTATTATAATCCACATAGGTTCTATATTAGACTTGAAAATGGACAACTTGACACACATAAATTAAAACAATGATTAGACTTAAGTTAAGAAGAGTTTTTAACTTGTGCTACGAAGAATGAATGCATGCTTTTTTCGTACACCTTTTTTTGATTCACATCAAAATATTTTACCCGTCACAAATTTAAGTCATGCCGTCCAATCGCTTGAGAACACTTGCAATTACTTTTTGCCTATGCGTGGGACCTAGGTTGAATTGTAACCCAAGGTGATTATTGTCTATGCGTGGGACCTAGATATATTTTTGCACGTTCTCAAATTGGATGACTTAATCGAGTTAAGCGGTGAGACCTTGACCCGAGGCAAGGATGGGACTAAACATGCCTACTTGACACTAGCTGCTTGTTCACTAGTGCCATGAGTCCCATAAGGATCTAAGAGTTGCACATGTAATGCAATTGGTGATCGTCGCCTACCAATTGAATCTACTATTGCTAGCAGATCAACTTATGTGATAGTAGAAGCACAATGTGGATCTTAGCCTTTTTTCGTAAATTAATTGTTTTAAACATGGGGTAATTAATTTGTAAAAGGATATTTGTCGAAAATACTAAAAATTGAACTTTGTAAATTCATATTAATGATATAATGCATCACATCCGTAAACAAAAGTTTGTTCTTTTCTTGTTATAAAGACAAACTAAGTACGTCTTTCCTTGTAAGAAAGAGACTTGTTCCTATTTGTTTTCTTTATGAGGAAATACAATAATAGGAATATTTGAATTGTCCTAATTCTAATCAAACTCAAAGCACACCTACTCTAGAAATCGTGATGTCTTGCAAAAGTCAAAACGGTTAAGTATGGTTGCACATCTTATTCTTTCAAGTTTGTTTTATAACCCTAGTTTCGGTTCTGAAACATTGAAGTAAGATGAGATATTTGGATAACTAGAGAACACGTTTTCTATAGCTACCAAAATAATATGAGTTTTAATAATTAGAAGATGGAAATATCAATAAACCGCAAAATGGTAAAGACAATTACTAGCATGATTACCTAGCAATTATCTTAACCCAATAAACCTAATAAGGTACTACACACCCTTGTGGTAAAATAGACCTTATGGAGGAATTGCATGCCTATTTTCAAGTTAAAATATCAATGATGGCTAGCCCGTCATCTATATGTTAGAACTTGATGCACTTCATTGAATATCAAAGTACATGTTTACTAGTCCAAGTGACTCACATTAGCAATAATGTGTAGATATTCAAAGAAAGAAGGAAAGTATCCAATTGACACTCAGTCTCCACTGGTGACATAACATTTATGATGTTGTATAATCCAATGGGAGCTATGTGACTTTAATACTGGTGACGAAACACATGTTATGTTGTCTAATCCAGTGGGAGCCGTAATCTTTATTACCTTGAAGGTTGCCCATATTATTTCTTGACTGTCTTGAAATAATACATTACTTTCCACACGTGAAGCATCATAGTTTATATAAGAACCATTGCATGAATTTTATTAGATAACTTGTCGCGTTCCTGATGTTGCTTCCTGAAATGTTATCAATAAATTGTTATGCATGATTCATTATTAAAACAATAAAGTTCTACATATCTATATTTTCATTTTGTATATCTGTGACACTGTCATATTATGCATGATGTTGTGCCATGCACAAGTGGGAGAAATCTTCATTGTGTGCAAGATACAACATATAACAATATGACTAATAGTTTTTCTTGACTGCAAGGTAAGAAAACTAATATTCTACTAGGACTTCTACACATAAAATGTAAGTTGCCCTAATTAGAACAAATGTCAAGATAATATGAAAAGCTACTTCAACATATTCACCGAATTGTTCAGTAAATATGATTATGTATTATTGTAAAGTCATAATCTTGAAGTATGAAATTAACTTGAAATTACTATTGAGGCCAAGAGTCGGCACTCTAAATTGCTTTACTTGAATATGTTTAGGTCTCTTGTAAAGACTTAAACATCAAGTCTGTTAATTGTTGAAAGACTTATAACGTAAAGTAAGACGTTAACTTGTTATGTATTCTTGTTAAATACATATACATGAAGTCATTAAATTGTTAATGACGTATGACGTATAGTAAAATATTAAATGTTTATGTTTTCTAGTCAAAACATGCACATGAAGTCATTGACTTGGTCAACAACTTATAAATGAAGTATGCAATAGGCTGAAAACACTATTGATGCCATCTGGTTTGACTTGGTTGGCAGATACGTAAGCCAAAGAGTATAAGTTCATCTAATGAGTTGTGGGATAGTCTCACAACATCAATCCTCATGGAATACCACATTATTATGGTATGTCCATCATGGAAAATCAAACTCTTTTGATATTGTTTGATCTTTGATGACTTAAACTCTCTTACCTCCAAAGAATTAAGGTTAGAAAATTGAATGTGCCATGGGTACACTCAATATGGTTCCAATCTGGAAGGTATTTAAGACGCCATTGTGTTATGGAATGGGATGAATTCCATTATGTCTTGATTGAAGTTCTTAATTTGTTAAATACCTTAGAGTAAGTAATTAACAAACCAGAGTCAAGAACTACTAATGTAATTTGGATGTCCCAATTGAAAACAATTTATTGTTTCTCAAGATGCTGTGTATCCAGAGATTAGTCTCTATGTACAAAGCAAGTGGGAGCACCTTTAGATCTTGAAGTTGTTCAAGAACTAATATACACAACCTTCTAGGTACACTTGCTGATGTCACACTAAGGTTGAACATGCATAAGTTAAACCATAGTATGATATCTCTCATTCATAGATCCGGAAGGAAACTTCTTGCACCTGAATGATATAGTCTTATATCAATGCTAAGGGATATAAGTTAGAGGGTCATTGTGAACCTGCTAACTAAGAGCTACATTATCAGATTGTGAATCTGATGAATGGCTCAAAACTATGAATGATAAGATGCAGTTCGTGGAAGACAATCACTCATGAAGCTTGATTGATCTCTTACCAATCAGTTAGACTGTGAGGTTAAAAATAAGTTTCTCAATGAGAAGACTCAAAAGGACAAACTTGTACACACATTTTAATTCACGAGTAGTGAAAGGAGCTACTCATACTCAAGAAATTGACTATGATTAAATCTTCCTACCTGTAATTATTAAATGTATAAAGATTATGAATTGTCATACTTATCTTCATGTAAATGAAATGTGACAATAGGATTTCAAAACTCTTTTCTTATTGAATACATTTGCGAGGACGATGTGTATTCAAAAGGGTTTGTGAATATATATAATCTTTATTATGTCTACAAGATACAAGAATCCAAGTGTGGATTAGATCATGCATCTCCGAGCTAAGATCTTTAGTTTACCATAAAATCATTAATTTGATTTTGATTAAAATAAGATCAGTACGATGTAGACTAAGAGCAAGTGGGAGCACAGTATTTATTTTCTTAAATCTCATATGTTGATAACGTATTAGAAACATTATTCCATCTAAAGCTAGAATTTATTCCTTAGTTTGGAATGTAGTTTCTCATGAGAGTTTTAGAAAATAAAACATGCAACCTTGTTACATATGTTTGTTTGAATAAACATAAGCGGTTATTAAGTCTGACACAATATGAAACATTATTGAGGGGAGTCTCAATAATCAATCTTACCTGATGAGATTGAGAGCATGAATAGAAACCTTAAGTTTAACTAAAGGATTCATTATGTATATCGTATTGTGCGTTGGACTAATTATATCATTTGCATGAATGCAAGATGAGTTGATAACAACAAATATCTAAGTGAATGTCATTAGGTAATTGTTAAACGAACATTCTAATGGACCTTCAAAGGACCAAATATATGTTCAACATTTACGGATATTTGAGGATCTCTGTTTTGTTTGCATACTTTGATGCTTATTTAACACAAATGATGCTCAACCTTAGTCATGGTAAGATATCATCATGAATGATGACATTGTTGACTAGATGTGCTCGATTGAGGGCATTAATACATTATACATTAAAAGAATAAGAATACTTTACAGTTTGAGAAACTGTTTAGATGAATGTCTATAGTAGGTGTTTTGATAGTGTCAAACACCCTATGGAATGCATTGCTGCAATACTCGTATTGTACTTGAATGCACAATCATCATACCTTTCATGGATATTGAAAAAAGTATTCTCAAGGTTTACTCAGATGACTACTTGTTGTCTTGTACAACATAATTTGATCATGGTGGGAACAGTGGTTTTCCGACCTATATGTAGTCTTATGCATATCTGTTTTTAGTATTTGGATAATGGAACATTAAGCAGTCGTATTATATAATGAATTGAAATACCTGGTATGATCGTATTCATTCATACTACTATGTTCTATATTTGCATGTTTAATCCATGAATAATTTATTTATTCTAAAATTGTCCTTTGCCGGTTGACGATATGGGAGTATCATCGAATTAAGGTAATTGTGAGTGTGTTGGTGACTATTTTGCCAAACTCACATGTTGTTCATGGTGATGAGCATTGGACTGACCCAACCTACGAGTATTCACTGCATGGATCGGCGTCAAATGGTGAATCTCGAAAATGGTTATGTCTATTATCCTTAGACTTGAGATGCAAGCAGGTCTTGCATGTGTGGAGTTTTATTCCTTGATATGGTTAAACGCTGTCCTGAATAAGGTAGTTATAAAGGCCACTATCAGGAATGATTTGAAACACATGAATGACACGTGCAGTCAAAATAGGATTTGTTCCTCCACATGGTTTGGAGTTAGATACTATTGGGCCCCTCGATGATTTGAACAGATGTTTGTATGGCCGTACCCAAATGAGATTAAGATGAATCTTAATTCACTTGGTAATCTTGTTCAATATCAAGATCGAGAACATAATAGTTGAACAATTAGAATGACTTTTGATCCATGTCTAAAGTTCAACATGGTATCTGAAACAAAGGGATATATGACATATAAACCATTTAATGAAATGTTTGAGAAACTGACCTCACATATCACTAGGGGAATTGGCGTGTTGCTAGACGCTAACCATTGCTTGTATAATTACTTGACTATTATGACGTCGCAAGTGGGAGCTGTTGGAGTATGCTCGTGTCATAATAAATAATTATATGGCTAGTCTTATGTGAGACTATGGGGTCACACACATATACACTTAGACACCATTTATTATAATGTATTTATCGTATTTACGTTATAAATAACCTTCACAACTCGGGATCAATAATGGGCCATTAAACATCAAGTTAGACTTTGTGTTTCGGGACTCGGGCCAACAATGGACATGGCCATTGAAGGCCTTAGTATGGCCGGCCTCATGAAGGGGATCTAAGGGAGACTTTGGACTTTGAAGGACCTAATGTGTAACTTGTATATTGATATCAATTATCATTAATTGTGATTATGATAATTGATTATAATTAAGTAGGTTACAATTATGTTCTTCTAATCCTTCTCCTACCTCATAAGTGAACGCCCCTATATTCATCCAAGATGGGTTTTTGGTTTTGATCTTCTTCCTTGCTCATTCTATTGTAGTCTCTTGCAAGGTGTTTGTGAAAAGGTTAGACTAGCATCAAAGTGGTGATTGCTTGACGTGTAGTGTGTTTCAATCATTGGGAAAGACCAACATCATTGGTCTTTTGGTTTCTTGATTCCATTCGTGGTGGTCGGTGGTGTCTCTTTACCGGAATCACGCTACAAAGGTATAAACCTTATCTATGTTTTATTTGATTGATCATATGGCAATATGGATCCGTTGTTGGTGATGATTCCGCTGCGTATATATGTTTTATTTATGTTAATTATATTCATCATCACCATTATATATAACACACTAGGATTTAAATGGATGCCTAAAATTATAAATGTGTGTATGTCTAACATATCTGCTTCGGAACCCTCTCACATTTCGGGTTCCACATCTACTTCTATTCCATCTGTGTCGTCTGTGTGTAATGCAGGTGATACAGATCATTCTCTGGATTGTTGATAGCGGATGTTCCCGACACATGACAGGCAATCTCAAACTGTTATCAAACTTTATTGCAAAGTTCATTGGCACTGTCAGATTTGGGAACGATCACTTCGCAGCCATCATGGGCTACGGAGATTATGTTAATGGGAACATCGAAATCAGCAGGGTTTACTATGTGGAAGGCCTCGGTCACAATCTGTTTTCAGTAGGTCAATTTTGTGATGGAGATTTGGAGGTTGCTTTCAGGGAGAAAACTTGTTTCATTCGTGATCTACAAGGAAACGACCTTATGTCTGGCTCGCGTAATTCTAGTCTCTACACTATCTCTATGCAAGACATGGTTGCTTCCTCTCCCGTTTGCTTACTTTCAAAGGCAACATCTACAAAATCATGGCTATGGCACCGTCGTCTCTCACATTTAAACTTTCAAACCATCACCAACCTTGCTCGACACAAACTAGTTGAAGGACTCCCACGATTCCGGTATTCAAAAGATCACCTTTGCTCCGTATGTGAACAAGGGAAAAGCACTCGTGCTCATTTTCCTTCAAAGGTGGAACACAGCTCTCAGCATGTGCTTCATCATTCTTCACATGGATTTGTGTGGCCCGATGCGCGTGCAAACGATCAATGGCAAACGCTACATCTTAGTAATTGTTGATGACTACTCACGATGGACTTGGGTCTACTTTCTTCGTAGCAAAGACCAAGCTCCACAAATGATCATCACCTTTCTCACAAAGATACAGGTTCAGCTCCGCAACACCGTCAGAATCATCAGAACAGACAAAGGAACTGAATTTGTTAACAAAACCCTTCGTCAATTTTATGAGAAAGTGGGAATTCAGCATCAAACATCTATTGCACGGACACCTGAACAAAACGGAGTTGTTGAAAGACGAAACCGAACGTTAGTGGAAGCTGCAAGAACAATGTTAATCAATGCTAAACTTCCAGATTACTTATGGGCAGAAGCTGTATCTACTGCATGCTATACTCAAAACCGTTCCATGATCACAAAACGCCACAACAAAACACCTTTTGAGCTTGTCCACAACTATAAACCGAACCTCAAACACTTTCATGTATTTGGATCCCTTTGCTATCCGAATAATGATCATGATGACTTTGGAAAGCTTAAAGCAAAAGCTGATATTGGAGTCTTTATTGGATACTGTGACACTTCTAAAGGTTTCCGAATCTGGAATCGTCGAACTAAGGAGGTAATGGAAACGATTCATGCTCATTTCGATGAACTCACTGACATGGCTTCTGAGTATAACAGCTTAGAACCCGGTCACAACCGTTTAAACTTCCCTCAACCCCCATCATCAGCTGAAGAAAGCCCTCAGCTAACTCGTCAACAAATGGAAAGGTTATTTGCTCCTCTGTTCTGTGACGACATTGATGAACGTGCTCCTGGTGTATCCGCTGTTTCCGCTGCACAACCTGATAATATTCCTATACCTGATACACCTGCTACAACAACTACTGTTGAAGATGCACCTACACTAATTGACTCCAACACAACAGTTGAACACACCGCTTCCAACAATGATGAACCAGCTGATGATATTCTGAATGAAGTACCCCCACCTGCAGATTTTGATCCAAATGCGTTTTTCAACCCGTTTGCCAATGAGACTGCTGCACCAGATGTTTCGGAATCTTCAACAAACCATTTGAATCCTCAGAATCTGCACAATGTATACCAACATCAACCCTCTACACATAGATGGACAAAAGACCATCCTCTGGCTAACATTATTGGCAACCCGAATCAACCAGTCGTTACGAGACAACGTCTTCACTCAGACGGTGAACATTGCATTTATGCACTCACTGTCTGCCAATCTGAGCCTAAAAACATTAAAGACGCAATGACAAAAGACAACTGGATTGAATCCATGCAGGAAGAACTCAACCAATTCAAACGTCTTGAAGTATGGGAACTGGTTGAAAGACCAACAGGGGTCTACGTCATTGGTCTAAAATGGATTTGGAAAAACAAATTGGATGCTGAAGGGAATGTCATCCGAAACAAGTCACGGCTAGTTGCTAAGGGTTATCGTCAGGAAGAAGGGATAGACTTTGAAGAATCTTTTGCTCCGGTTGCTCGTCTTGAGGCTGTTCGGATATTTCTCGCGTTCGCGGCTCATATGAATATGACGGTCTATCAGATGGATGTCAAAACGGCGTTTCTCAATGGACAACTTAAAGAAACGGTCTATGTCAGCCAACCAGATGGATTCGTTGATCCTGAGTTCCCGAACCATGTTTACAAACTGAACAAAGCTCTTTATGGTCTCAAACAAGCCCCTCGGGCATGGTACGATAAGCTATCATCTTTCCTCATTGCCAATAATTTCACCAAAGGCTCGGTTGACCCAACTCTTTTTTATACAATATCACGGGGCACACATCTTAATTGTTCAAATTTACGTGGATGACATCATTTTTGGGTCAACACATAAAAAGTTTTCAATAGCTTTTGCAAAACTCATGAAGGAAAATTTTGAAATGTCCATGATGGGTGAACTTACGTTCTTTCTAGGATTACAAGTTCATCAATCACCCCGTGGTATTTTCTTGAGTCAGTCCAAATATGCCCTTGAACTGTTAAACAAATTTGGAATGATTACCTGTGATACTTATGCCACACCAATGGCACATACCAAGAAGCTAGATGCTGATTTACATGGGAAATTAGTTGACCCCACCAAATACCAAAGTATTATTGGGTCCCTCATGTATCTAACAGCTAGCAGACCTGATATTGTCTTTGCCGTTTATCTATGCTCCCGTTATCAGTCGCGACCAACTGAAACCCACCTCTCTGAGGCTAAAAGAATCCTCCGATACATCAAGGGAACCATTAATTTGGGGATCTGGTATCCGAAGGATTCTGGTTTTGAACTAATAGCTTTTTCAGACGCTGATCACGCAGGATGCTTAGACTCAAGGAAAAGTTCTTCAGGAGCTCTACAATTTCTCGATGATAAACTGGTGTCTTGGCAATCAAAGAAGCGGGATTGTACATCGCTGTCATCTACTGAAGCAGAATATGTAGCCATGTCCGCGTGTTGTGCTCAAGTCATTTGGATGAGAACACAACTCAAAGACTATGGTTATGTATTTGACAGAATCCCGATGTACTGCGACAATCGAAGTGCCATTGCAATCTCGTGCAATTCAGTTCAGCACTCGAAATCAAAGCACATCGATCTACGCTATCATTTCATCAAGGACCATGTGGAACAGGGTACCGTTGAATTATACTTTGTGGGTACTGAATACCAATTGGCAGATCTGCTCACCAAAGCCTTGCCTCCCGCTAGGTTTAATGAGTTGGTCCACCGAATTGGTATGAGGTGTTTGACTCAAGAGGAATTGGATGACCTCTTAAAACAGTCTTAAAAACCTGTCAAACACCAAAACATCTTTTGTAAATAAATTTTTCAAAAACAAAATACAAAAATATAAAATCAGACAAAACAACAAAAATATTCTCCCAATCTACATTTCTTTCAACATGGCAAGTACATTTCTTCCGTCAACACTTTTATCTTTCAAAATTCAGCATTTTTCCGATCAAGTGTTGAGGGGGAGAAAATAATCCATTAACTGCTTCAAAACATCTGTGTACTTGCATGTTATCACATCTCGGTTGATTCTTTTACAAATGGTGGTAAATTTCCTGGTTCATAGACACTCCTCGGACTTTAATTAATAACCTTTCATTATTTTCTCAAGTCAAGGGGGAGTGTCGTCAAGTTTCCTAAAATCTTCATTTGGTAACCAAAATTGGAAGTTAAAAGGCTTTGGATGAAAATGGAAAAGGTGGAGGGACCAAAACTGTCAAAAACTTAAAGTTATATTAAATAAAACCTCCACCTAACTTAACTCTTCTCATTTATTACTATCAACCAAACATATCCTACGCATAAGAATCAATCTTCAAATCTGTGTTTTGGATCATCATCTTGTAAGTTGTTTCATAATCTTAACATGTTTTCAAACACTGGTTTTGATTTTTACGTGAATCCAACGGTCAAAAAGATGTATAATCTTGGTTTTGTGTTCTACGCATATGCGTATGAACACATAATCAAGATTGTGTGTTTGTGGTTAAAAAGATTGTTTCAAAACGTGTTTTTAGCATCAATGATAATATCTTTATCCTCAAATCTTACCCAGAAACATGAATTGATTGATTTTGAAACTTAGGGTTTATGCGTGGATTTGGGTTCTTCCAAATGTGAAGTGTTTTTTGGTCTAAATATTGCTGGGTTATGTTCATATGATGTTGAATTAATCATATCCTTGCTTTATAACTACCCAGAAACACTGATTAATTCAGATTGTGAAATTAGGGTTTAAGGTTCATAAGTTTGGGTAGTTTTGATTCACCATGAGTTAGATGTTAATACTTGGTATATAAGCTCATACAACTCTCTTGAACTACCAGAATAAGTTTGGTGCAAATCCTATGGTTAGAAAACTTACGCGTAATTCATAACCCTTAGGGTTTTGACTTACGCGTATGACTTTCTACGCTTAACTGCATATGAATGATTCATACCATGTTTTGTTGATAAAATGAATGATATGTGTTTAACTTTGATGATATGATGTTTTATTTCAGGCTTGTTACACGTAACATTCAGAATCAAGGTGGTTATTAATCTACGCATAAGGATCACCTTACGCGTAGCTTGTTATGCGTAAGACTTGTCTTACGCGTAGCTTCTACGCTTAAGGTTCTACAATGGACTACGCGTATCCTGTGAAGGATATGCGTAAACAGTGACCTCTACGCATAAGGTCAAACTCTTACGAGTAGCCTTACGCGTAAGGTAAATATATGCCTACGCATAAGCTCTACGCATAAGGACTTCTTTTCCTACGCGTAACATTTCTTACGCGTAAGATAGGATTCTACGCGTAAGTCTACGCCTAAGCATATATCATACCTGTCTACGCATAACTTTGCCAAAACTACGCTTAACCCTGGATTGTCCTTCATGATGAATTGTTACTTGTACAAACTTGTAGATAAACTAATCATATCATCACGAATCCAAAAAATGTCACTAATAAACTTAAATCGTTTGATATGTTGTGAACAATAAGTGATAAAATAAACTTTAAAACTTAAAGTTAACTAACTCACGAAACATTTCACGATAGCATTGAACTATTGAACATACAAGTGACTTAGGACTCGTAACAATCATTATCACTATACATTCAATAACTAGACAAAAAGACCTTCTGTTGACTAACATTATGTCTTTCGATATGTTGGTTCTTTTGGCTAATGTTATTTCAGATCACGACATGGCTGACCAAATGAATGTGGATGCACCTGAAGTTCTCTCCATTGCTGATATCTATCCTCATGGCTATCCAATGAAGATAGGAAAGAATAACCTCCGTGTTGACTTTGACACCCTTACTTGCTCTGAATCTTCATGTCTTATTGCTATCGATATTCTGAGGACTCATCCGTATCAGAACATGCTTACTCACTCTGCAACCATTCCTGAGATCTACATCCAACAGTTCTGGAACACTATGGAAAGGGTCAAAGGAAGGACTGTTGTGACAGTGACTCTGAACCACAAACAAGTCACTATTACACCTGCAGATTTAAGGGCTGCTCTCCTTATTCCTGAAGTCAATCCAACCAAACTTTATGCCACACCTGCTGAAGAGTTAACTCTCCAATTCTTAGTCAATATCGGTTATGATGAGGCTACAGGAGTAATCACCAAGCACTCTCATGTAGAGCTTAAGAGTATTCCTCAACCCTGGAGAACACTCTACATGATCATCACCAAGTCTGTTTCTGGTCGTGACAGCGGCTATGAGCATCCTAAGCTCATAGAACTGCAAATATTTTGGGCCTTCATCAACATGAAACACATCGCTATTGAGGCTCTGATTTGGGATGACATGATGTCATTTCTCAACAAACTTGGCTCAAAGATTCCCTACATCAGATATACTAAACTGTTGATACAGAGAGCACTTGGACTTCATCCTGATATTCCCAAGAGGCTCAATGACCCCGACAATCACGACATGTTGACGGAACCTATTCTCTCTGTCAGAATCAAGGAAACGTCCACAAAGAAACAAGGTGCTGTGCTGCCAGATTTCCTTCTAACTGAAGATGTCAGAAAGCTCGAAACGTACAAGAGATATCTGGAAGCAGTTAGACAAGGCAAAGTTGGTCATCTTGACGAAAAATCTTCTGGAACACCTGTCAGGAGAACCAGAAGAGGAAGTGCAGGAAGCACAACAAGTTCTGTGAGTCAAAGGAAGGTTCCTAAAAGGAAAGCTCCTTCTATAAGGATTGTTCCCGTAAAGGAAGCCGAACCTATTCCCACACTTGAACCTCAAAGACAACTTAGGGATGAGAGCTCTGAAGATACTGAGACAGATGAAGAGGTTCATTACTCTGCTACTGCAACCGAAACACCTACCTCAGTGACAAAACCTCCAAGTCCTCCAGCTGTCCAAGAAAAAGGGAAAACTCCAGCTATTGTACCTTATGATGAGAGCTCTGAAGAAGAAGAAGAAGAGCAATTGGATAAATCATACAGAAAAAAGTTTCACAACGTCCGACACATTCAAAAGGCCGCTGAATTTGCTAAAGATCAAATGGGTGGCCCCGGAGGATCAAGTGGTGCTGCCCACTCCTCTCCAGATCCTGATGCGGTTAATCAACCCGATAAGGGATCTGGTGCCACCACTCTTCTGCAACAACAACCACCTATTGAAGACACCATTGTGTATGATTTTGAGAAGCCGGCAACTGAGAAAGAAAAGTCTAAGGATGACGAGGATGATTATACAAAGTTTCTTCTAGACAGTCCAACTCACTCAAAGGAGAAAACCTCAGAAACTCCTAAGGACATGAAGTCTCCTCATGTCTCCTCATCATCAGACTCTTCATCTCATTCATCACCACCACCATCAACTAAGTCAACCAGATCATCATCCAAATTCGTGAAGAAACCACCTAAATCTTGGATTTCTCAAACACATGCAAGAATTGTGAAAGCTGTCAAAAAAGTTAGAAAGAAGGACATGCTTCAAAGAAAACTTAATTGGTATGCTGAACAAATGCAGTACTTACATGATGAGAATGACGAGATGCGGAAAGATAGGAAAGCTATTCAGGAATTCATGAGAAGTCATCGTCAGGGGGAACTAAATGAAATGATTGAAGGTTACACTCAAAAGTACCTTCAGGATATCGTTCCAAAAGTCCAAAAGGAACTGGAGAAGTCAGCAAGAGAACAAACCCACAAGTTTCTTCTCGACACTGTCCCCAGTGTGACAAAAGAAGTATTTTCCAGACAACTCACCCCTAACATCGTAGCATTGGTCAAACATACAATGACAAAAGAAGCTGATCTCTCTGAATCTGAGCTAATCGCTAAACTTGTGATGCAAATGTCAAAGAGATCTGGAACGTTTACTTCAGATGAAGCTAAATTTTTCGAAATTCTACTTGACTATCAACTCAGATCATCATGCAAGGAGTCAGCCATTCAATCCAAACGACCAAGAGATGACGATGATAAGGATAAGGACTCTGCACCTAAACGTCATAAACAGTCTGGTCAATCTACATCTATGCCACCTCCTCCACATCGGACTTCTTCTCAACATAAGTCTCCATCGCCTCGGTCTTCTACTGATAAACCTCGGGACGATTCCGAGTTACCACCCCTGACTCATAAAACAGGTGACTACTTTGAGTACACAGGTGGTGACGATGAAGAGGTCCTTGAGCCCCGACAACAACCCACCTCACCAAAACAAGTGCAGAAACCAAAATCATCATCAAGGCCTTCAAAACAGAAGAAGAAAACGACTTTGAATGACGTCGTATCATGGCTTGATGACGATAAAACTGCAGAATTTGATTGGTTTTCTACTCTTGTTAACGACACTCCCTACCCTGAAGAAGGTCAAGAATTGGTAGACGGTAGTACCTTGGAGCATGCAAAAATCTTGCAAGAAAGATTCCGTGTGAAGAAGATGACGAAATCCGAGTTGAAGCGCATCAAGAATGACGCATTCCTTCTGTTGAAAAACAGCTCGGAAAGTGCAATCGAGGTTGAATATCACCTTGAAAACATTGCTCGAGCCATGTCTAACAACATGGATTGGCTCAACCCAGAAGCAAACATCGACTTCACTAAACGGAACAACCCTCCATATTACACTGACTGGACCAAACCTCTACCTACAATCGGCCAACCAGATGAACCAAGGATTCCCTTCAGATATTTCTTCAACACAGACCTGGAATTTCTTCTCCATGGTGGCGATGGTTCACGAAAATACGCTACATCATTGACTCTTCCATTCCCAGCGGCTATTTACTCAAACTGCATAGCTATCGAGGAACGTGCAAATCACTTGTTTTCTGACAACGTGCAAGCATACGACCAAGATGCATTGTATGGGATTCATCATTGGCCTGAGCGCCGAAGAATCTACTACAGAAGCTGCCTGGTTCAGAAGTCTCAACATGAAGTGTATTGCTCTAAGGACATCGTGGCCATCAAACACATTGATCTCAAGTCTAAGTGGGAATACACATTCTTGAAGATTATCATAGTCAAACGACAAGATGAACAGGACTATGAATTCTCAGAGGCTGACTTTGAGAACTTGTCACTCAACGACATCGAAGACATGTATCTTGCCAAAGTACAGGGTCGTATGAGACAATTCTCGACCGAAATTCAACGTGAATTCATCAAGTCAGTTCTCATCTTCATTAGACGCATTGTGATCAAAGAACGTGTCGAAGATATCCAGATGGCTGTTGAATCATATCAGAAACGTGTAAACTTCACTCCACCACAGCTTGATCTTTCTGACATCAACCAGCTCAAACAACTTACGCTCAACAGCAAACCTTTCGGCATTGTTTACCGCAGTGAACTTCGCAGAAACTGCTTAATGGCGTGTAGTGAGCTCCATAAATTCGGGGATCATACCTTGAAGATGGTTAGGGATGGATTGGCGTACAGATTGAAGGATATACGCCTGAAAGTTGGGAATCCTAAGCGCTGGAACTCTCAGGATAGAAGGGATGTGAGAAGGATCATCACCATGATTGATGAACGGTTGTTCAGAAGGGATCAGTTCAGACGCTTGGAGAGCTATGTTGGTGGTAGACCCAGGATAAACATCACCGGCTTTCAACGCCCTGTGCGCACTCCTGGGAACATCACTGCACTTCCTGGTACCCCTTGAATTGTTTCCTTCATATGATTTTGGATGTATGATTATATTATGTGGATGGCTTGTGCACACATAACAGTGTACAACCCGTAATGGTCAAGAAAGGACCCTGTGGTACGCCTCAGTGCCACAATCCTTATAAAAGGAGCGAAAGCTTCTTATTTTTGAGTAAAACCTATCAAACCTTTCATTTTTCAAGGTTTTGCTCAAAAAGACAAGTACTTCCCCATATGATTTCAAAACCTCAACCATCTATATCACTAGTTGAGGGGGAGTATTTGATGAAAACTTTGTTCACAAATTGTTCACAGTGGTCACTCTTCCCGCAACACTCAAAATGGTCATATTTATTCTCAAAATGTTTCAAAAATAACATCTTATATGCCATTTTTGAGGGGGAGAAAATTATGTGATAAGAAATATGTTGTACAAAATGCAAATGAATCTGTGTACCTCAGACTTAACCTACGAATTGACGGTACTAAACTGTTAGTAACTCGAAAAGACTTGTCCTGGACGGGTAATAATTTCAAGCTAGTTCGCTAGTGATGTAAACGTGTCTCGCAAAGGACTTGTCCAAGTAGAAAGTACCATTCGAGAAACTTTTGATAGACATGAACTCTGACGGGTTTGACAACCTTCCAAGGTTTGTCTACACCTTCAAGGTAGTTATTAGAGCTAGTTGTCACCTAAAAGCTGACAATGTATCTCTTTAACTATTCAACGTAACCGTGTCTCGCGGGAGATTGTCTATCTTTAGTGGATCAATTCATAAAGTGCGCGCTCTTTCCTCACTGTGCATTTAACCTTTAAAACTATTAAGCACATGTGGAGGGGGAGTATTTATGCAAAAACTTATCTCTCACTGTGGTTCAAACATGTTTTTCATTTACAAACCCTTTGAGAGATATTTTAACTTACAGTGGTCATAATGGCAAACATAGGTTAGTCATGGAGTTATAAGGTGACTAAGGTTAGGAATAACCATCCTATGATCCGCCAGAGCCGGAGGGATCTACCCAAGGACACTACCATTAGTTAGTGTTAGAAGTCCTTAGGAATGATTGTAAAAAGGAGAAAATGAGAATCGGAGAAAGAAGGAGTTGAAGAATCAAAAAGAAATGTAAAGTAAAGGGTGAAAAGAAATAGCCCTCCAGATTATTCAACTTAGAGCAGACACCGGGTTCAATTCATATGCTACTGGTTGTCACTTAGTGACACCGGTATTGAAGATTAAAAGTCGTCATGGACCCAGTGACGCATGCACTAAACCTTCTTAGCCACTCAAGTTTCTCTCAACAGAAACTTGTTTCATTCTCACAGGGAACCCTACATAACCTATTGGCTTTCTCTTAGAGATCGCTGGTATTGAAAAAGGAGACCCTCTCCCTAGTCTCCGCTCAGAAAAACCAAAACGCACTATTGAGTCTAGAGCCACGAGATTCATCAAAAGATCTCTTAGGAACACTTGACATTTAATCACTTGTTGATCAACAAATAAGATCTTCAGTGATTCAGTGGTTCATATCGAGTCCTTCACAGATCTTAGCAATCTGTCGAGAACATTTATGAGAGGTTCACATCTGTGATCCTCAGTGATTGAATGGAAACTCCTGCCAGGGTCAACATCAAACAGCCCTGACAGCAGGTCACTTCGGTAACTCCCCGTGGATTACGCGGAGTGTGTCTCAAACGGTCTACAGTCGTGAGGTGATACTTCGGTGTACCTCAGCGACTCATCTGAACTGTAGATGTACTTCGGTACATCGCGTTATCTCACTTGTGGGACTCCAGTTCAGGAATGGCCTTTGTAAGAATTAGAGTTGTGTTTTCACACTATGCTGTTAACACTCTCGAAGTTCAAACTTGTAAGTGCCGGAAACCGCTTATTTCTAACCGTTTACAATGTTTTCTTCTTATGGAAGCTCCGGAGCGGGATGATCGTGCTGATTCTTCTCATGTTCACGCCAACATCATCACTAATGAAAGTTCTATTCAAAAGCAACACAACCGTCAGAATGATTCTTCGTCTAACAAAAGAATCTACAAAGTCAAAGATTTAACGAACTTCATCAGTATTGATTTCCAACGTCAAAGAGCGTGTGAGCATGTTGAAGAATGACGTGGAGACACTGGAGCAGCGAAGCAGACCTGAGGCAGACTGATGCAGACAACAACATACTATCACTTTCACCACAAAGAACAATGATCAAAGAACAAAGTTAATGATGACGTCGAAGCATAACTGCTCAAAGATAACGATCTCTCTACACTGGGGAGATTGTTCGAATCAAGACAATTCTTCTCACAAGAAAGAAGAATGTCAGAAGACGTCACAGCTACTATTACATCAACGCCTTCACCGTTTACATTCATATATACTTGAGGGGGAGATTGTTGGAATCACTCCTAAACAGCATTTCAAGTATTTATATCTCATGTGTAATAGGTAGCTTTATTATGGCCTTTATGTTTGTTTAAGGTCCAGCTTATGTAGAAGGCCCATAAGCTGAGGCCCAAGCCCAATAAGGAATAGGGAAGGAGAAGGAGTGTTGCCCTAGCTCCTTGCCTATATAAACTATTGTAAACCCTCATTTGAGGGTTGGTTGTTCAAGTTATTCTTTTCATTCACTCTCACTACGCCTAACCGTGCTACTCATATTGTGTGTTTGTGTTTGATACTTGTTCATCCGCCTTTATCTCTTCTCTTATAAGCTTGTGTTGTAAAACTAGTGACCTAACAGGTCTCTTGATTCTCTCTTCAACTTCCGTGAAGAAAATAGTCCATATTGTTCACACATACCCTCCCCAGAGGATTTGAATCGCATAATATGCAAACCTCGACCATATTACTCCGATCCAAACATTATCTGTACAAAGGATATCCAAGAAGAGTACAAGGCTCTCGCACTCATCCTACGTGAAAATGTTTGGAGTCTTAGGGGAAATCGAGAAATCCTTCCCGCTTGTTGTGCTCACATAATGTATTGTTTGCTAACACAACAACCATACAATCTCGCCTATTTCTTTGCAAGGCGAATTGTAAACCTTCAAGGGTCCAAGAATTAACTCATCCCTTATGGAATGTTCTTGACACGCCTTTATCATCACATCATGTACTTCCATCCACAATTTCAAAGTCCGTTGTACGTACTTGTGAATAAGATGATGGAACCTCTAAACATATCTCTGATGAAGACTTTCTTCATTCCTGAATCAACAAACACTCATCAACCATTTGATGATCCATCTAGCGAAAACACTCAAGGAATTTAGTTTTCTTTCAAATAGGATCAATACTTAGTATCCATGTTTCATCAATGTAATCAAATTTCTTTTATGAAATAAAACATCTTAGATTTGATACCTTAGTGTTAGAATCTCTTAAACTAACCTTGAAGTATGATGCATTGTCAAAGTCATTGCATACCTTTTGTAAAGGTTCTGCTTAGCAGATAGACGGATCCCAAAACTTATGCTTGACGGATCCCTACTCTTAGGGAACCGTGGGATTCGGCAAACAGAAAATGCAATTACAATCATTGTATTTCAAACATGTCCTTAGAACACCTCACACTAAGCTAGACATAGTGTCTTAAGGCAAATTAAGTCTTTATCAAGTTAAGTAGATCCTTCCTACTCACATATAACTCACCTAGATCACAATCAAGACACTTGTAGATCTATCATTTCACTTAAACCCATTACTCTTCCGCTCTCAAACACACTCATCATCTCTCACATGATCCCTCATATCTAGCTTTGGAAATCTTACGATTATGGCAAAATTGATCATAATCATCCTTATCTCAAAATTGGTCGAAATTGATCAAATTCTAGTTTTTCCATCTTAAGCCTTTAGGATATTCTCCAAAACATTATCCTAAGTCACTATCTGATCTCTAGGATCATTTAGCTCCACTTGACACTCTTAAAATCTTTAGTGTCATCTTTGTACATTCATTGGTACTCATGAAAGTTCCAACTTCTTTCATAAAAGGCAATCATTAGCTACATCACTCATTACCCTCAAGTACTTAAGCACCTCTTCATTTAAGACACTTAGATAAACTAAAACACTCAAGAAAAAATAGGCATTAGACCTTACAAACATCATTGCTATCTTTTCTTAGCTGCTGATAGACGGATCCCTAGGATTAGCCTAGGCGGATCCCTCGTTGGAGGGAACTGTGGGATCCGTATGACAGACTCATGCCAACTCTAGCTAAAACAATCATTTCAATCTAATCTTTCTAACTTAAACACTCCATCTCATCTTAAATGAGTTCCTAGATCAGTACAACTCTGAAGTTGACTCTTGTGCATGTTAATCATCACATTCCAATGAATTTTAGTTGCTTAAGTCTTGAATGCACTTGGCAAATCCCTTGGTTTATAAACCACATTGTTAGGACTCCTAAAGTCATCATCTTCATCCTCATTTTCAGCACTTAGAAACCTTTTGAAATCATCTCATCATGAGGAAAACTCCAAGTAGCAATTTATCCACCAAAGAACCACCCAAGAAAAATGCTCGTGTTGTACACGAAATCTCTTCAACCGAATCATCTCCGGTCAAGTCCACAAATGCAAGGATTCCTCCTCCACCAACTCAACCAATCAAACCAATTCCTAAAAGGATAGTACCCACAAAACTACCTATGCCAAACACTACCATACCTCCTAGGCCAAACAATCCCATCTCCACTAAACCATCACCATTGGTTCCTAGAGCTATCTCATTCACAACTCCACTATCATCACCACACCTCTACAATCTAGAGGATTTGCTTCCTAGGCCATCTCATCCTCCTCCACCGGCAACATTCTCCTTATTAGCAGGAATAATGGTACAAAATCAAGGTGTTGATTCAACATTAGCTCCGGCTTCCTTTTCGCCGTCACCATCATATAATCCCATTTGGATTATGAGAAATTATCAAAGTCAACCACCCGACCATATGGAAGTTGACACTTCTCTACCACCACCATCATTCTTGGTCGAGCCATCTTCAAATGAGCCTCCACCAATCCCTCTGTCGTTTGAGGCTCCACAGCCCGTTTCACTTGACCCTTCGCATCAAGCAATTTCATTTCTTCCACCACCACTACCTAGCCATGACAAAGATTGTTATCATTGTCAACATGTTGAAAGTTTGATACATGATGTACGAGAAGACCAATGTTTCATGTTTTATCACCTCCTCGAACGTTTTGACGAGATTAAACCTAAACAAACTTGAGCTAGAGGATTTTAAAGGTGTCCTAGTATCAAGCGTTACTTAGATAAGTCTAGTAATTCCAAGTCATGTATCGATCATTTTCTTAGTTTTTAGAGTCATGTATATCATATCTCTAGTTTTATTAAATGAAAATACATGCTACTTGCTATATTTCTGAGTATATGATTATGTTGTATAATACATATCTCACTTTGATGTTAACATTATTTTTTAAATCACCATTGCTGAAATCAATCATCAGCCATACGGATCCCTTAAAACTGCCTAGACGGATCCCTAAAAAGAGGGAACCGTGGGATCCGTGAGACATAAAACTTCTTTTCTACTAACTTTGAGTCATATTTGCAGGAAATTATGCATTATACATGTTTTCTAACCTTTGTTTTGTAGTTATTCAATTTACACATGAAGACTTTGACACCCTCAAGCTAGGGGGAGCTTTGTGTCAAAGCAATTTGTAGTTTTACTTGTTCCGTGAGACAGAAAGCTCTTTTTGTTTCGATAAAAAGGGGGAGATTGTTAATACAAATAAGCCGTAAAAAATTTTATTTATATTTTACGATCTTCTAATGTTTTGTCGATAACAAACGTAAAATCATTTTAACGAAACAAATAAAATACGTAAACTGTTTGAGCCAATAGTTTTCTAACACACTTACGCTTCCACATAAAACACTAAAACAAGTATACGTGTTTTTATGATTTAGTAATACATATGTACAACAACTAGTGTTTACATATTTGGGTAAATATATACTTAACTAGTATATACTAAAATGGGTAAAAACTAACAAATGGTATTGACCCATAACCCATGGTATTATCCAAACCACTTGACTAGGTACATTGAACTCATGAGATACATTGTATCTAATAAGTAACCCATAGATCAACCCATAACCCATGACCCATGACCCATAACCAAAATACCCATGAGTAAAGAGGAGCGTCCCACGGATCCCTAGCTTTACGCTAGACAAATCCCTTGTGGGAGGGATCCGGGGAATAGTAGGCATTTTCCTCTATAAATAGTGAGCCATTTCTTCATTGTTCCTCACCCCTTTCTAACATACTTTCTCCCTGAGTTTAAAACTCTCTAACTCCAGATCCAAGTGATCTATTTTTGTAGTTTTGTTTTTGTGTGATTCTCTAGGTTCCTCTTAAAGGCGAGATCACCACCTTTGAAGTCAAGCAAGCTCAACTCCATGAGTTGCTATGCTTCCTCATCATCAAGACTACTGAAGTCCTCTTGTTGATGGTTCTTTCTTCTAAGAATTATAGTGTTGAAGACATTAGTGAAAGATGTCTCAAGTGTTAAGACGAAGACATTAGTGAAAGGTGTCAATCGTCCGTATTGTAGGCATTAGTGAAGGGTGCCTATAAGTCAAGTCACAAGACATTAGTGAAGGGTGTCTTGAAGATCTAGTTAAAAGGTATTAGTGAAATGTGCCTTAGATGTACATTCGATATGATGTGTTTCGATGTACAAGATAGATTTGCATTAGATCCAAGGATATTGATATCCTTGATGATGTTGTAATAAGGAGTTGGTCTCCTTTAGGATTAGTCGTTGGTGTAGTGCTGGGTAGTAGTTCATCCATTGAAATGGAACTCAGTATTTAGCCTAGTACCGAATAAAGGGTAGGCGACGTTGTGGTAGGTGTGGTTCACCTTGGTGTGAAAGAACCCGGTGGTTAGCCTAGTACCGGAAAAAGAGTAGGCAACGTTATGAAGGTTTCTCCACCAAAAGGAGTCGGTGTCGTGTAGTGATTACAAACTCTCGAGTATGTGACTCGGGGGGAGAGTGATTTCAATCTTAAATATTTTTAAACGATATTTCATCAATAAAATCCGTTTGTACAAAATAAGTGGTGATCTAAAGATTTAATGTTATGTCATGATATGATTTTCTTTAAAACTCAAAGATCTTTCAAAATAAAAAAATTTATGTTCTTGTTTGATTGTAAAATTGTTTTATTTTACTAAAAGATCTCTTAAAACTATCATACCTGACACTAACAATTTTTAATGTCTTAAATTGATCCTTATCAACTATTTTCAAAATTAAATCCTGCCACGCCTTTCCCCAAATTTTTTTAAATGATTTAAATCAATTGGGATCACAAATCTCAATTGGTTTGAAATTTTTGATCAGGGGAGAGATCGTGATTTAAATCTCAAATCGGTTTTAAAGGGTGATTGTTTCAAAAGCACTCCTTCCTTCATGTGTCAAACGATTTCAATTACATAATGCACATGATTGAGGAGGAGCATTTAACCAAAAACCAGAAGAGTATTTAAACAAGGCCACATATTCTCCCATGTTTTTCAAACCTTATTAAATCACTTGGGATCCAAAATCTCAAAGGGTTTGATATTTTTTTATCGGGGGAGAATTTGTGATTTAAAATGAAATTTGATCAAATATGATCGTTTTGATTCAAAGTGCAAGTTCTCTCTAATATGTGCTAAACTCTTTCGTATATCGATGCACATATTAAGGGGGAGCGAATGGTTTCTATTGGCAATCGTGAAAAGTACTTCAAAAACCTCTTGCCTCTATGTGCAAAATGATTTTCAAATATCCAACGCACATATTGAGGGGAAGAATTTACCAAGAAAATCAAACGGCTTTTTCTAAGGAAATTGTGATCAAATAAATTATCTCAAAAGAACTCTTGCCTCCATGTGCTAAACAATTTCATAATCATATGCACATGTTGAGGGGGAGCATTTCTAAATGATCAAAACAATTAAGGTACATAATGCTTTGATATTATATCACAAGTACCTTGATTGATTTTCCAAATGATTTTTCAAATGGTTTCAAGAAAGAAAGAACAATACTAAAAGACCGACCAATTTACTTTATGCATGTAGTTATAAGGATGGTATGGTTAGGTATTCGTTCCTACGATCCCGCCAGAGCCGGAGGGATCTACCTAGGGACAATCCACTAGATAGTGTAGAGTCCTTAGGTATATTTAAAAAATAGAGAAAAATGAGAAATGGGAAGAGTGCGGACTGAGATAGAGCTAGAACTGGAATAATTCCAACAAGGTTCTAGTTATGAAATCTCTGTAAGCACTGAAGAGGTTGAAGAATGAAAAAGAATTGAATGTGAAAAGGGTGAAAAGAAATAGCCCTCCAATAATTCAACCTTAGGGCAGAAACCGAGTTCAATACATATGCTACTGGTGGTTACTAAGGTAACACTGGTATTGAAGACAAGACGTCATGGACCCAGTGACGCACTGCACTAAACTTCCCAAGCTACTCAAGTTCCTCTTAAAAGGACTTGTTTCATTCTCACGGGGAACCTACATAATCTATTGACTTTCTCTTAGAGATTGTTGATATTGAAGAAGGAGACCCTCTCCCTAGTCTCCGGCATATGAACCAAATGTGCACAATTGAGTCTAGAGCCAAGAGATCATCCACAATATCTCATTAGGACACAAATTAATGAAGACTTGCTGTTTCACACAATGTTGAAAGTAAGAATATATTAAGAGTCCTACGCATTATCCTTGTGGTATTGCCAGAACATCCGAGTGATATGTCAAATATTCACAATGAAGATGGAAATCCTTCTAGAGACAACATCAAACAAGCTCTTGGTGGGTGACATGTGAGATCTTTTCATAAAATCAAGCTTATGACAACTGGATAGAAACGATGGGGCGATTCAATCTTGAATCAACCTTGGTCTAGGAAATGGATTGACGGATACCTTTGAAAAACCAGTCGTTGTGCTTAAAATTTATTTTCCATAGCACATCGACTGTGTATTAATGTTTCGAAATTAAAGGGTATTTATGATTGATAATTGATTTTCCATAATGCAAAACACTTTCTATTAAGCAATACACGATTGCTTTCAAATCATTTTCATCAATCAGTGAATCTCAATTCGCTGGTTCACTCACTCCGTGTTGTCTTCTTTGAGACGTTCCGGTTTGAGAACGGCTTGATTAGCTGTGAAACCCTGTCAAGGAGATTCTTCGGAATTCTACCTGATCACAGGCAGTATTTATACTGATCAACGGGGAACCGTGGTTCTTGCAACTATATTCATCGAAAGTGAACAAAGATACTTTCATGTGTTTTAGTGTTAACTGTTGTTTGCAGGAACTGTTGACGGTTGCAGGTGATTAGAATTGAGGAGTCAATCCATAGTCGCATGCTCACACTCACGCTTAAATAATTCATGATTGGTGCATATCTACATAACCTGGCTCTGATATTTTCATAATATGCTTCTGCTACGCTGCTGCAAATATCATGAACCAACAAAGCTTCCGCTACTCTGATGAAAAGATATCATGATCCAAAACTGTGAGCATGTCGGTCCAAAAGTCACAACATCACATGAAGGCAACACAACAAAGGGTGATCCAGAGATTTACTGTGGCTGATGATCTCAAAGAAAGCTCGAAGATCATCAAAGATGTGGATCAGTTCAAAGACCTCCACTGAAAGTACAAAATTATGCGGACTTTGAAGAATCGCTACTAAAGCACAAAGATTGCGGAACTTGAAGAATTGAAGTCTACGAGCTCAGAACTAAAGACAAAGATGAATGCTAGGATGCAAAATGTATTTCATGGGGTGACCTCCCTTAGGGGGAGATTATTAGGAATTGGAAATTCCATGAGGAAGTGTCGGTCACCCCAATTATAGTCTAGCATATGTTAGCTCATAGACTTGTCCTTATTTACGTTAGTTAGTAGTTAATTAGTTAGTTTGTAGTATAGTTTAGTTTAGAGCAACACCGTGGAGGAAGGATGGGTCTTTACCCACTGTATGCCTGATTCACAGCCCGACAGGAGGGCGTTTAGTTTGTAACTATAAATACTCCTTCCATCCTTGGAAGGGGTGGTGCTTCTTCATAGTCTAACCTTTCTCTTTTTGTTTATCTCTCTAGAATCACCCTCTCATCACTTTCTCTCTCTAAACCATGGCATACTTGATTCATCACCATCCAAGGCCACCCAAATCATCAAACACAATATATTTATGATCCTACAACCAATCATAAGTCCTAACACACAATTGTCTATCATTGTGTTGATCCATCAGTCATCTTAACACGTTCTATTGGTCATTGCTTAACGGTTTCTTCTTGATTTTGTAAAATCCCGCGAAAGATTCTATTTCTCGGTTTAAATCATAGATTTGTAAAATACCGTGCACGTCAACATCATGCATAACGATTCAGAGTCAGTTGTATCTAAGATACTCAGTTTATACGACATGATCAATGAACAGAAGATACCCAACAATGTACAACAGACTATCGTGTTTGAGTCAGATAATGCTAAAATGGATTCTTGGTGCTCAAATTCATAAGAGAGAGAGGTGCACCAGCCACAACCTGTGCACGTTAATGCAGAGGAAAGCTGCATGGAAGTTTCTGTTATACCTAGCTGTGCATCTTCTACTCAAAATGATGATTATGAGTTGCATGAGTATTCTGCATTTATCCCTGATGACTCCCTTACCACTAAGCTTAACATATATAAAGATCAAGTTGCCATCTATGAACAGTGTGCTAAATTTGAGCTGACCACACGTGAGCAGGAAATGGATTGCCAAATGCATACATTAATGAGAAAAACTAACTTAAGGAAAGAAACATTAAAACAAGAGTTAAATTCCTTACATAAGAAACTTAATAAAACTGCTAAGCAAAAGCAAGAACTTCAAGAAAATGTAAAAGTGCTTAAGCAGGAGTTCAAACAAAAGGAATCAAAACTTTTAAATGATTTTTCCAACCTTAAAACTTTGAAGAACAAACTTGAAAACAAGTTGTATGTACAAGGCAACACCATTCAGACTGCTCACATGATCACTAAGCATAGAGTATTAAGCGATAAGCATAGTACTGGCCTTGTAGAAGAACCCAATCCTGAGTATGGTAAGAAAGCAAAAGCTGCTCAAAAGGTGATCGATGATGGTAATGAAATCCTTAAGCCTAGACAAAAGCCTACTTGTTTAGAGTGCACTGAAGAAGATAGAGAGTTAGATGATGCCTCTAGAGAGAAAATGGAAAAGAAACTAAATGATCCTTGGTGTATTGAACATAATATAACTTTCAAAACTCCCAATTACACTAAGGATAATTGGATTGCCTTAAACAAGTTTAGACCTCAAACTCAATTAACCCCTGAACAAGTGTTTTGGAAGTTAGATATGGAAAAGAAAAAATCTGATGAGCTTGTTGAAAAGAATCCTCCCCTTAGAAAATTGCCTCCAGCTACTGTGTATCCACCCAATACACCAATGCATTTAGTGCCTAGAACTCTTCCTACTCAAAGCAAGACCTTAATCAGCCTATATGTTGTTTACAAACTATTCGTTGATTTTGAGAAAACGTGTAAGAAGAGAATCACACCTATGGGGATAACTGGAGGGGAAAGGGGTTTTGAGCAAACTAAAGAATGTTATTTAACTGAGGTCATGCCTTTCTTTAAACAACTAAAAGAACAATTTGAGAGTCTTCAAAAGGGCATAGATACAAAGATTAAAGAAATGAAAAAGGTGTTTAATGAAATGGAAAATGAGGTAAGAATGAATGAATGTGAGCTTAAGAGCAATGAGATTGAGAGGAAGAACCTTCACATCTTTAACGATAATTTGATTTCTAGATGTATTGCTCAAGATGTGTTCTATACTATTACGAATTATTCTATTACTGCTTCTCAATTTCATGAATTGTCAATTGCATTGAAAGTCTCCCAGGATCGTGTCATTGAGCTTGAGACCAAAAATTCAAAATTGCATGATAAAATCAAAAAAGACGATCATGATAACATGGTCAAGCATTTTTCTAAATTGGAAGTTGAATATCTTGGTTTACAATTAAAATATCAACATCTGAAAGAAAATGTTAAAACCTCAAATGCCAAGACATCTTTGGATGCTCCTGAGTTTGATGCAGTTTTTGAAATCAACAAACGTGATGAACAGATCCGAGCTCATTGTAACACGATCAAAAGGTTGAAAGCCCAAATTTCCCAATTGAAGGATGAAAAGAATGAAGGGACTGGCTCCCGTATGCCTCCGCCTTTAGATTCTCAGAATTTCCAACTTCAAAACATAATTGATAAACTGCAAAATGAAAATGAATGTTTTCAAGCTGAAATTTCAAAAGTTAATGCTCAGAACAAAGAGTTATGTGATTCACTCAAGGTTAATCATAATAATAGTGAAAAGGTAACTTCTTTGCTTAACGAAATTGAGAATCTGAAACGTGTGGTAAAAGGGAAAATGTCAATCACTAGTGGTGAAAATGTTTCACCAAAGGTGCCTGCTTGTTCTAAATATGCTGTAACTGTGAAATATATCCACCCTCATCTTCGAAACAATGAATTTGCATATCAAACATATCTTTCGTACCTCAAGGATAGTCTAGAGTGCCTCCGTGAGATTGTTGAAGATGATAAGATAGAGAAACCACTTGATAATGTTGTTGGGCATGCATGCTTATATGCCAAACGATCTCAGGAACTCTTAGAATGTGTGATTGCAACATGTCCTAAATCTGGTACTAGGAAAGATAGAGAAGTTATGCCTTGTTCTATGCCTAAAGTCAAGCATGTGACCTTTGATGTGCCTCTGAAAGCCTCAGAACCCAGCACTTCTAGACCAGAAAATCAAATGGCAGTAAAACAAACTAAGGCTCCCGTCATCACTTCTATAGATGTTAAGATTGACACTAAAGTTAGCGGGTCAAAACCTAGAAGCAATGTAATGAAGGATAGGATTACGCAAACTAAAAGTGATCATGAAAAGGAAGTGAAAGAACACCATAGGGACAATAAGTTTGACTTGAACAAAAAGAATCGTATTGGTTCTAGTATCAGCTCTAAGCTTACTGAAATTAATTCGAAGTCTTATGTTGTCTGCAAAACATGTAAAGAATGTCTATTTTCTGGTAATCATGATAAATGTAGTGTGTTATTTCTGAGGTCTAAGAATCATAACCCAGTTAAGAAAGTTTGGAAAGCGATAGAGATTAAGAAATCCTGGAAACCTACAGGGAAGGTTTTTACCAATAAAGGATTTCAGTGGAAGCCCACAGGTCGAATATTCACGCATGGCAAACCTTGCTCCTTAACTAGATCCACTATGCCTAGAGTAGTGCCGGTTAAGGTTTGGAAGCCAACTGGTAGAATAATCCCATTAGGCACACAATGCCCTTCAATTAAGTCTGATGAGTCTACTAGTATATCTCCTAGTGATAATGCCATGACAACTAGGGTTTCTTCTGATTCAAAGATTGTTTGCGCTCACCAAAAGGAACCCATTTTCACATGGGGATCCAATATGTTCAAATTTCCACCTTTGTCTGTGTTCCAATGCAGGTCGTACAAATCATCCGTTGGTACTTGGATTAAGGCTGCTCTAAACAGATGAGGGGAAATGACTATGACGTCTGTTCACATCAGTTCAGGCCTCGTACTTCATCATTATGGTGTCTGTAGATAACACTTCAGACCCCATTCCTCAAAGAAAAGAAAAGTGTACGCCTCAGTGCGCTTTATCTTCAGAAGAAGAGAAATCTTCATTTTTATGACCATTCTCATCGACATTCTTCATCAACAAGCTTCATGTTTTTCCATGCTCATTCAATCCTCAAGTGGATCTACGTTTATTGGTGTATATTTTTATTCACTTGCTCAATCAAAAATGGCAAACTTCATTTGCAATTTTTGAGGGGGAGAAGAGTGAAGAAACTAAATGTCAGCCATCAAGGGATCTGCTTACCATTGATCGTATTTTTATTCCTTTGCCAAATCAAAAATGGCAACTTCGGATGCAACTTTTGAGGGGGAGAAGAGTGAATATACTATATGTTGATGGATGCTTGAGTTATGGTCATACGACTCTCCAACGCCTAATGTCTTCACACACTAAGGATAACTGGGATTTACTATTTGGGATTCATTGTTTTCAAGATATGTTTGATGAGTACTTCCAACCTCCAACAAATGTTGATCATCCAGTTTCTGAAGCTCATGCTCCGGTTCCTACTGACTCAACTGGTTCATCATCTAAGAAGTACTTCTCGGAATTCTCAAGAAACCTTATCTCCAGTTATTTCACGAGGCGTTGATAATGACTATCATGATATTGTAGTTGCACTACTGAACAATGATCCGTTCTTTGGTATTCCTTTGCCAAATCTTCATGGATTATTGTTCCTCTCATTGTGCATGCTATAAATCAACCTCATGAACATTAAGGAAAATGACTACCTCATCTGCTCGAAGATATTATTGATGAATCTTCCAGATCAGTCTCTACATGTATACCTTTAGGAAGAATGCATTGATGTTGAGGAATCATTTGTTCCGGTTCATTCAGTGGGTCAATGTACATCCGATTGTATGTTTATTCACGTGTTGGGCATTTGACACAAGTTGATTACTTCAGAGTTAATCATTTATCACTTATTTGAGATTGAAGTTGACTTTCACTAAGGCGTGTTCTTATTTGATAACTTGCTCGGGCTTAAGAATTTAAGTTGAATACTTGGTTTATCTAGTTACCAGCAGTCGGGATGTATGGTTGAAGACCTGGTTAACTATCACTTTATGGAGTTACGTTGTTTTACTCAGTGTCACACGCATATGTCGTTGTGGATAATCGCAAGAGGTGTTAATGTCTCATACTTTGGTTGAGTATCGAGCACTTAGAGATTTGCTTGGTGCATAAATTCTCAACACCGTTCTTCCATCATTAAGTGCAAGCTTAAGATACAAATGTGGGGAATTTAACTTCAGTTTCAAGTTTGGTATATCGGGTTTTCTTCTTCAGTGGTCACTTCAAGTTGTCTACATATCGGTTGATAAAGATAGTCAGAGAGAGTTTTTGTAGCAGTTGATTCTCACAGGATTCAGTTGAGCTAATTATTTGTTTTGTTCTTCTCTATTTCAAGAATATTTGGTATATATATATAATGTGTTGCTGATTCTGAGGTATCAAAACCGGAAAGGGGGAAGGAGACATACATCTAAACACACAACGAGTACACGTGATGAACTTAATACTTCTTCTCTATTGAAGTAATCCCGGGAAAGACAAATGTCATAACCGTAGAGAAACTCAGTGTTTAACTCGTAGCCTTTGGTGTGTTATTCCAACTATTTGAGGGAAGGATGTATTATTCCAACTATTTGGGGGAAGGATATATTATTCCAACTATTTGGGGGAAGGATATATTATTCTAACTATTTGGGGGAAGGATGTATTATTCCAACCATTTGGGAGGAAGTGGTCTCTGGATACTTTTGGTATGTGTTATCTCAGCCTTCAGTAGAAAGAAATATGAGAAGAATACTTGGAACGTGAGATGATATTGCTTATCGACATCTTCGATATGATTTATGATACAGTGTTTCCGGTTAGTGATTCATGTACACAATTTAATGATGATTCTGATGAGATCGCAACCATCAGGGGAGAGATATGTGTTCATCAGGGTCGCACAACACGTTCACATGATCGATCTTAATCAGTTATTCTGGAGTCGACATCCGCAGAGAAGAACAAGTGATTCAACCAGTTATCGTGATGTCGTTGTTTCTTCTCTTGTTGGGTACTTGCGTACATTATGGGATGAATGGTTATATGGAAGATAACTGGAATGCACTTAGTAAAATGAAGATGTTGATATGTTGTTCCCCTGAATAGACAACTTCTTGCTCAATCTCGAAGAGTAATGTGTACTTCGGGGATGCACAACAGGTTCATGTGATCGGGCTCAATCGTTTATTTCGGGTATGATAACCGCAGAAATGATCCGTGTTAACTTGTTACTTCGTTGCTATCGTCTTCTTCGGGTTCTTGAGCTTCAAACAATTAGATTGTTTGCTTCACTTCATCTTCTGGGGGGAAATGGTCTTAATTCGAAGATTGTTGGTTTGGGGGGAAGCTACCAAAGATTCACATTTAGAAGGCTCATGTTCAGACGATTTTCTTAGAAGCCTCGAATGCTTTGGTGGTGAAAGTTTAAGAGATGTTGATTTCTTTCTTCTACAACGTGTTGAACGATATCCTTATCTCGGTACTCATTTCATCATTCTCTTAAACTAAATTATCCTCTTTGTACATATTTTATCAAAAAGCAAATTACAAAATCATAAAACCAACAAAAAGAAAATAGAAAAATATAAAATTTTCAAAATCCATAAAAATTAGAAAATCTTGAAAATTTTCAAAAATATTGTTATTTTGTCATGTTTTTTCCTGGTTCGATAACATCTACGGACTTTGAAATGTCATTCAATAATGACACGGGTCTTTAGATGAAGTTCGAATCAAAGTAATAAAAAAATTTGATTAAAAAAAATGGAGAACAATGATGGTTTATTGTCATTTTAGGCAGTAACTAGTTTTTAAAAGAAAGAACAGAGCCATGCTTAAATTAATTTTTGAATCTTCATGCTCCGATTCTAAAAACAAATGTTTGTCGCCAAAAAGACAAATTTTTCCATCACAAATATTTTTCCTTCTAAATATTCTTCTGAAAAATATTTGTCATCTAATGAAAACAAAATTGCTTTGAAAATAACTCGGACTATAATTTTTGAAAATCATCTGGACTTATCATTTGTCAAAATCTCTAACACTCAATCAACAACTTATGTCATTGATTGAGGGGGAGAATGATTTCAATCAAATCAAAAAGTTGTTTTTCAAACAATTGGCACGTAATCGAGCAAGGTCTAATTTTGGATAATCAAAAAGAACAATGTTTTTGTACTATTGGATCCAGACCAAGGCTAATGTTGTGTTTTCGTAAGATACTTAAGCATGTTTAATCATTGGAGTTTAAAGTCTCTAAATTCGATCCTTATCAGTTAAATGTTTTAAAAGCAAGTCACAATTCTCCTCAAAAGCTTTCAAAAACAATTTAAATCAATAGAGATCACATATCTCAAAGGATTTGAAAATTGTGATCGGGGGAGAATTTGTGATTTAAATTGGATATAAACTGATAATTCAATAAGTGGTTTTATAAAGATAATAACAAGCACTCCTCCCTACATGTGCCAAACGATTTCAAATTTTCCATGCACATGTTAAGGGGGAGCATCTATCTCAAACCTAAAAGAATTGAAATGTGGTTGATTTGTCTCTAAGTGCAGGTTCTCTCTAATATGTGCAAAACACTTTCGAATCTCAATGCACATATTGAGGGGGAGCGATCATATGAAAACCTCATCCTTCCCAAAATATTTAGTACTAAGTCCTTAATTACTCGATTTGATAAGGGAAGTGATGATGATATCTTTAGAAAAACATTGTTAATCAAATATTGAATTTCTCATTCTTAATCTAAGATTTCAAAGTTCTCTTGCCTCCATGTGTGAAAACAATTTCAAATATCTGATGCACATGTTGAAGAGGAGCTCTTTTTAAAATATCAAAAACAATTAAGGTACAAAATGTTTAGATTGTATATCACAAGTACCTGGATTGATTTTCAAATGGTTTTTAATTGGTTTCAATGGTAGAAGAACAATACCAAAAGACCGATCAAATTTACTTTATGCATGGAGATATAAGGATGGTTAGGTTAGGTATTCGTTCCCACGATCCTGTCAGAGCCGGAGGGATCTACCCAGGGACAATCTACTAGATAGGGTAGAAGTCCGTAGGTATGATGAAAAAAGGAGAAAAGTGAGAAATGGGAAGAGTGCTGATAAGTGTGTGAATACTCATCATTTTTGGTTAAATCTGAACTGCAAAACATTTAAAAATGCTCAAAAATGCATCAAAATTCTGAAAATATCTCAAAGTTGCATTTTATATGTTTCAGATGCAAAATGTTTAAAATCAGATGAAAAATGAGCTCAGTTTGCATAATTGGCAGTTTCAGTCCCCCAAGTTTCAAAAATTGTCAGAGATAGTCCCTGAGCACTTAATTTCAAAAGAAAAATCACCAAAGGTCCTTTTAAAATCAGAAGTTGTCAAAATTAGTCCTTTGGTGAAAAATGTCAAAAGTTTTGAGAAATTACAAGTTTGGTCCTCCAAGTTTCAAATTTGGCAAAAATAGTCCTTGGAAATTTGAAAATGTCCATTTTGGTCCTTGCACTATTGAAACTTGTCACTTTTGGTCCCTTGGAACAACTTTGATAAATTGGCAGCCTTGGTCCCTTGTTTTTCAGAAATTACACATTGGTCCCTATGTTATTAATTTAAGCCATGACCCTTTATATCATTTTGGACCCTTGTCATAATCCTTTGGCCCTGCCATTCCTTGTGACCCCCTCTATTTGACCCCCCCTTTATAATATTATACCCGGTCAAATCTCTGGTCAAACAAACCCCCACCCCGCCTTTTTCTTTCTTCCTCACCAAATCTCTGCAACACTCCATCCTCCCATCCCCCCAGCTCACCTTCACATTTCCTTGTTCCCCCCACCTCAACAACCTTCCAAGATACATTTAATGCATCCCTCCCCCTAACACTCAACCCCCAACTGGCAATTATACATTTTGGCGCCAAAAATCAATCAAACGGCCAAGATCACTTTAACTAATCCAATGGCCAAGAAAACTGGTGGGATGTGCTCAGGGGAGTGAGAGAAGCTATTTGGTGTATAAAAAGAAGCTAGAGATAGAGAGAAGGGGGAGCACTTAGTTTTATTTTAAAATGTATGTCGTTTTTAAAGTTTCTATGTCTTAAATAGCTTATCAGTTGTAATTTCAAGTGTATCTGTAACAAACTAAGTTATTTTAGTGTATTCAAACTAATTTCAAGTATCAATTCAAGTTTGTATTTTCATTTCATATTTTCATGTCACTATTGCAATATTCAGTTTTAAACTCTTATGTTCAATCTTCAAATAGCTTATTTCTAAGCTCAAATAAGCTTATATAAGCTACTTATAGCTTTTTGTAAGCTTACATTTAAGTTTCAAGCAAATTTGTTATTGGGTCAACAAAAGTCAACTGAATCATCATTTGGAAATGGAAATGGAATTGGGTGATGCAGTGCTGGAAATGGGTTGAATTAGAGTGATTTGGGTTGATATAAATAGGCTAGTGGTTCTGTGTTTGATTAATCTCAAGCCATAGTGGCTAGGACCAAATGTGAGTTCATTTTCAATATCACTGCATAATCTGTATCTGTGGTTAATATTAGTTTTTACCTGTTTATTTAGTGTTAATTAGGGTAATTAGACTCAGTTTGATCAATTATACAAGCTTGTTCAGTAGTTGGCTTCTTTTAAATTGCAAATCAGTTGTAAAAAATAGTGTTTGGATTTGCTGCATTAACTGTATTAGAGGTTTGTTCAGTAGTTAAGACTTGTTGTTTTAGGCTTGTTTAGCTCATTTGTACTCATTCTAGTCATTACATTGTGTCTGCACACTCTCAAAGTCAAAATCATCAAGAAACTGTCCTAAATTCTTAACTGTTAGAATTTTCTTAGATCAAAATCTTGTTTTGTGTTTAGAATCCATAAAGATAGATTGCAGTAGGATCATTTCATCATAATACATCACATTCAATCCACAAATTGGTTTCAAATCTCAATATAGTCAACTTTTCAAAATTGTCTCAAAAGTCAAAAGAGTGAAAATCCAGTTTTCACCCAAATGGGGTGATTTTTCATTGATTCATTCTTGGATCAAATCAAGTGAAATTGTGGGTTTATAAACTTCAACTGGTCTAGTTTCTGAATATCATTTTTGTAAATTTTTGTAAATTTTTTATAAGCTCTTAAACAGCTTGTCAATATGGGTATAAATCCCTGTACACACTCAGTGTATACTGAGTGTGCACAGGTTTTGTGCAGGTCTTGTAACAAGCTCAGTTGAGCTCATCTTGGTCTGGTCTTTGGTTTAGAAGTAGCTAGCCAGGTCTAGTGTAGGATCCAATACCTGGTTTTCATTTTCAGCTTATTGGGTAGCTTGTGCTTAAGCTTAAAAGTAGTAGCCTAGAACTGTTTTAAGCACTTGAGCTCAATTCATCAAATCAAGTTAATCAGTATTATAGAGGTTAAGAGCAGTTGCAATAAGTTTTTTTTTTAGTAGTTCTAGTATATTATAGCTTCTGTAACAGTTTGATACTTATTTGTGGCTTTTAGCTTATTTGGAGTGCTTATTCTTAAGCACTTGTGATTGCAGTTCCATATTCTTGCACACAAGCCACTGTTTTTATATTTTTCTTAGATTCATAATATTAATTTACACTTTTCCTGAATTTTTCATATTTTTCTAGGTCAGTTTGCTATTTTTCTTCATTTAAATCAGTTTTAAAGCCTTTTTAATTAGCTTTTATTGCAATTAAATCAGAAAAGTTTCAAAAAAATAAGTTTTCACTTTTCCTAGAGTAAGATAAATATAAAAAGTCAAAAAAATATTTTTCCAGATTTTTCATAGTTTATTTTGTAATTTTTAGCAATTTAATTAGTTTTAAATAGTTTTTAATTCATAGAAAATAGAAAAATAATCAGAAAAATATAAAATTAGTTTTGAAAATTCTCTTTAGTTATTTTAGATTTTTCTAAGTTATAATTTCATTTTTCTAGCTTTATTTCATATTTTCTTGTATTTTAGGGTATAATTAAATAGTTAAAAACAGTTTTTAATTAATAATAATTAATTAAATAGTTATAAAAATAATTTTCTTTTTCTAAAAATTTTCTCTTATCATTAGGTTTGTAAAAATGTCATTTTCATATTTTTAGGATTAATATTGTTTCAGTTTCACATTTTCTTTTGTACGTTACGTAGTTTTTAATTTAAGTTTTATAAAAGAAAAATCAAAAACATCATTTTGCAAATAGTGATAGCGTTTATTTAATATATTTTATCTTTTTAATTTTCTTTAATTTGCATTTAAGCCCCTGTAATTTATTTACTTTTTCTTTAGTTATAACCAATCAATCCCTTTTTCCGTTCAAATCCTCTCGATCACTATTCGTTTGGTGATTCATCGCACAGCTCGTTGGGACATAACGACCTGGGGAAACACTACACTCTCCTGATCTTCATTGCATTGGTTTCTGAACTGTTTTAAGTTTCTTACGGTTAGCCATTCACAAGTGGCTAGCTTGTGTGAGATAACTTGACGGTTTGGCACCGATCAGTGCCGACTGAGATAGAGCTAGAACTGGAATAAACCCAACAAGGTTTTAAGTAATGAAGTCTCGGTAAGCACTGAAGGGGTTGAAGAATGAAAAAGAAATGAATGTGAAAAGGGTGAAAATAAATAGCCCTCCAATAATTCAACCTTATGGCAGAAACCGGGTTCAATACATATGCTACTGGTGGTTACTAAAGTAACACTGGTATTGAAGACAAGACGTCATGGACCCAGTGACGCACTGCACCTAACTTCCCAAACTACTCAAGTTCCTCTTAAAATGACTTGTTTCATTCTCACGGGGAACCTACATAATCTATCGACTTTCTCTTAGAGGTCGTTGATATTGAAGAAGGAGACCCTCTCCCTAGTCTCTGGCATAGGAACCAAATGTGCACTATTGAGTCTAGAGCCACGAGATCATCAATAAATCTCGTTAGGGCACATTATTCTTGAAGACTTACTGTTTCACACAATGTGGAAAGTAAGAATATAATTAAGAGTCCTACGCATTATCCTTGCGGTATTGCCAGAACATCCGAGTGATATGTAAAATAGTCACGATAAAGATGGAAAACCTTCTAGAGCCAACATCAAACAAGCTCTTGGTGGATGGCATGTGAGATCTATCCAATAGATCAACCATGTGACAACTGAACAGAAACGATGGAGCGATTCAAATTATGAATCAATCCTGGTTCAGGAAATGGATTGACGGATACCTTTGAAAAAACAGTCGTTGTGCTCAAAAATTATTCTCTATAGCACATCGACTGTGTACTACATTTTCAAAATCAAAAGGTATTTATGATTGAAAATTGATTTCTATTATAAAACCTTCGTTGTATTGCAAAAACTCTTTCTGATAAGCAATACAGGATTGTTTCAAATCATTTTTTAATCAATCAGTAAATCTCAATTTGCTGGTTCACTTATTCCGTGTTGTCTTTTTTGAGACGTTCCGGTTTGAGAACAGCTAGAGCAGCTGCGAAACCCTGTCAAGGAGATTCTCCGGAATTCTACCTGATCACAGGCAGTACTTGTACTGATCAACGGGGAACCGTGGGCCGTGTACCTCAATTCAACAAATGAAATCAAAGACACTTTTGTGCCCTTGTATTGCTAACTGTTGTCTGCAGGAATACCCAACGGTTGCAGCTGATCAGAATTGAGGAGCCAATCCATAGTTGCATGCTCACACATCACATTCATCTCAAAGAAATCATGATAAGTGCATATCTTCATCAAGTGACTCCGATATTTTCACTCCATGCTTCTGCTACGCTGTTGCAAATATCATGAATCAACATAAGCTTCCGCAACTCTGATAAGAAGATATCATGATCCAAAATGTGAGCATGCCGGTCCAAAAGTCACAACGTCACATGATGGCAACACTACAAAGGATGAGTCAGAGATTTACTATGGCTGATGATCTCAAAGCTGGCTCAACACTCATCCTCACGTGGATCAGTTAAAGACCTCCACTTATAATAACAAAACATGCGGTACATGAAGAATCAAAGGCTACGGACTATAGAGCAAAATCGAGAATCCAAGAACAATCAAAATGTAATATATGTTTGTATTCAATGTAAAATTGAGGTGACCTCCCTTAGGGGGAGATTGTTAGGATTTAGAAAATCCGGTAGTTAAAGAGTCGGTCACCTCAAGTATATGTATTCGTTAGAAAGCTCGTAGTCGTAGTCATGTAATGTTATTAAGTAGTTTGTTAAGTAACACCGTGGAGAACGGACGGATCTTTACCCACTGTATGCCTGATCCACAACCTCGTAAGAGGCGTGTCTTGTAAGAAACATTAAATACCCTCTACCTCCCAAGGTAGAGGGTTGGAGCTTTCAATATCATTTTTCTTTGTCTCACTAAAGTTCCCAACTCTCTTCCACTTTCTCTCTCTAAAACTCTAAACTATACGCCCCTTTATGTTATGATATGATGTGTTTATGAAATCCAATATGTTACAACATTTCTTTTATGTATTTGGATTGATTAAAGAATATACCATCTTCTAGTTGTTTGATTTGTAGACCGAGAAAGAAACTTAGTTCTCCCATCATACTCATTTCAAACTCATCATGCATGATTTTTTAGAAATCATCACACATATCTTGACAAGTTCATCCGAATATAATATTGTCCACGTATATTTGAACAATAATTATATATGATTCTTTTTTCTTACTGAAAAGTGTATTATCAACTAACCCCATGGTGTATTTGTTTTTGATTAAAAATGATTTGAGTCTATCATACCAAGCTTTTTGGGCTTGTTTAAGACCGTAAAGAGCTTTCTTTAGTTTATACACGTGTTTAGGTTTTTCGAAATCGATAAAGCCTGGAGGTTGAGCTACATAGACTTCTTCATTAATAAAGCCATTTAGAAAAGCACTTTTAACATCCATTTAAAAAAGCTTAAGATCATTAGCACAAGCATAAGCAAGAAGTATTCTTATAGACTCTAATCTAGCCACGGGAGCATAGGTCTCATCAAAGTCTAAAAGGCCTGTCCTCAAGACTTGACTTTTGTTTCTTTGATCTGTCTCTGCTTTCAGAGGGCTTGTCCGTCTTACGTGCGGATATCATGTCGTCCCCATGCCTCCTGGAAGTGGGTTATGTTCTTTGTGAATAAGATCTGTGGTAATAGCTTTCCTCCCCTCTTGGGAAATTTTGGTGGGTTGGTCGTCTGGAGTCTCCGGAATACGCTGAGATGCTCCTCTCCCTGTCTCCTAACCTATGAAATACACCTTTTCATAGTCTTTTGAACACCGCCTCTCGCTCTGTATCTTTCTTTCTTGGTGATCTAGACCTATTGTTTCTCCGATCAGGGCCTTCTCGTGTGTCCCGGCATTTCTTAGACTCGAGTTTTTTCCTCAAATCTTTTCTTCTGTTCGGCACTCCTGATTCGGACTTTTGCGAGGCTTCTCGGAAATCAAGCCGAGTTTTCACTGCCTCCAATGCTTTGGCCTTTTCCTTTTGCTTCCTTTCTTGATGAACTTTCTCTGTCACAATTGGCAAGGGCTGATGGTAATACTTGTCACAGTATCTTCGGAGGGCGGGTCGGAAGCGGGCTCTCAAGTTCCACCAAAAATGCGTCATCTTCCCTTCCCGACACGTTTCGCACGACGGATGCGAGGGCGGGAATTGGTTCGGGTCGAGTGCTCATGGTGAGTATTTTTTTGGAACGCCGTTGTGTACTGGTCCTATAGATGGCGCCAACTTGTTAGTACAAAAAGTGTGACGGGTTAGAGTATGTGTGTAGGATGCGCGTTGGGCTGGACCAACAAACTAATGATGGGCTAAACTTGTACTAATCCAAGTGATTGATTGAATCCCTACACAAGTGAAAGTAAACCGTTAGCCTTACCGTGGGGACGGCCCTCATTATTAAGCTCCGGCGTGAGAGTAAGTATACATTCTTGTCAGAGATAATAAGGATGTGTGTGTTATTATGTGAGAGAAAGTTGTACCTTATGAGAGGATTAGAAGTCCTTTTATAGGTGAGGCTTAATGCTAGGGTTTCTTAACAACTCGCATATAAAAGTTAGTGGTCGGAGTGGGACCCTTGTCGGGCAACGTCCTGTAATAATCGCGGATGCAGACACAGAACACCTTCCGCGGCCGAGGATTTGATCCGCTAAGCATTCTGCTTGCGTCTTTAAGTTTGGATTGTAGCCAATTTTGTTATTAGGCTTACTGTTGATTCAGTATTTGTGATTGTTTTGTTGTTGGGCCTAGGCCCAAAATATGTATAACACAAGACAAATAAAACTACGACACCACGCCTCAAAACGCGCAAGCGCTGACCCCCTCGTTCGTTTCTAAAGGGCAACTGGTAAAAAAGGTCGACATGTGGGATATTTTTATATAAACCTGAATGATAAGGGTTTGTTTTGGTCAGGCATTCGAGTAATCTCAGGCTGACTTTCGACACGTGGAGAATACTGATTAGGTGGCATGTGCAATCAGTTTGACTCAGTCTACATCTACCAGCATCAATGTTATTCACACTTTACACAGCTTAAATATCACACCACAATTATTATTCCTTTTCTCTTTTATAACATCATCAACAGAAATATCAAAACAGTCCAAAAAACATGATATATAATCAAGGATTTAAAAGTATCAAAGGTCTGGACTCATTGACTAGCATCTAGAAGAGTTAGTGGTTGACCGGGATATGATTTATATGCCACAATTCCACCACTAGGAAAATAATTGAATCATGATATTCTACAAGCTTTTAGGAGATTTATGATATAAATTTTTCAAACTTAGTGATTTAGAGGCACATGATAAGAAGGCATAAATTTATTAAAAAAGACTAGGACATGCACAAAAATATTTTTTTAAAAAAAACCTTTTTATTTAAAAATATACTTTTATATGGGTCTCTAAATCTTTTTCTGTAAGTCACTATTTTCTTATCATGTGTCAAGTTAGAAAAACCCTTTATGCAGGGCCGTCCCGTGAAATTTGAAGGCCCTGTGCCGTAATTTCAAAATAGGCCTTACAATTTTGATGTCGAGGTTTTTATACAAGTAGCAAAGAATGATATCATTATGCCTTGCTTTTTGGTATCGATCAAATAACAACTTGCAAAATTTTACTTCCTAATTATTACATCATTTTTAAAAGGGCAAATCACCTAGAAATGTAGTTAACTTGCCACTTTTTCCCATTGTATGTAGCATTCTTTTTTTTTTTCTCATTCTGTCAATAAACTTCTATCGTTAGTCCTTTGTGTGTACCCGTTACCAAAAAAACCTGCATCGTTAGTCCTTTATGCTAACGATCGTTAATAAATAACTTAAAATTTGGTTATCTTACGCTAAACTTGCGTCGTTGGTCCTTTATAGTGACAATCGTTAAAAAATAACTTAAAATTTGGTTTTCTTACGTTTCCGTCCGTTTTTTTCACGTTTTCGTACGTTTTTACACGTTTTCGTTCGTTTTAACACGTTTCCGTCCGTTTTTCACGTTTTTATCCGTTTTTTCACGTTTTCATTCGTTTTTACACGTTTTCGTCTGTTTTTTTCATTTTTCATCTGTTTTTCCCCGTTTCATTCGTTTTTTCACGTTTTCATCCGTTTTTACACGTTTTCGTCCATTTTTGCATGTTTTCGTTCGTTTTTACATGTTTTAATCCGTTTTAACACGGTTTCGTCCGTTTTAAAACGGGTTCGTCTGTGTTTTTCACGTTTTCATCTGTTTTACACGTTTTCATCCGTTTTAACATGGTTTTGTCTGTTTTTTTTTCACGTTTTCATCTATTTTTACACGTTTTCATCCGTTTTTGCTTGTTTTCGTATGTTTGCAGGTTTTTGTATGTTTTTACACATTTTCGTATGTTTTAACACGTTTTCGTCCATTTTAACACGTTTTCGTCCGTTATTCACGTTTTCATTCATTTTTTCACGTTTTCATCCGTTTCAACATGTTTTCATCCGTTTTTGCACGTTTTCGTTCGTTGTTTCACGTTTTCGTCTGTTGTTTCACGTTTTCATCCGTTGTTTCACGTTTTCATCTGTTTTTACACGTTTTCATCCGTTGTTTCATGTTTTCGTTCGTGTTTGCACATTTTGTGTAAAAACGGATGAAATCGTGAAAAAAACAGACGAAAACGTGTAGAGACGGATGAAAACGTGTAAAAACGGAGGAAAACGAGAAAAACGGACGAAAACGTGTTAAAATAGAAAAAGTTGTGTAGAAACATACGAAATCGTGCAAAAACAGTCGAAAACGTGCAAAAACAGATGTAAACGTGTAAAAACGGATGAAAACGTGAAAAACCTTGCGAAAGCGTGTTAAAACGGACCAAAACATGTAACGACGGACGAAAACGTGAAAAACTGACGAAAACGTCTAAAAACGGATGAAAACGTGTTAAAACGGATGAAAACGTGAAAAAACGGATGAAAACGTGCAAAAACGGATGTAAACGTGTAAAACGGATGAAAACGTGAAAAAACTTATGAAAGCGTGTTAAAACGGACCAAAACGTGTAAAGACGGATGAAAACGTGAAAAACAGACGAAAACGTGTAAAAACGGATGAAAACATGTAAAAACGGATGAAAACGTGAAAAAACGGACGAAAACGTGTTATAACGGACGAAAACGTGTAAGAAGGGATGAAAGCGTGCATAAATGGACGAAAATGTGTTAAAACGGATGAAAACGTGTAAAAACGCATGAAAATGTGAAAAAACGGAAGAAAACGTGTAAAAACGGACGAATACGTGTAAAAGCAAATGAAAATGTGCAAAAACGGACGAAAATGTGTAAAAACGGATGAAAACGTGTAAAAACATATGAAAACGTGAAAAAATGAACGAAAACTTGAAAAAGCGGATGAAAGCGTGTAAAAACGTATGAAAACGTGAAAAAACGGACAAAAACGTGTTAAAACGAACGAAAACGTGTAAAAACGGACGAAAACGTGAAAAAACGGACAGAAACGTAAGAAAACAAAATTTTAAGTTATTTTTTAACGATCGTTAGTATAAAGGACCAACGATACAAGTTTAGCGTAAGATAACTAAATTTTAAGTTATTTATTAACGGTCGTTAGCATAAAGGACTAACGATGCAGGTTTTTTTTGTAACGGGTACACACAAAGGACTAACGATAGAAGTTTATTGACAGAATGAGAAAAAAAAGAATGCTACATACAATGAAAAAAAGTGACAAGTTAACTCTATTTCTAGGTGATTTGCCCTTTTTATAAAGCACGATGCCTTGTATTTAATTTGAAAATACCTCATAGCGTTTATACATATTTTAAACTGGAAATATACATTTCTTTATAAAATTTAAATTGTTTAAACTTTCTCCCAAAACTGTTATATCAAGACTGAAAGGGTTATATTAGAAAATTAATATTACAAAGGGTTATATTAGAAAATTAATATTAGAATAAAAACAAATTAAATTTAAAGGGGACCCCACAATTATTTGTGTTCGTCTTCTCCAGTAAAGCATATCACATTTCCTCCATTAAAGAGCATCTTAAGTTTTTTTCTTTTCTTCTCCTTCTATAGCAAAAAATGTCTTCTATTTACATATAAATCATCTGTTAACAGAACTCATTCTTCCAAAGTTATTTTATACTTAAACTGAAGTTTCAGAAATTTGAGGCCCCTAAAAAATGGAGGCCCTGTGCGGTTGCCTATCCCGCACTTGCTCAAATCCGGCCCTGCCTTTATGATGTTCATACTTAAAAAGAACACAAATTAATTATATTTCAATGGAGAAAAGTCAGAACTAATTACAAATAGAGCATGTTACCAAGCCAAAATAAGCTTAGAGATGAGCCATATTGGCTACATCAGCATATCATGTTAATCATAAAGGTGTGCGCTAGATAAGCAAACGATTGCATATAAAATACTCGAATGTTCAATCTGACAATGAAGTTTACCAAATACGGCACAACACCATTGACTTAAGGTAGTCTCGTCTGGTCATCTACATAACTTAACACTAGAATAAGAAGCTATAGCATCCCGCTATTGACAATCTTTGAACTACAAGGTACCAACCCCTCCAAAAAACATTCCGATAATTTCAAGGCATTCTTGTGGAAAAAAGTCCATGTTCTACTGTTTGATATGACATTCATAAGGGCCTCAAGCTAAACCTTGTTCTAGAGGTCCATAATGAATGAGTACACCAAAAGGTATCGCTAGGCCAAGGTGTGTAGGAATGCCAAGCTTGGGATGCAGTAAATACAAATAACTTCACAAAACTAACTCAATACATAATGTAGATCATTCATGTGCATGTTATATAGTTGTCTATCTTTTTGTCATACCAAATAGGTACTCGTTGTTCCGAGTAAAACCTTCATCTTATAGATTTATTGTTCTGATTGGTTATTATTTTTACTACCAATACAATACATCAAGTTGGGTTGACGAGAAAGGTAAAAACAATTCTTATTTCAGGTTCAACTTTAATTCACAGGGTCACATTAGCTTGCAATCAAAACATGGACATTTTTTGTCTTTCTGAATACACTACTAGAATATAGGCTATACCAGCAAAGTTTTTGATGGAATGTCCTTTGAGCCTGGCACAATATATTAGTTCTTGCGCCAAACCCATATTTCCGGGAACACTTATAACTGACCCAGTTTTAGCAATTTATGTCACATTCATATCAACCGCTTTGTACAGGGTAAGTTCTTCAAACCATTGTATAAACACATACCAATATCAAGTGCTGCTGTGTTTAGGATCAAAAACCCCCATTATTAATAATATTCCTTTAGACGATAGAGATACTTACTCCAGAAGCCGTTTGTTCTTGCACCAGACAATGGCGATAAAATATAAGAAGATGGTACCGGTAGTACCACCACCCACTGTCCATAGAAATTTACGGTTACCAACCTCCCTTAGTGCGGCATTATCATCGGCAAACAGCTCTATCTGAATATTCATCCCAAACACTCCAGCAACGACAACAAATGCACTCACCACTAGAGTTGCTGTTGTCAGCATAACACCCATTTGCAGAAGATGGTTCTGCTTGTCATCCAGCATTATGTTAATATAGTCTTCTGTGTCATCCACATACTCCCTCAGCTGCACAAAAACTCTGATCAGAACAGAGTATAAAATATTAAAATAATTAAAACTAAAGAATCATGTGTACCGTGGATAGTTTATTCAGAGTACCATCAATCTGAACAAAGTAAGCCTCTAAGAGCATTTCAAGTTCCTCAATATCAAGATGCTTACTATTACCACTCCGTGTTGTACTAGTTCGGGTCCCACGGCTTTCTCTGCCGAGTGTATTAGCTCGAAAGAGATGTTCCGACTCACTATCCATTTGTTGAATGTCACGTTCATGTACGTTCGTATTGCCATCGATTAAACCATCCGCAGGAACTCTAATACAAAACATATAGTGATTTATTTATAGACTGAATTATGTTATTAAAGTATAGCTAGGAAGAAGATAATAATCACAATCCGAACCTGTCATCCATTTCCGTTTTAAGAATATCATCATCCATTACATCTTCCTCGTTCACAAAAGAAGAGGAAGAATCATCAAGTTGTTGCTCAAGCTTGTCAGTCAGATACATTTCAGCCATATCTCCATCATCATCTAGCAATTGCTCTAATTCATCTCTAACCTGAATCAATATCAATATACTCTTAAAAAAAAAAGTTTTAACAGTATTTGGAGAGAAAATTACATAGATTGCGACCGTAATTTGGTAAAATTAATGGAAAAAATAGTCCCTCGATGATACTGTTTGCATAACTGGTCCTCCTTAGTTGCACTTGTGGTATTTTCACCAAACCACATGGACAATATCTGTAATTTACTTTGCATCTGATTTGCAATATAAGCTTGAAACCACAAACCTTTTGTACACGCCCTGTGATGGCAACCAAACGACTTTTAATTTGACGAACACGTTCCAAATTAAGAGTACTAATCTTTGAGGTCAGCTTATCCAACGCCGGATGTGCTTCTTGCTCCAGTGTCCTTGCCTATATTGAACAATAAGGGTTATATTTTTCAATAACATCAAGCAAACATATAAAATGTCTCAACTCACCTCATTATCCAAGGAACCACAAGCAGCCTCAAGGCACGCCTCAAGGGCAACAAACTCAAATGGAAGAAGCTTTGGTCCATCTCGCTTATCAAAAGAATGTTTTCCATCTGCTTTGACCTCGTGACCACTTTCGGGGATATTGGTGGCAACTCTAGTGGGGCTAACATCTCTTGAACGTGGATCCCCTAAATCGTACAGATGTGTCCAGTCAGTATCACCATCTACCCTTTCCTCCTAAACAAGTTACAACATCAATATTATTAGTCCATCACTTCTATCCGTTCTACAGAAAACTCTAAAGGATGCTATCGATAAACGGGTAATAATGGAAAAACCACTAAACTTTTATCCTCATGGTGGTTTAACCTTGAGCTTTTTTTTTTCTCAGAGGTTTACTCCTCCGACCTTTTTGGATCATTTTTTTGCAATTATTCTCTGAGCATAAGAAAAAGTTTGGGAATTACGCGAGATAAAAAAACAATGTTAAGGGATTTAACAGTTGTATAATAAAATTTGGTTGGTTAAATCTAACTTAACGAACGAATCACTGCAGAAAAAAAAATTAAGTCGTAAACCATCAAAATGGTACAGGTTTAGTGGTTTTACCATTATTAACCCTAGATATAATGAGATATAAAAAATTCGATAACCATAGAAGTAGCATGATGATGACGCAAGATACGGCGTTGAAGTTCATCGACAAAGGGAGTAACAGATGGATCTTTTGAATTGAGCAACAGCACCTCTTGTGCAGTAATTATGGCCTTAATATGCTCAAGGTTAATGACAATGGCCCGTTCTCTACCCAGAACAGTAGATGGATACGATAGGATTGGGTCAAGTATACGGAGATCGCGAGCGGGTAGTCCCGTGCGGCGCATGATAGCGTGCTTACCGGCCTCGATAATTTGAGCTTGACCAGTGGAATCGAGAAGAAGCCATGGTCTAACTCCTGTGGCCTTTTTCCGTAGCCCAGGCCCTCCAATATTCAACTGCGCTGCAGCACGAACAGAGTCAAAAATGTCTTCTTCCGGTGTGGCAGCGTATGCAACGGCTACCGGAGGATGAGTGACCCTCATGATTTTAACACCGACTGTGAGACCGAATCTTGTTTCTTTATTTTGATAAGGTTACGATCTTGATCAAGCAGCGGGTTAAAGCCGGCACTGCCACCTAAAAAAATAAAATTAGAGTTCATGTGATGTTTGTTTCTTTCAACAATTTGCAGATATCAACACGCATAGTACACAATAACAACATCAAATAACCAATCCCGCTAGAGCGAGGTACGGGAGAGATAGGATGTAGACAATCACACCCCTACCCGAAGGTAAAAGGACTTCCAGAAAGACCTCTGGCAATAATATGGTCATGCAAACATAAAAGCATGTATAGACGTAAATGTGTAGAGCCATGAAAAGCATACGAGCATACAGGCACACAAGCATATGAGGATCATATGGGTCTATGAGCATACAAACTATGATAAAGAAAATAAAGGTAAACGCAAATAAGGCTAAGAGTATAGATGCGTGTATAGCACAAAGACATGAAAACATACGATCATGCAAACACATAATGAAGTAAGTAATAATAAAGGCATACAGGGCTAAAAGCATAAAGGTGTGTATAGATAAACGCTAAAGACATAAAAAGCATACGATCATACAACACATAAGGGTTATATGGGTCTACGAGCACATAGGGTTCTAATAAGTAATGGGGCAACACGCATAGTGTAAATTATATGGGAAATATCTTCCAATGTAGTAAGTCACATGGAACTCACCTCACTCCAGATATCGAACTGCAGAATCATATCCTCCTGTGAATGTCAATTGCCTAAATTTCATTTTGTATGTCATATATCCAAAGTATTCTAACTTGATTATATGAAGTCCTAACATGTTTATGTTCCCAAACACATTTCTAAGAATGAGAATCAAGAACAAGAAAAACTCGAATAGCAAACTTAGCAATCATCAGATTAGAAAAAACCTAAGCCGACAACAGAGATGTAGAAGACAGAGATGAAGGAGAAGGGGGACTGTAACAATTGTCGACAGCAATGGGAAGGGAGAAGGGTGGCACAGTAGGAAGTGGAGTGGTGCAGGAAGTGGTTGAATCCTTATACTTAAATCAATACTAACAAAATCGTCTTTATATATATGAGAAGTGTTCAAAACTTGATATTGTGGCAAAAGTTAGTAAAGTGATAATCTGGCGTTTACAAACCAAACCAAGTATATATGATGACAACATATATTTTCTTAAAAAAACTTGATTCCAAAGTACTGCTGATTTTAAACTCAAAATAGGGCCTCAAAGAAAACTACAATTCATCCTCGTATTCTAGCAAAATATACCACCTCTTTTCTTTCAAGTCCATTCGCGGCTCCACCACCCACTATCGCCTCCTTCTTTGACGACGAGGTCACCCTATGTAACTATAAACAGCGGTGTCACCACCTGCGGCCACTACCACTGCCAACAACTCCATCCTCACTCTCTTACCTTCACTGTCGTCTCCTGTCCCAGACTCCTTCCTCCTCCTTTCTTGTTTCTCTTCTAGCTTTTAGGGTTTTTCCAGATCTAACTATAACGAGATCTACACCTAGTACGTAGTATTTCACTATTTCTTAAAGTTCTTCGTAGACTCTAGCCATCGATTTTGCTAAAGTGACTAATTGTTCTAGTTTTTCTTTTCCTTGTAACAATCTAAATCATCTAATCTTTTACGTATTGTTTAGTTTCAATAGAATTGTTTGGGCGCTTGTTTAGTTTCAGAATTTAATTCATATCGTTAACAACAGGTCAAAACAGATCAACATGAATCCACACATATTTCAAAGAAAACAACGTTTACCAAATGCATAATTAACTACTATCTCCCCCTAAAACATATCCACCATTTATAAACTACCTCAAGGTAAACTGTCAACAAGGAACAAGTACTACACATTCAAAGTTTAGCTACAATTAACAGATCACATCACTATAACTCGCGCACACAACCAAATTACTCACATTATACACATTTCGTACTTCGTAGCATACAAAATTGGGTTTAAGCCATAAAATAGTAACGCAGTTTGCTTCATGTCGTCCCACCTTAGTACGTGAACTAAAAAGTGTCTCACTAAATGCTACAAACTTTAAAAAGACGTTCCAATATGCAGACTTAAATAAGATGTCACATAAGAAAATGTGACACATGTCACATTTTGAGGTAGGACATTTAATCAAAGTTTGCATATCGGAACACTTTTTGAAAGTTTGTAACATTTAGTGAGACACTTTTTAGTTCACGTACTAAGGTAGGACGACATGAAGCAAACTGCGTTACTATTTTACGGCTTAAACCCATAAAAATTTGTAAAATCCATATATCATTAAATAGCAAAATTCAAAATTACAAAAAGCTACTGCTTTAGTTTAATTGATCTAATTACAATTTCAAAATCACAGTGACAGCTTCATAGAAAAATTAACAATTATATGAGTATAACAGTTTGATTAAAAAATTTAGGGTTTGGAGAATAAAATGTGAAAATTAGGGTTAGCAAATACCAGATTGGGGTAGAGGAGTATAGGGGAGTTGGTGGCTCGGTGCCACCGGTGGGACTTGGAGTCGTACAGCGTAAAAGTGCGGATGGTGGCTGGCTATTCAGATGATGATGATGACGGTGGTATTCAATAGCACAAAAAGTGTGATTAATAATGGGCTTATGAAGGATTTACAGTCTTATATAATTTTATGATATAAGGGTTAAAACTTAGATAAAAGATCATTTGAGCGACAAAAGATTATTTACAATCTACACCATTCATTTTTATTTGATCTAATGGATGGGATTAATCCCAACAATTTTAAAAACCCACTTTAATCATTTTTTTTTCAAATATTAATATCTTTCAAACCGTTAATCGTTAAACGAAAAAAAATATATCATTGCGACGAGCATTTAATTATCATTCTATAGATAGGCACTTTGATTTATTTTCACGGTTTTTTTTTTAAGTTTTTTCGTTTTTTTACGTTACTGAAATTTGCATTGAAAAATCATATATGATAAAACACTAATTTGAATATCATATGTGATATTAGTGTAATATCATATATGATATGTAATATCACATGTGATATTACATATCATATATGATTTAACACTAATATCACATGTGATATTCAATTTAGTGTTTTATCATATATGATTTTTTTATGTAAATTTCTGTAACGTAAAAAAACGAAAAAAATAACGAAAAAATGTGAAAAAACGAGTTTTTTTTTCCGAAAGTATATCAAAGTGCCCGTCTATAGAAAGATAATTAAATGCTCGTCGCGATGGTGTAAATATTTTCACTTAACGATTAACGGTTTAAGAGATATTTAAATTATAAAAAATAGGTGAAATAATAAAATGCTTTTAATCTCAGCCATTGATTTCTTTTTAAATGGATGGTGAAGATGAGTCCCTTGGTATGTAAGAAAAGTTTGGTATGTAAAATAACTCTTCTCTAAAACTTAAATAGATTACAAATGTACTTGTTCTTTTTAAAATACTGTTATCATTAACTAAACTTTCAAATTGTGAACAACATCTACCATTATAATTCTCATAAACTTGCATCATTAGTTTTTTTTTTACAAAAGGCCGTTGGCAAATAACTGAAATTTTGGTTTTCTTATGTTTTCGTCCGTTTTTACACGTTTCCGTTGGTTTTTACACGTCTTCGTTTGTTTTTACATGTTTTTGTCCGTTTACACGTGTAAAAATGAACGAAAACTTGTAAAAACAAACAAAAACGTGTAAAAAAGGAGGAAAAACGTGCAAAAACGGACGAAACCGTAAAACGAACGAAAACATGTAAAAAAAACGAAAACGTGTAAAAAATGATGAAAACTTGTAAAAACGGACAAAAGCGTGTAAAAACGGACGTAAACGTGCAACAAACGGACAAAAACAAAAACGGAGGAAAACGTGTAAAAACGGATGAAAACTTGAAAAACGGACGAAAACGTGTAAAACCGGACGAAAGCGTGTAAGAACGGACGAAAACTTGTAAAAACGAATGAAAACGTGCAAGAACGGACGAAAACGTGTAAAAACGAGCGAAAATGTGTAAAAACGGACGAAAACGTAAAAAAAAAACCAAATTTCCAATTATTTACTAACGGCCGTTAGTAAAAAGGACTAACGATGCAAGTTTATAAAGGTGATAATGGTGATATCGTTCACAATTTAAAAGTTTGGTTGGTGATAATGGTATTTTTAAAAGTACATTGCCCGTATTTAGAAATTTTGGTAAGTACGTTGGTAATCTAAGTCTTTAACCTATGATATATAATAATAAACTTATATAAGATTGCAAGTATCAAAATAAGCTCGAAAATTAAGGCTTATGAAATATAAGCCAAAAAACATATAAGCTTAAACAAACGCCCTCTAAAGTTACTGTTGATGAAGCTAGTAAGCTCTCTTCAGTTTTTGGCTTATAAGCTTAATTACTTGAAAACAATAAGCTTATAGTGTACTGTACTTGTTGTTAAACGTAAGCATGCATTAAAGAAAAACTAACATCCGTACATATCACTTCTCGAAAGCGAGATAAGTTCTTCAAAGAAAGTAACATCCCAACTAAACCCTATATTGTTTGAAACGCATAACGGAAAACCCAATGAATTGCCTGATTTCTTCCTCGGTTAACCTACAAAAAGTATATTTGCATATTTTTTTCCCCATAAGCGAATGTCATCTAGTAGAGCATCTAGATTCCATGGCGAAGAAGATTATAAAGATGATAAAGAGATAGCCATTTGGGAGTCAGATTCCACAATAGCATTAAACAACACACGGTTTAAATGCTAAAGAGCAAGCTGAATGCACCGCAATGATCTCGACATGAAGAGGAGATATGGCGTCGCAACTACTACCAAGAACATAATTGAGGCAACCTGCGGAATCACGAACAACAATACCAAAAGCAGCATTATAATCAATGAATGCAACATCACAATCTAACTTCACCAAACAAGATTAGCAGCTGCTAGCTGCTGAGGCAGGCCTTAATGTAGATTAAAAGACTAAGACTACAAACTTCTCAAATTCATAAAGCTGAGCATAAACTAAGGCCAAGGTGTTATGCGGGGATAAATTCACATATCAAATACAAAACGATTTCGATACGCCATTTAAACCAACAGGTTGTTGCAACTATTGATAGAACCCGAGAGACATTATGAGCATAATGGAAATCAATAAAACTTTGAATTATACCATATATATTAATACATGACGGGGGAGGTCGGAGGGCCAAAGGAGATCCAAACCAAACAGGGCGAGTCCAAGCACATTCGAAAAGCAAGTGTTCAATTGATGTTTTATCTGCGCGTTGCAGCGTAAGCGCAAATGTTATTTTTTCTTAGGTGCGAAACAATATTTTAATGTCAATATGTATTTTTTTCAAAAGTGTTCCCGACTAGTTTCTTATTCATGTTACGTGAATTTCGTACATAGAGAGTTAGTTGCTCTGGCTAGCTTTTTAGTGCAAAAAAAGACAAACGACAACCCTTTCCTAAAAGGAGAATAAGGCTAGGGGAAGAGCGGTGAATCTTTTTTTATTTCACTTCACTTTCAAATAAGTAAAATTATACAATTTAATGATTTAAGGCGATACTTTCTTTTATTAATAAACTTATAATAACGTTAAAATATAAATAAGGGAGTAAAAATGTAAAATTTAACGGGTTTAGAGGTTAAAGTGTTATAAAAACAAACTAAAAGTATAAAATTTAAGGGTTATTTAGTTTATATAAAGTTAAGAGGGGTGTTTATAATATTTACCATCTCAAGTTATTGTTCACTTACGATAAAAAAAAAAAGCTGATTTATGTTATTTATAGAATAGAATTTGTGAGTTTATAAAGTTGATAAGCTCAAATGATATATGTTTGTTTATATACAAGCTAAATTTGATAAATTAAAGTAAAGCATGGTCAGAGGTGTTTGTTTTTAGAGTGAATTACATAAATAGTCCCTATGGTTATCAGGTTTATCGAGATTGACAAGTTTAGTCCTCATACCTTTTTTCGTCGAGTCTTACCCTTGTGGTTTAATCTTGTTACGGATCTGGTCGGTTTAAAAACCGTTAATTACATGTTAAATACTCTTCCATGTGCAACATTTTTTTTATAAATTGGATGTATCATCTTCTTTTTCAACCTTTTATTTCTTTCTTTGGTTTTTGATTTCTTATCTCAAATAGTTAATGAGCTAAACACAATAAAGCAAACACAATAAAACAAGAGAAATTTACCAAAGTAAACAAGTCGCCCTACGACTTATCACTTTCTAGACTTAAAATTTTCAAAAGTCCAAAATAGACCGGGGGCGACTCTTGTTTTGGGTAACTCTTGTCTATTGACTAAAATACCTCTTTATACCAAACCTTATTACAAGAAATGTACCAAGTTGAATAGCAAAAAATGTACCCATTGCATCTCCACCACCATCATATCATCAACCCACAAACACACAAATTCATTTATTTGTTGATATCCGTATCGAAACCCAAAGAACATAAACCCAATACCCAAACCAGGGTCAAACCCAGATTCTGGTCATCGGAGACCGATGCGTAGATAACCAAACGCATCTCACCGGAAACCGCTGCACAAAACCCAGTTATCTTGCCGGAAAAACGCATACTTCCTTCCACACCCATTTCTTATAATACAATTTCGTAAACAATATTTCTTCAACTACATTAATTAACAGACACATACAAAATCATCATCATGATCTTGATTCACACAAACATGTCATCATCCTCATCAACTTTTAACGAATAACCCACCCACCGTCGCAATCGCCACCTCTCCCTCCACCTCAGCCCACCACAACCACCATCCAACAACCTCGGCAACCTCCAACCATGTTCCGGCCGTGAAAAAAACCAAACATCAACATCACCAGCCTCTCATCTTACCTAAGAGGAAACATCATATGATCAACACACAAACACCCCATAAAATACCCACAAAGCCCTTTGATTAAAAGAAATGTACTTAGTTGCATCTCCAACCACCACCATCATATCATCAACCTACAAACACATAAATCCAAAAGTGATACAAAATAAATACCGATCTAATACATAAGGCGGTGGTCACGAGGGTTTCCTTGGGGGATACACATGGCGGCAGTGATACATGTACCCTGGAAACCAAAGAAAAAATATGGCGGCTTTAGTTCTTCCAATAGATCGATTCTTTTAATGGGTGAGAGATTTCGGTTACAAGTTTTTTATGTTGGTTTGATCTTCGATTCGTCGGTAAAGGAGGTTGCTACGGTTTGGCCCAAATTTCATAGAGAGATGGAGAATGTTGTTGAACAACGGTTGTTCATGTGACTTGGTTGGAAGAAGCAAAAGGAAATAATGAGATGAAGAAGTAAAGGAGATGGTGGTGTTTAATTTAGTACAGAGGGGTTTTTGTAATAACATTTAGTACATAGGGGTATTTTAGTCATTTTAATTATAACTAATTGGACACTTTTATGTTTGTGATGTGCAAGTTTCCTAGTCGCCCGGTCTATTTTCAACTTTTGAAAATTTTAGGTCTAGAAAGTGATAAGTCGTAGGACGACTGGTCTATTTGATAATTTTCCCATAAAACAAACACATCTTTTTTTCTTTTTGTACATATAACAAACACATCTTAATACTACAAAGTAACAGTTGTTATTCAAACCAAAAACCAAATAAATCAAACTAGTTTTTGGCTTGTGTTAAAGTCATTAACCATTACTATAAATTTTAAAGCAAATTAACCAAGTAAATCCAACATACAAACACATAGTCATACCTAGACACACACTAAAAAATATGGACTGGTGGACATGTTATTAGCGGCTAGGATGGTGGTACATGGCGGATCTAGTGGTGAGGATGGTGGTGGTCCGCGGATCTGGTGGTGAGGATGGAGATGGCGATCACGGTGATCGATTTGGTGGCGAGTAAGGTGGCTGGTAGTAAGGGTGTCATAAATCCTGACCCGACCTGAACCCGAACCCAAATAAGGATACTCGAGTCGGGTTAATCGGGTTCAAAATCTAACTCGGGTCAATCGAGTCAACCCGATCAACCGAGTTCAAATAGGGTCGGGTATCTGGTTCAAAATACTTTGCCTATTCGAGTTCGGTTCAACCCGACTGACCCGAGTTAGCTTATTATTTTTTTCAAGGATTGGCATTCTTATACTAAAGGTATTACTCTTTCATGGTTGATTTTGTTGAGACCAAAAGGCCTAATGTCTGCAAGACTCCAATTGTTATTTTCCAAAGACAGTGAAACAAATACAACAAATACACAAATGTTTCATCAAATGTATTAAATCACGAGAAAGTATTTTACTGAATAAGTGATGAACAATGACAGTCTTAGAAATGTTTTGAATGAATGCTTGAATGTTATCACACTTACCGTTTATGTAAAAATTGAAACTAAGTAGTGCAATAAATGAACTTTTAGCAACATTGTTTAGCTGAAATTTTAATATAAACTCAACAACATTCATTACATGTAAAGCAATGCGAGTCAATACAACGGATGAGGATCAATAATTGGTTGAAAAAGTAGTTGTCAATACAAATAAGCCATAAAAACGTTTATTTATATTTTACGATCTTATAATGTTTTGTCGATAACAAACGTAAAATCATTTTAACGAAACAAATAAAATACGTAAAAGGTTTGAGCCAATAGTTTACTAACACACCTTTACTAAACATATTAAAACCATATAAAAAATGTTTAGTAAATAAGTTATATAAAACCAAAGACATTTTTATATAAACACTAAACAAGTAATATTGTTTACATCTTATAGAAATGCATATGTATAACAACTAGTGTTTACATAATATAGAAATGTACATATATACTTTGTATATATATTGTAATGGGTAAAAACCAAAGTCCATGACCCATGACCCATGATCCATTGACTAGGTACAATGAATGTATTTGGGTAAAAACCAAAGTCCATAACTCATACCCATGGAGCATGATCCATAACCCATGACCCATTGCTTGACATCATGCATGAAGTCATGTTGGATATTATCCATGATCCATGACCCAAAGTCCATGACCCATGACCCAAAATTCATAACCCAATGACTAGGTACATTGCATCTTGTTGGGTATCCATAATCCATTACCCATAACCCATGGTTCATAACCCATAACCCGATTTGCAACCCGAAATCCGGACTAAACTGACCCAGTAGCCGGATCCCTGGTTTTGCACTAGCCGGATCCCTCTGGGGAGGGATCCATGGGAACCGTAGGAAAGTGGACAAGTTTTTGTCTATAAATAGTGAGCCATTTCTCTCTTGCTCACTACCACTTCACATATACTTTCTCTCAGTATTCTAACATCTCTAACCTCTGATCCAAAGGACCATTCTATATAGTTTTATGTTTGTGTGATTCTCTAGGTTTCTCCACCACCTCTTGAAGACGTGCAAGCTCAAGGTCATGAGTTGCTAAGCTTCGTAATCATCAAGACCACTGGAGTGTCTCTTGTTGATAGTTCTTTCCTCCCTCCATAGAAGTGTTGTGTTGAAGGCATTAGTGAAAGGTGTCGAAGGGTCGTATCGAAGGCATTAGTGAAAGGTGCCAAGGGTGTACATTCGATATTGTGCATCGATGTATAAGATAGATAGTTTGGGTCAAAGGATATTGATATCCTTCTAGTATTGTAACAAGGAGTGTGTCTCCTTTGGGGTAGTTGTGGTGTGGTGTAGTGTTGGGTAGTAGTTCCTCCTTTGTAATGGAACTCGGTATCTAGCCTTGTACCGGATAAAGTGTAGGCGACGTTGTGATAGGTTTGGTTTACCTCGTGGAAGAACTCGGTGTCTAGCCTTGTACCGGATAAAGAGTATGCGACGTTGTGAAGGCTTCTCCGCCACATTAAGGAGCTTGTGTTATGTAGTGCTTACGAACTCTTGAGTGGGGTACTCGGAGAGTGGAGTGGGGCAAGGAAGGTGTCCTTGTAGCCGAACCACTATAAATACTCTTGTCGTGGTTTTGTGTTCCTTTACTCTTTACTCTTTGCATTACTTACTTATATGTTTATCTATCAATATCCAACACACATATCAAATAGATTGATATAAGTCGATATAAAATAATTTAAAACGAAGTTTTAATCGGTAAAACTATTCAACCCTCCCCCCCTTCTAGTTTTCCACAGTATCTACTCGAGCAATCGAAATGAACTAATCAAAGACTTGATATTTTGATTCGTCTGAAACCAAATTGGATTTCACATTAATACAATTTCTGTTGTATCACTAATATCTGCATTTTCAACTAGCAAACTAACATACTAGCTCATAAAACTAAGATTATACGTTATACTAAACATGTCTTACAAAATATTAAAAAATGAAGAAATAATCACCAAAAGTTGCTACGTTGATATATGAAGATAGTATTTTTAGAGCCAGCATGACAACTAAAGAATTATTTGATTTATACATGTGCCTTTTAGATAAGTTTAAGTAATCAAATTTTGTGATTTTATAAATGGCACAGACCCGACCAACCTGACCTGATTAGACCTGAAGTCTTCTAACCTGAATTCAAATAAGGTCGGGTTGGGGTATGTTATTTTTAGCCTCGAATGAACCTGACCAACCCGACCCGATTAACAACCCTAACTAGTAGATATATTAGCGGTGAAATGACGTGAATTTGGTAGTGAGGATTGTGGTTGTGGTTGTGGTTGTGGTTGTGGTCTGGTGGTGATGGTGATGATGAGGGTTGGAAAAAATGAGAGAAAAGGTATTTATGTTTATAGTGATAGATCGATATAGATTTAAATTTCTAAATAATGGATAAATGTTGAAGTCAATGTTCTTAAATTTTTGTTGAAAAAAGTTATCAAATAAAGAAGTTTTAGATCAAGAAGAAATGGGCATTTGGGTCATTTTACATGCATCTAACGGTCAGATTTAATGACATTAGCAATTTGGACAGGATCTGTAAAAGATCAATACCATGAGGATATGACTCGTTGATAAAAAAAAAGTATAAGGACTATATCTGAGAAACCCGAGAAACCACAAGGACAATTTATGTAATTCACTCTTGTTTTTATGTCCCCTAGGTTGGTATAACACAACCCACGTGATACGTAGTGTAATGCTAATTTTGACGCATCGTCTACAAAAATCTCAATGTAACAATACATATAAAAGAGAAATTTCATAGTATAATACTAAGAGTCTGTTTGGTTTATAGGTGGGATTAGGATTAAACTTGGATTTAGATTTGATTTGATCGAAATGAGGAGAGAAAAAATTATTCATTAGATTTTAAAAATATATTTGTTTTATTAATAAATTTCAATAAAACAATCATTTAAATATAAAAAGTGTACTAAAATGAAGAGATATGAAAGAATATGTGGTGGACAAATTTGGTGAAATAAAAGTTGTACTTTGCTCCGCCATAACTTATTAACTTCACAAAACCTACCAGGTTAGTAGGGAACTAATATCTGATATCAAACTTTAATATGAGTCCAAACTGTGTCTACCAAACAATTGATTTAGAAATTGAATGATTCCAAACCTCCTCAAACCCACATACCAAACAGCCCTAAAACAACCACATACCTATCAGTAACAATTTAGATACTTATCATTATTTATAAAATACAAGAATATTTTAAAAGGTCGAATATATTTGCTTATACGAAAATTATACATTTACTTTTTAATGGGTTGAATATACTTCCTTATAAGAAAATTATACATTTGCTAGCTGATATAATGAAATGTAAGGAATTTATGAAATATAGCAATTTAATTAAGTTTTGTGTTTTAGGGGCTGTTTATTTGAAAGGTTTTGGTGGGAGGGTTGAGGTTTAAGAGTTAAAAAACTTTGTTGCCGTTTAGATTAAAAATTAGGATGAATCCTACTAATACAAATCAAAATCGTTACCATATTAGTTGGTTTTGATGGTTTTCATTGCAGGCCTTTTCTTTTTTCTTTGTCTCTCTCTTAATTCTCTTTTCAAAATATATTTATTTAATTCCATTTATACTTAAGAAAATACTTATTATTTTTTAAACAATGAATACCCTTCTTCTCTTATCTTTACTTTGATATCAAATCCATAGCCAAACATACTTTCTAAACAAACAGCCTTTTAGTTTTTGGAAAATAGAAACTGGAATAAATTAAATAATAACTTGGTTGATGATTTTTAAAAGCATTGAGATACATAATTAGAGGACGTAAAATCTTAAGGTTCTTAATTTTTTTTTCTTTCTTTATATATTGACTATATATGTATCTGAACTAGATTAATTATGTAAATATGAGTGATTTAATAGGAAAAATAGCATCTTTTTAGCTTTTTATGCTAAGTTGTATTTTTGGATGAAGCTTGTAAAAAACAAATCATCGTTGATTAACTAGATTAAGTAATTTTTAACGTATGACAATTAAGTCGAACAAAACCGCACCTTAGTCTATACTCCTTTATAAAAGGTTTGAGACTTTCTTAATAAAATAGTCTTAAAATTTTTAAGACCAAATGCATTTATTTATTAAGAAATAACAAGTCATTTAGTAAATGTTTTTCACAATATTTGTCAATACTTTTTAATTATGATGGTCAATACGTTTTGTAATAAAAGCCATTTAATACAAAATGATCAATACGACTTTAAGGCTTTTAAAAGCCCTTTAATAAAAAGGTCTACATTTTTCACATAGTGTTCAATACATACATATACTAGCTCCAGGCCCGCCCGCTGGGCGGCTAGCTTCAAAAATTATTAAAGATAAAATAAGTAACATAGTTTTTCATGTGATTATCCAATAAGGTCTATTTTTATAAAATACTCGAACATCAAGTGCTAAAAACTAAGGTCCTGCACGATAAAAGTGTGAACTTTATAAATCATAATTCAAATATACGTAAAAGGTTTTATGTTGTATGTTAAAAGTATCGATATAAGACCTAACTAAGATTAAATAGTTATTATAGGATCACTACACTTCTAATATTTTGCATCCATCCTTAGACCATAGACCTTACCGGATTCTCTCGCATAACATATGCACATATGTAGTTGTTTTCCCTTTACATATACTTGTCATCAAATATGCTCTTTAATGGATACATCTAATAGATACATGAAGTATAAAAACCATGCATCGATTAGAACTTGATAACTAACTTGCAACAATATGGATCCCTTAATGCAAATTTTACATAGAATGAATATTTGGGGCCAAATATTTACTCCAAAATATCGAGATCTCTAACGTTATTGAGATTGCTTGGTTGATGCTATTGCTTGTTTATTGCAACGATAATTGTGGTGTGGTGTCATGCGAGCACACCCACTACCCAGTATCGTACACTATGCCTTCCTACGTAGAGTTATCATAGGTTACGTACTATGGGTCAATCACCCCTGCAATTAACGAAGAGGAAATTTAGTGTCCGATAACTTAATAAAACATACCAAATAAGATATATATATACATCAAAAAATAACAAAGGATTAAATTTAAAAGCACCATCACTTAATATTAGATTGTGAATTTCAATTATGTATGTAATCCAAACCATCATCACTATCACGTACTATACCGCCTAAAAAAGTAAATCAAAATTCAAATATCAACACATAAGACACGTGTGCTATAACTGGTTGTAAAAACCCTAAGAGAAACTCTTGTTTGTAAAAAATGAAAAAATATATAACTTGAAACTGAAATCAACATAACATTTTCATTTCAACTTTCACGAAATATCTAAAAAAGATAGGGCAACTCCACTCGGAACCTGCTGTTCATGATGCTTACGAAATTTCTTGAATTAGCTTCTGATTCCAGCATGACTCGATAGTCCCAGTTTGACCAAGTACGTAACCACAATAGCATTGACATTTTTATCCCCTTCTTTTCGAGCCGTTTGTCATGCCGAAGGAGAGCTTCAATAAGAGTAACTCCTCTATCCACCTATAACACACAAATAAAAATACATCTCGAAATTAACCTTCCCTTTATGGTTTTCCCATAATACATACAGATTATAAAGCAAGCAAGACATGTGCTTGCTTCCTAATTTGGTAGCCGACCATACCCCATACCCCATACCCCATACCCCAAACTGAATTCAAATGTAATCCTATTGATCTCTAGCTGATGTTTCTGTTAAGTTGCTAAATGGCCTATAGATCAAGGAAATGTGGAAGAAGGACAAAAATGACTAAACAACCCTCTGATCATTTCAATAGGAGTTTCACTCAAAACTACAACATCCATTTCATTGACTTATATATAACAACATTCAAAATTACCAGAAAATAATTCTACTACATAATTATTCAATGTCTACTACTCGAATATTCTCTACCAAGAATTTAACACAGAACAAAAAAGATTCATCTACCGCATAAATGCAAAAGGATCAAGCTTGGAAGCCGAAAGTCAAATATGCAAGTAGAATGCTTGCCAAAGGAACAAAGATATTGTCATCTACGCCTCCTTTAGTCGTCAGTGTCTCCACCAGTGTTGCCACCAATGCCACCAGCGCCACTCGCCCAATTGTTGGATACCAGTCTAGCTCAAAGTACCCGAACATTGAAAAGTAGAATAGCATCCTGGATATGGGTAAAATAGCCCCATTATCTCAATTTTCAAAAAGCCAACACAAATTAAACATGAGCAACACCCAATGGCGGATACAGAATTTCAAGCAGTGTATGCATCTTAAGAGGATAAAAAATGTGTTTTTCTCAAATAAATCCAACGCGTAAAAGAAAATATAAAGCTTAAGAGAGACGAGTTAAATGAGTTGAAAGTTGAAACTTGAAAGATACAATATTGAATATGAGGCCACGTACCCAATTGAGACTAAGAAACCGACTATAAACATAGAGATGCTACCACACCAACTCTTCTGTAAGTTGTATGGAATTTTATGGACTCCAAATCTTCTACCCATGATATCTGCAATGCTGCAATTATTATGTTAGAAAAAAAGCCTATGAAGCGACCGATAAAGACACAAGACTTAGAAAAGATACCATCGCCACCACACATCATTGAGAGTGCAACAACACCGATTGATGACTCACGCCATAAGAAAAGAGAACAAACAATTAACACTAAAACATAATATAAAGGTCCTCTAAGCAATTCCCTGTAGAGTTGGCAAAATGAGCGAGTCGTTTGGTTCTGTTAAGTTGCTAAACGGCCTTTGGTTGATCCACTGAACCATATGTCCAGAATTATTTACCTAGTTCTATTGTTTCATAGTTCGTCTTCCTGTCATTAGCTACCCTAGACGAAGTAGAAAATTTAAATTTGCAGTCCATCTTAAACACTTTTCGTTCCTGCTATAACTTATCCAAACGCTCCTTATTGTTGCAGTAGCCTAATACAAACAGACTTAACTTAGCCAGTGACATGATATGTACACTGGGAGTCCACTTTAAACAATCCTCGTTTCTTTTATAACCTGCTCTGAGCACACCTTATTTTTGCAGCACTAAATTTGATTCAAAGAATACTAATATATATTTTATTACAGGTTACTCGTAGTACATTAAATTCATCTTAGTGTAGGATTGTCAATACACCACACGGAGGGGACTCTTTTACTGGGACAAAGAGAGTAATGGTAGTAATGGCAGTAGCTATTATAACCATAATTATAAAAAATAAAAATAAATAAATAAATAAGAGAACAAAAAAGAGAAGAAAAGAAAACTAACTTAGCATACATCAGACACACACAGAATGAGGCTGCTGATAGCATACCTCGGAAGGCACCTTCTTTAAACACAGTGTAACAAACTCTTTCATAGGATGAGAAAAGTGTTCGTTTAACTGCAACAGAACGATAAAAGAATGTTGAAGTCCTAATATAAGCTACCTCTGTCTCAATTAAAAGAAGAAAAAAAATATCCTAAATTAGCCACATAAACATGCAGATGTATAATTTCAGTAGAGCTCCATGCCTGGGGTGGGTTTTCTCTAGGTATGAGGAAAAGAACTATCATTGGGTGAAGATCAGCAAGCGGAGGTTCCCCTTTCGCCATCTCAATTGCAGGTATTCCTAAAGACCACGTATCTGCCTGTAACAAACGAAGTTAAACAAATTGGTAACATGTTTGCAAAAAATAAACAAAATATGACGTAAATTCATAAGGGAAACATAACAGTGAACCTTTTCATTATATCCTGGTGCCATCCAAAATGGTGTACCTACAAAGGTCATTTAGGAATACCAACATTATAAGATCTCACTATTACAAATTCTTAAAATAACTTGTTGATATACCTAAAAGGAATTATTATGAGCAGCAAAACAACATACCCGTTATACGGTTGCAGCCACATCCTTAGTATCAGTTGTGGTCATTTGTTGGATTCGTATGGGGTGATCACTACCAAGAGCTACATCTCCAACCATTATTGTGCAGGTCTTCACAATACTTCTGTATGGGAACTATAAACAAAGAATAAACTTTATCATATACTTAACACGGATATATACCAGTGTTATATCAAACACACCTAAAACAATATCAGAAGGTTGAGCTCAACATAATATACCATATATCTATATTTTATATTCTAATATACCTCATCAGACCCAGGTATAATAGCATCCGTTGCATTTCTCTTTGGGATATGCGCTAACAATCTAGGTTAGCAACTGAACACATGGATACACATATCAAGGTTTTTATTAAAAGCACACTTCTCATCACTCAAGGTTAAACTATGGTCTGTATTAAGTCTTACAAACGCAGAAGTGTTTGTGTAGTAAGTTGCTCCAACATACTTGAATATGCAATAAAAAAAATATACCTTGATGTTCTTATATATAAACCCTTTCGTGTTCTGGAGATGGTCAAGAAGATGACGACACACGTGTAACGCACATGGCTAACAACATTTCATCTTCATCTACTTCCAGTACCTTGGCTTCATTTAATATAACTGAAATGCTAACCATCTGTAAAATAATAATAAAAAAAAAAAAGAAACAAAAAATTGTTAATGAAATTATGAAATGGTTAAATGAAACTGAAAATGAGAATGATAATATAAATTGCAGGGAAAATTTCTAAACCTTCAGAACGCCTTTCTCCCAGACTCCAAGTAGCAAAATTACATGAGTAGCAAGAAAAATGAGGCGCCAACAGGCCCTTAACTGATGTTCTGTTTGAGTACACCCAATCTCTACATAAATCGCAGCCTCTATTTTGCGGAGCCTCATTCTTGTTTGACCGGTGTTTTATTCCCCGTTAACATCATTGAGCCACTCCTGCACCATGCTAATCCAACTCCCAAAAGTAAATAATTCAATTTTAAACTCATGAACTTATACATGGGGAATTTGGAAAATTTTATTTAGCCTTTTTATGGGGTTATTTGACTTTAGCTTCACAAAAAGCTCGCTCTTTGGACGCTATTAACTTCAATGAGACCTTATTGGCGTAAGTCAATAAGGTCATGGTAATAAGGCTCTAAAAAGTGAGGTTTTAATTTTTTTTTTCCTAAAATCAAATAAGGCCAAAAGCCGGCTAAATAAGCTACTAATCTGAAAGCCCCCTAAAAAACAGTTGAACTCAATGCAACTAACATGATCTAAATCCTAATCTTGATTTGCAAAATAAACCTTTAGATAATAGAGAATTAAGAGCTAGGGTGTGCACCATCTTTGTTGACCCATGGAAATCAATTTAACCAAATGTATCGAATCACGTTCCTTTAAAAATGGTTTAATCAATTCCATATAACAAAAACTAAAAGGTTTTTCATTCAATAGAATGATCTTACAATGATTACACCATGCCAAACCCTTCATAAATGATAAAAGGCATACCGAACCAATATACCTGACAAATTTCTATCTGCTTCATCAACTCGTGATTCTTATTCTGAAGATCATCCACCATTAAAGCCTTCGCCACGGCAACCTGAATGTTTCTCTCAGCTTATAATTGGACAAAACACATGATGTTTGACTCGCACACTACTCACTTAGCTAATTTGCTTCTCATCTGTAATTTTGCTCAAGATGTCTCACCTATCAAGTGTATAATGAATAATTGTTTTCCTCAAGACCTATAAAGTGAAAATTGCATAATTTCCATATTATTAGATGAAAAAAAAGATTTTGAAACATGCAAAATCAGACAATGTAGGGATAAGACCCAACTTTATAGTTTTGGACCCGTACTAAATCATACCCATTTGTACCCACTATGCACTATAACATCAATAAAACTCAGATCAAATTATAATTGTTTATGAATACATATAGAGGTGGCAAAATGTGCCCAAAAGCCAAAAGATGGGCTAAATGGGCAAATTTTTAAAAGATTTGGGCACATTTAGCCCATTTCTTTTTTTGAAATGGGCACATATAGCCCATTGAAAACTTAAATGGGCACTAACGGGCACATTTTTTTCTCAATTGTTGAACATTACGATCGTTTTAAAGAAATACTTTTTTATATAATATATTTACGTTTTTTAATTTAAATAAGATATTACGTTTAAGGAATTTATTTCGTCGTTTTAGGTCTTTTATTAAACGATTTGTATAACATGTGCCCGTTTGGCCCGTGCCCGTTTAGCCCGTGCCCGTTTAAGCCCGTGCCCATTTTAGCCCGTGCCCGTTTTAGCCCGTGCCCGCCCGTTTTGCCACCTCTAAATACATACGTGAAAGTGTATCTTGAAATCGAGAGCTAATTTGGAAGTGACTTAAAATCAATACATTTTTTGAGTCATTTGCTTATAAATCACATACATGAAACTAAAAGTGGAGATAAACATTCAATCTAACAAAATATATCAACTGAAGTTAACATATGTCTCTATGAGTATTTCAATAAATTTACCTGTAAGTATGTAGCAATGTGCAAGAGCATATAAGGATCCACTTAATGGACAAATCAATGACGAAACATCAACACCAAATCTTAAATCAATATATCTCTGCAATAAGGAAAAACTCACTTTACCTTCTTGGTAATAACCATTTTTGAAAAATTTCAGTGACTATTAAGGGAAACAATTTGCTCCGTAATGCATTGCAGATTTTTAATCAACTTCATAGTTTTATTTTTTAAATTGTCTCGACACTTGCAAATTTGTATGAGTTTTATTTACTAATGTATAGTCCAAATGATCGTAGACTAATACACAAAGGTTACATACCCCGCACAAAATTAGTCTACGATCATTTGGATTGTTTAAATAAACCCAACAAACCTCTCCATCCGCACAAAATTAGACCACCACCACCGGACATGTCCTCAACCACAGTTACACCGCAACCACCGGACTGCTCCACCACCCGATATGTCCCCGGTCATCTTCTTACAAACTCTTCTACCACCGACAACATCCATCAATATGTCTCAGGTTATCTCATTAACAACTATAACAAGGTCCAATCTGCAAAACAAAAGTTAGACTGCAAGAAATATAAAGAAAGCCACATACAACAACTACAACAGCCATAACCAACTCATAACAACAACTTATCTTCTCGGAAAATAAAAAGAACGAGCGATAGCTATAATACTACAACAACAGTCTTTTTCCCAACAAAACACAAAAAGACTCGAATCAAAAAATAAATAAATATCTCGGGTTGTATTTTTTTAAGAAAATATATATTTTTTAAAACCCGAGACCTTGTTTTCTTAAAGTCAAAATTGAAGAAGCTATAGATACAATGAGCTTGTATTCTATTTGAAGAACAAAAAGTGTACGTGTTGTTTTTGTATTTCGTTGAAAGAAAGAACCAGTGAGTTTGTGATTTGGTCATATGATAAAAGAAAGGAAGAATTTGTGAGTCGTGATTTGTTTGTTGAGTGTTAATGCAAGAAATGAAATGTTGATTGTGGTTGCGTAGGGTTAAAAGAAGTGTTTAACTACTATTGTTGTGTTGTGAGAAAGAAAAGCGATGTGGGAGGCGTGTGACAAGAGTGAAATTAGGGTGAGTAGTTTTAGTGTAATTAGGATTTGTTATTTGCAATGAATTAGGCTGAATATGAATTGAAAAAGTAATTTGTTTATAATTGGGCTTTATACGTTTTAACTATTACTAATAAAAATACAAATCTCCAAAATTGTACTATGTAAGTATGTATCTCTACTACTTTATATAAAAAAATATTTAATTTGTGTATAATATATACTAGCAGGGTATTCAGCGCAATGCGGCGGTGGGTGTCCGATGACTAATTTTGTGGCGATCTTTGATATGAAATAGTTTGTATTGCTATTGCTTATAGTTATTTTAAATAAAATTTGTCATTCATTAGTAAAGTTATTGTTAGAAAAAACGTAAAAATAAAAAAATAATAAATAAATAAACAAAATAAAATAAAATTTGCGCGCCACAAAGTTAATTACCTGATACCCGTCCCCGCATTGCGCGGATACCTGGTAGTTTAAGTGAATTGTTTATTTTACCTTATGTGTGGAATCGGGTGAGACAAAAATTGGATAGAGTTATTAGTTTTGTCATCTGAATAGCAAATTGTGTACAACTCAAATACTCGATCCACTCGTGTTTGTTAAATGACCCGTTCAACTCATGACTAGTTTGAAATGTGACATATTTTTTTTTTTTTATTATTGCCTCAAGATTATTTGACCTGTCTATTTTGGCACCTCCACGTATAACTAATCAAAATTTTAATTTGGCTTTTTTTATGAGCCTTTTTGATAATTTAAAATCAGCTTTTGATGATTTAAATGGGACGTCATAATACTTTTTATAGGATCACAGGTACCATATGACTTAAATGAGACATAAAACTATTTTTTTATGACATAAGTGACAAAAAGAAGACTAGAATATGACAAATGAAAAATATACGTAGAAAGTTTTTGCATACTTAATGAGTAGTAACCCTATAAATTGATATAAAACAATTGCTATAATTTGCCAAGACTCCTATATTCGACATTTCATGTAACATAATTAAAAATGTTTTATACCTTTCAATCTCACACTTTTCTCTATCTCTACTATATAAAAAGCATTTACGATCCTATAATTTTTAAATTAACATACTTGCTGTTATTAGAAGTTCTTGAAAAAAAAATACTCAATTTAATACAAGTAATTATTATTTACCACAACTATCAATTATTTGTAATTCTACATATTAATTTAAACATTAAAACTTAAGTTAAAACAATAAAAATGCAAATATGTAAGTACACAAGTATATAGTAATGGCAATTGAGTTATTAACTACACATATATATAATAATTATTTAATCTTTAAAATTCAGTTTTGCAGCTAAATACTTATATAATCATCAGTACAATAATATTAAACTAAAATGATTGGAAAATTTGTAACTTGATATCTCATGTACAGTTTTACGGATGATCTTGCGTAGCCAAGTCAATAGTATAAACATGGTGTATTAATAAGTTTCATATAGTTTATGAGACAAAATTACTATGATCGGTGATTTTAATATATATTTCGTATCGAGTTACATCTCATATTATTTTATTAAAAAATTGCATAGATCTATCGTCATGACGAGTTGCATAATATAATCAAATATATTCATTCACTTTACCTCATAAATAAACGACACATCAATCTCCTCTTTATAGCTGCAATCAACAATTGTCACCGTCAACAACCACCACCAACTTTTTTTTACTATTACTATATATCGACGTCAATTATTTTTGCTTTATGTATTTTTTTTGTGTCATCGTAATATTGCGCGGGTACCATGGTAATACTTAATAATAGGTTTTGATAACCATGACACGTATGATGTGGTTTGAAATATGTTTTTCGTTAATAGCATGAGACGATTAGTTACAAGAAAAAACACTTGGAGTGGTAGAGTTAAGTAGTCGAAAATAAGATTCATCTTGATAATGTATTCCTTTTTTTTTACTTATGTTGATGATGGTATGTAATAACAAAAAGTATTTTATTAAAGAAAACAAACATTGCATGTGAGCACTTGGGTGTAGTTATTGCATGTTTCAGATGTATGTGATGATTTTTAGATTTCTCTTTCAGCAGGGGTGGCCATGAACATTCATCAAAGTAACTCATCCAAAAGTCAGTAAAGTTATTCACTATTTTATTAAGCAATTACGCCTGTAGAATTAATTTCTAGTTACATTAACAACCGGGAGTAGGACATTTTTCACGCCATAAACATTTAATTTCGCATATTGCACGTGCATTACTACATATACTTTCTTTATGACAACAACAATATTTGTCATTCCCACCAAAATTCTCTCTATAACAACGCGGAGTGCAGTCTTGATTCTCAACGCTTTTGATGTCACCGAGTTCATTTGCACTACCTAAACTTTCAAAAACAATATTATAAGTTATGACCATTATTTCGACATCTTAAAGTAAAAAAAGAAGGTACGATTGATAGATACTTACCCACGTGACAAACAAGCAACACGAGAAAGCTTACACAAAGGATTACAGTTCGAGCTTTGACAAGCTTGACCATTGTAGCGTGTTGTTATAGTTACTTACAATTGTTTTAGTAGAAGAATAAATATAAAGATGTATGAAGACAATGTGATGATAAATAGTGGAAAGAAACCTTATATTTATAGGTACATTTGGATGGAAATAAAGAATAGTATAAATGATATCATCACAATTACTAAGTTTATCCAAGCCATTTAATGTGAAAGTTAGTGTAAAATCATTTCAAACTTTAGTATTTACAATGGGAATTGATTTGCACATATTTTCAATTGATTGAGACACTCTAAATAACGCATTAACTATTTGTACAGTTTTAACATCCTGTTTTATCTGTTTGTACTATTAAATGTGCAAATAATAAAGTGGAGTGTGCAAATCATCTCATATTTACAATAGACAATTGGCCCATTTTATATAATTTATTTTGGATTTTTCTAACTTGTGCCCTAAGGGCACATGTTAAGCACATAAAAAGGACACCGGGTTTCACAGAAAAGGACACAGGAATCCACAAAAATTGTACTTTTTGTGGATCCCTGTGTCCTTTTCTGTGGGACCCGGTGTCCTTTTTATGTGCTTAACATGTGCCTTAGGGCACATGTTAGACAAACCCATTTATTTTTGAACTTTTAGATATTTGCTAATTTTAGACATTTAACCTCGGTAACCACTAATTATGACAATACATTTGCTAATTTTAGACATTTAAACTTTGTAACCACTTTTAGACATTTGCTAATTTTAGACAATGTAAAACCATTTGAAATTTTAGTATTTACTATGGACCTTTAGCATACTTTTAATCTCTACTGTCAATAATGCATTTTAGGACTTTTAGACATTTGCTAATTAAGTTTACACATATTACTAATTACTCTATTATATATTTATCGCAGGAAACGACATCATTTAGAGGGCCTCCAAAATTATGTCATTTTTTTTCTTTCTTTTTTCTAATTTTTTTCTTTTTTTATTGATTGTGAACGATAAAATTTCATGTTTTCAATTAACTTTGGATGAAAATGACATCGTTTTTGTCTCTCTTTTGCGTTCTAGAAAATGCTCATATCTACTGCCGAGCACACAATTTCATACACACGGTTTTAAAATCTCTCTCTTTCTCTCTCCCACCCCTCTCTCTCTTTCTCTCTCCCTCTCTCTCACACATACACACATACACACACACACACACACAAAATTTCTATCTGGCTATCTACCGTGAAACACACAGAGGTTTCATGTTTTTTTATGTCGGGGCAGTGTGGATTGTTTCTTAGATCTGCATGGTATTGATACACATGCAATTGTCATCGGAAATGTGTGATACTTCGGCTTCTTTTTTAGTTTTTATCTGGGAATATGTGTTACAGTTTGTTTGAGGTTTGTCATAAGATTTGTGTTTTTTAAAGTCTCATATGTGGCCATAAGTATTGTTTTGAATGTATGCCTTTTTTTTAAGTTTGTCGTAAGATTGTCGTTTTGGATGGTTGAAATCGGCGTCGGTGAAAGGAATAGGAGGGTATGCGTCTTTTATATAAAGAATTTGACACATCTTATTTGTTGTTGCCGTTAAATCTTGTTGAGGTTGTGACGATTGTTTTCAAATGGGTATTAGTGTATTCGATCAAAGTTGAGAGCATCTGCATTTAATGTGAAAGTTAGTGTAAAATTATTTCAAACTCTAATATTTACAATAAAAACTTGGCACACTTTTTTATAATTTATTTTTGAACTTTTAAACATTTACTAATTTTGGAAATCTAAACTTGGTAACCACTAATTGTGTCATTACATTTTCTAATTTTAGGCATTTAAACTACGTAACCACTTTTAAACATTTGCTAATTTTAGACAATGTAAAACCATTTCAAATTTTAGTATATACTATGGACATTTAGCACACTTTTAATCTCTAGTCTATACTACTTATAATAGAGGAATGAATCTCTCTCCTCATGGTCTTAAAATTAAGACTTACAAAATACAAAGCCTATTGTACAATACATAATGCACTATTAATGATCTTTCTCATCAATCTTAATTTTAAGACTTACAAGTCTTAAAGCTTAATGTACAAAATACAAAGCACTATTAATGTGGTCAAGATATTTAATGTAGTTAATTATTGGTCAATAAATACAATTAATGCAGTTATTAAAACGCCCCTTACACAAGAAATACAAATTATCAAGCATATTGTACAACCAACTTAAACATAATTCCTGCATTAAAATGTCACTAATACAAATAATAAAGAATATTATACAAATATTGAAGCCCGAACGGGCAACGGTCCAAATGGGCCTGAGCCCGAACGGGTACGATCCAAACGGGCACGCGCCAAATGGGGTCGAGCCCGAGTGGGCACGGGCCAAACGGGCTCGAGCCCGAACGGGCACGAGCTAAACGAAATTCTTAAAATCCGTAAATTTATTATCAAAAAGAACATAATAAACAAGAAAATTTTTATTTCAGGGTATCCGCCGCCGTAACGCGCGAGAACTCTGCATTAAATGTCACTAATACAAATAATAAAGCGCATTATACAGATATTCAAGCCCGAACAGTCAACAGGCAAAATGGGCTCGAGCCCGAACGGGCATGGGCCAAATAGGCACGGGCACGGGCTAAACGAAATTCTTGATATCCGTAAATTTATTGTCAAAAAGAACATAATAAACTAAAATACATGATTCACCGGAAAAATTTATTTCAGGGTACCCGCCACCGCAACGCGCGGGTACCCTGCTAGTGTCTATAATGCATTCTAGGACTTTTAGACATTTGCTAATTAAGTATACATGAATTACTAATTACTCTATTACACATTTATCGCAAGAAATGACGTCATTTAAAAGGCCTCCAAAACGATATTTTTTGGGCTGTGAACGACACCATTTCATGTTTTCAATTAACTTTGGATGAAAGTGACATCGTTTTGGTCTGTCTTATGCGTTCTAGATAATGCTCATATCTACCACCGAGCACACAATTTCATACACATGGTTTTAAAATCTCTCTCTCTCTCTCTCTCTCTCTCTCTCTCTCTCTCTCCCCCTCCCCCTCTCTCTCTCACAAACACACACAGACAATATCTCTCATATGGCCATCTACCATGAAACACACAGAGGTTTTGTGTTATTTTATGTCGCGACAGTGTGGACTGTGAAGTATTTGTTTCTTATATCTGCATGGTATTAATACACATGCAATTTTCATCGGAAATGTATGGTACTTCGGCTTTTTTTTAGTTTTTATCTGGGAATATGTGTTTCTGTTTGTTTGAGGTTTGTCATAAGAGCTATGTTTTTAAAGTCTCATATTTGGCCATAAGTATTGTTTTGAATGTATGCATTTTTTTAAGTTTGACATAAGATTGACGTGTAATTATGTTTTTGTTTGTTTAATGTGTTGCATGTTTTTTAAAGAATGACATGGGTTCATAGGTCTTATTTGTATATTTATTGTTGATTTTACAAGTTATGCTTATTTTAGTTTTTATGCTGTTAGTGGACTTCTTGGTATATGTTTATGTTCGTTTAAAATGTGGCATGTCTTTTAGGGGGTGCTTGGTTGGGGGTACTGGGGGTGAGGAATGGGAAAGGCAATGATTAAACATTCTGGTTAAGAGTAGGGAATGCAATCATTGTTTAGTATTGGGTAATGGGGCATTACCTAGTAAATTGGGAGGTATGGTAATGATTACCCACCACCACCAGCAGTAGCCACCACCACCGCCGCCACCACCACCAACCACCAGCCACCACCATTAGCAGCCACCACCACCACCAACAACCACCACCACCACCAACAACCACCACCACCACCACCAGCCAGCCACCAGCACCACCACCAACCGCCACCACCATCACCACTAGTACCCACCACCACCACCACCACCACTTTGAAGGTTAATGTATTTTTCTTAAACCAAGCACTATCAAAGATAATGATAATCTTCATTCCATTCCTTTGCAATTCCTTTGGTTTTTCCTTTCCCATTTCCCATTTTGATTCAAGCGCACCCTTAATGATTGATACTCGATCATAAGTGTTAGTTGTATATTGTGGTTAAAATGTGACATGTCTTTTAAACACTGTCGTTTTGGATGGTTGTAATCGGCGTCAGTGAAATGAATAGGAGGGTACGTGTCTTTTATGTAAATAATTTGCTACATCTTATTTGTTGTTGCCGTTAAATTTTGTTGAAGTTGTGACGATTTATTTCAAATGGGCTTTAGTGTATCCGATCAAAGTTGAGAGTAAATGCATTTTGGTGGGGCAACTTGTTAAGTTTGCATCCATGGCGGATTGATCCTCTTCTTCCGATTATATACAAATCTGAGCCTTATCAGATGATAAAAGATGGCATGTATGTGTTTTTTGAGATAGAGATACGATGGATTTTTTATTATAAAGACACGTACTTTGTCATTTCAGACTCTTTTAATTTACTGAACGATGTCGTTTTCATCTATATCCAAACATGAAGAGGCGTCGATTTTAGCCAACAAAAGAGTAATAAAATAAATATTATCAAGACGTTGTCTTCTTTCAGCGCCATTATACGACTTCGTTTCTCACGGTAAATATATAATAGAGTACCATATATGTATAAAAGAGTAATATTGTATTGAATGGGTCTCTAACATCATAAAAATCTGTTATTTAACCCTAGATTAATTATTAATGAGTAGCACAGAAGGCCACTCGCGCCACATAAGTGGTATATAAGTGGTTATCCTTAGCAGAGTGGTATGGGACTCAGGATGTGATTGATTATAAGAGGAAGTGATGATAGACTTTGAATTTGTGTTAATGGATTCGAGCAAAGCTGAGATCATCTTTAATTTGGCAGGGCAACTTACCAAGTCTGCAACCATGGCGGATTGATCCTGCTTTTTCGATGTTCACAAACCTGAGCCTTACGTTGGTTGTAAACGATGTCGTATTAGTTTGTTTATTATGAGAAACGAGGTCGTTTAATGCTGTTCCAGAACAACGTAGTTTTGAATTTTTATTTTTCTTTATTTCTCTCTTTGGTTTGATTTATCGAAGACGGTTCATGTTTGGTTAAACTTTGGATAAAAAAAATAACATTATTATATATATATATATATATATATATATATATATATATATATTGGCTTATACATATCTAGATCTTAGATACATAGTCGTTTGTCTTAGATATATACTCCTCATGAACACGTGTGCGTCGGGTAATCACCTACAAAATCAGCCTTTATGTGAGACAGTGATTGTCAGACTGTGTGTGTTATATTTTGTGTTTTGTGGTGGTTTTATCTATTATCTGACTAAAGTCAGTCAAGACGAGGTTATGATGATAGATTAATTATGTAAATATGAGTGATTTAATAGGAAAAAATTGCATCGTTTTAGCTTTTTATACTAAGTTGTATTTTTGGATGAAGCTTGTAAAAAACAAATCATTGTTGATTTACTAGATTAAGTAATTTTTCAACGTATGACTAATCAAAATTTTTAATTTGGCTTTTTTTATGAGCCTTTTTGATAATTTAAAATCAGTTTTTGATGATTTAAATTGGACGTCATAATACTTTTATAGGATCACAGGTCACCATATGACTTAAATGAGACATAAAACTATTTTTTTATGACATAAGTGACAAAAAAAAGACTAGAATATGACAAATGAAAAAGATACGTTGAAAGTTTTTGCATACTTCATGAGTAGTAACCCTATAAATTGATATAAAACAATTGCTATAATTCGACATTTCATGTAACATAATTAAAAATGTTTTATACCTTTCAATCTCACACTTTTCTCTATCTCTACTATATAAAACGCATTTACGATCCTACAATTTTTAAATTAACGTACTCGCTGTTATTAGAAGTTCTTGAAAAAAAATACTCAATTTAATACAAGTAATTATTATTTACCACAACTATCAATTATTTGTAATTCTACACATTAATTTGAACATTAAAACTTAAGTTAAAACAATAAAAATGCAATATGTAAGTACACAAGTATATAGTAATGGCAATTGAGTTATTAACTACACATATGTATAATAATCATTTAATCTTTAAAATTCAGTTTTGCAGCTAAATATTTTTATAATTATCAGTACAATAATCTTAAACTAAAATGATTGGAAAATTTGCAACTTGTTATTTCATGTACAGTTTTATGGATGATCTTACGTAGCCATGTCAATAGTATAAACATGGTGTATTAATAAGTTTCATATAATTTATGAGACAAAATTACTATGATCGGTGATTTTAATATATATTTCGTATCGAGTTACATCTATTATTTTAGTAAGAAATTGCATAGATCTATCGTCATGACGAGTTGCATAATATAATCAAACATATTCATTCATTTTACCTCATAAATAAACTACACGTCAATCTCCACTTTATAGTTGCAATCAACAATTGTCACCGTCAACAACCACCACCAACTTTTTTTCTTTACTATTACTATATATCGACGTCAATTATTTTTGCTTTATGTATTTTTTTTGTGTCTTCGTAATATTACGCGGGTACCATGGTAATACTTAATAATAGGTTTTGATAACCATGACTCGTATGATGTGGTTTGAAATATGTTTTTCGTTAGTAGTATGAGACGGTTAGTTACAAGAAAAAACACTTGGAGTGGTAGAGTTAAGTAGTCGAAAATAAGATTCATCTTGATAATGTATTTATTTTTTACTTATGTTGACGACGGTATGTAATAACAAAAAGTATTTTATTAAAGAAAAAAGACATTGCATGTGAGTACTTGGGTGTAGTTATTGCATGTTTCAGATGTATTTGATGATTTTTAGATTTCTCTTTCAGCAGGGGTGGCCATGAACATTCATCAAAGTAACTCCATCCAAAAATCAGTAAAGTTATTCACTATTTTATTAAGCAATTATGCCTGTAGAATTAATTTCTAGTTACATTAACAACCGGGAGTAGGACATTTTTTACGCCATAAACATTTGATTTCGCATATTGCACGTGCATTACTACATATACTTTGTTTATGACAACAACAGTATTTGTCTTTCCCACCAAAATTCTCTTTATAACAACGCGGAGTGCAGTCTTGATTCTCAATGCTTTTGATGTCACCGAGTTCATTTGCACTACCTAAACTTTGAAAAACAATATTATAAGTTATGACCATTATTTCGACATCTTAAAGTAAAAATAAATGTACGATTGATAGAAACTTACCCACTTGACAAACAAGCAACACGAGAAAGCTTACACAAAGGATTATAATGCGAGCTTTGATGAGCTTGACCATTGTAGCGTGTTGCTATTGTTACTTGCAATTTGTTTAGTAGCAGTATAAATATAAAGATGTATGAAGACAATGTGATGATAAATAATGGAAAGAAACCTTATATTTATAGGTACATTCTGGTGGAAATAAAAAATAGTATAAATGATATCATCAAAATTACTAAATTTATCCAAGCCATTAATGTGAAAGTTAGTGTAAAACCATTTCAAACTTTAGTGTTTACAATAGACACTTGGCCCACTTTTATATAATATATTTTTGACATTTAACCTTGGTAACCACCAATTGTGTCAAAACATTTGCTAATTTTAGACATTTAAACTTTGTAACCACTTTTGCTAATTTTAGACATTTGATGTGAAAGTCAATGTAAAACCCTTTCAAATTTCAGTATTTACTATGGACGTTTGGCACATTTTAATTTAGGGCAAATCATTTAAATGTATTTAACTTGTCATTTTTTATGGTTGTATGTATCTATCTTTTTTTTTTTTCACATTGTATCACTAAACCTCCATCGTTAGTCCTTTCTGTGTACCCGTTACCAAAAAACCCTGCATCGTTAGTCTTTTATACTAACGACCGTTAATAAATAACTTAAAATTTGGTTATCTTACGCTCAACTTGCATCGTTGGTCCTTTATACTAACGACCGTTAAAAAATAATTTAAAATTTGATTTTCTTACGTTTCTGTCCGCCTTTTTCACATTTTCGTCGGTTTTTACACTTTTTCGTTCGTTTTAACACGTTTTCGTCTGTTTTTTCACGTTTTCATCCGTTTTTACACGTTTTCGTCCGTTTTTGCACTTTTTCGTCTGTTTTTACACTTTCGTCCGTTTTAACACGTTTTTTCACGTTTTCATCCGTTTCTACACGTTTTCGTCCGTTTTTTCACGTTTTCATCCGTTTTTACATGATTTCATCCGGTTTTACACGTTTTTTTTCCGTATTTGCACGTTTTCGTCCGTTTTAACACATTTTTTCACGTTTTCGTTCGTGTTTACACGTTTTTATCCGTGTTTACACGTTTTCGTCCATTTTTACACGTTTTCGTTCATTTTAACACATTTTCGTCTGTTCTTACACGTTTTCGTCACCATTAACACGTTTTCGTCTGTTTTTTTCACGTTTTCATCCGTTTTTACATGTTTTCATCCGTTTTTACACGTTTTCGTCCGTTTTTACACATTTTCGTTCATTTTAACACGTTTTCGTTTGTTCTTACACGTTTTCGTCACCTTTAACATGTTTTCGTCTGTTTTTTCACTTTTTCATCCGTTTTTACATGTTTTCATCCGTTTTTACACGTTTTTATTCGTATTTGCACGTTTTCGTTCGTTTTTACACGTTTTCATCCGGTTTAACACGTTTTCGTCAGTTTTTTCACGTTTTCATCCTTCCTTACTCCTTTTATCCGTTTTTACACATTTTCGTCTGTTTTTGCATGTTTTCGTTCATTTTTACATGCAAAGACGTGTAAATATTGACGAAAATGTTTTCATCCGTTTTCGTTCATTTTTACATAAAAACGTGAAAAAACTGACGAAAACGTGTTAAAACGAACGAAAACGTGTAAATACAGATGAAAACATGCAAAGGCGAACGAAAACGTGTAAAAACGGATGAAAACGTGAAAAAATGGACGAAAATGTCTTATAATGGACGAAAACGTGTAAATACAGATGAAAACGTGCAAAAACAAATGAAAACGTTAAAAAATGGACGAAAATGTGTTAAAACGGACGAAAACATGTAAATACAGACGAAAACGTGCAAAAACAAATGAGAACCTGTAAAAATGGATGAAAACGTGTTAAAACGGACAAAAACGTGTAAATACAGACAAAAACGTGCAAAAACGAATGAAAACATGTAAAAACGGATGAAAACATGAAAAAAATGGACGAAAATGTGTAAAAATGGATGAAAACGTATAAAAACGTGTAGAAACGGATGGAAACATGAAAAAGCGGACGAAAACGTGTTAAAACGGGCGAAAGCGTTTAAATACAGACAAAAACGTGCAAAAACGGATGAAAACATGAAAAAACGGATGAAAACGTGAAAAAACGTGTTAAAACAGACGAAAACATGTTAAAACGGACGAAAGTGCAAAAACAGACGAAAACGTGCAAAAACGAATGAAAACGTGTAAAAACGGATGAAAACGTGAGAAAAACAGACGAAAACGTGTTAAAACGAACGAAAAAGTGTAAAAACGGACGAAAACGTGAAAAAAGCGGACGGAAACGTAAGAAAATCAAATTTTAAGTTATTTTTTAACGATCATTAGTAAAAAAGGACCAACGATGCAAGTTTAGCGTAAGATAACCAAATTTTAAGTTATTTATTAATGGTCGTTAGTATAAAGGACTAACGATGCATGGTTTTTTGGTAACGGGTACACTATAAAAGACTAACGATGGAGGTTTAGTGATACAATGTGAAAAAAAAAAGATAGACACATACAACCATAAAAAATGACAAGTTAAATACATTTTCAAATGATTTGCCCTTTAATTTATAGTGTTTATAATGCATTTAAAATTTTTTAGACATAATGCATTTTAGGACTTTTAGACATTTGCTGTTTAAGTTTACACAAATTATTAATTACTCTATTATACATTTATCATGAGAAATGGCGTCGTTTTGTGTGGCTTTTTTTTTTTTTTTTTTTTTTTTTTTTTTTTTTTTTTTAACTCTTTTGTTGATTGTGAACGATACTGTTTCATGTTTTCAATTAACTTTGGATGAAAATTACGACGTTTTGGTCTCTCTTTTACGTTCTAGATAATGCTCATATCTACCAACGAGCACACAATTTCACACACACGGTTTTACAATCTCTCTCTCTCTCTCTCTTTCTCTCTCTCTCTCATACACACACACACAGAGTTTCTCTCATCTGTCCATCTACCGTGAAACACACAGAGGTTTAATTTTTTTATGTCGCGACGGTGTGGAGTATTTGTTTCTTAGATATGCATGGTATTGGACACATGCAATTGTCATCACAAATGTATGGTACTTCGTCTATTTTTTTTAGTTTTTTTCAGGGAATATGTGTTTCTGTTTGTTTGAGGATTGTCATAAGATCTATGTTTTTTAAAGTCTCATATGTGGATGTATGTCATTTTTTATTAAGGTTGTCATAAGATTGACGCGTAACCATGTTTTTGTTTGTTTAATCTGTTGCATGTCTTTTAAAGAATGATATGGGCTCATAAGTCTTATTTGTATATTTATGACTGCTGATTTTACAAGTTGTGCTCATTTTAGTTTTTATGTTGTTAGCGGATTTCTTGGTATATGTATCTATTCGTTTAAAATGTGACATGTCTTTTAAAATTGATATTGGATCATAAGTGTTAGTTGTGTATTGTGGTTAAAATGTGGCATGTCTTTTAAAGATTGATATTGGATCATAAGTATTAGTTATAGATTGTGGTTAAAATGAACCAACTTTGTATAATTCGAAACACTACCGTTTTGGGATGGTTGAAATCGGCGCCGGTGAAAGGAATAGGAGTTATGTAAAGAATTTGCTACATCCTATTCGTTGTTGCCGTTCAATTTTGTTGAGGTTGTGACGATTGATTTCGAATGGGTTTTAAGTGTATCATATCAAAGTTGAGAGTATATGCATTTTGGCGGGACAACTTATTGAGTTTGCAGCCATGGCGGATTGATCCTCTTCTTCCGATTATATACAAATCTGAGCCTCATCAAACGATAAAAGACAACGTGTATGTGTTTTTTGAGATAGAGATATGGTGGATTGTTTATTAAAAAGATACGTACTTTGTCATTTCAGACTCTTTTAATTACTGAACTTTCATCCAACGTTATATCCAAACATGAAGAGGCGTTGATTGAAGCCAACAAAAGAGTAAAAAATAAATACTATCAAGACGTGGTCTTCATTCAGAGCCATTATACGACTTCGTTTCTCACGATAAATGTATAACAGAGTACCATAAATGTATAAAAGAGTAATATTGTATATGGAACTGAGGATGTGATTGTTTATAAGAGGAAGTGATGATAGACTTTGAATTTGTGTTAATGGATTCGAGCAAAGCTAAGATTATCTGTATCATGGCAAGGCAACTTACCAAGTCTACAACCATGGCGGATTGATCCTGCTTTTTTGATGTTCACAAACCTGAGCCTCATGTTGGTTGTAAATGATGTCGTTTTTGTTTATTTATTATGAGAAACGAGGTCGTTTAGTGTTGTTCCGGAACAACGCAATTTTGAATTATTTTATTTCTTTCTCTCTTTGGTTTGCTTTAGTCGAATACAGTTCATGTTTAGGTATAACTTTGGATTAAAAATTGACGTTGTTTTTATATATAGCTTGGCTTATACGTGTCTTAGATACATAATCGTTTGTCTTAGATACATACTGCTCATGAATACGTGTGCGTCGGGTAATCACCTACAAAATCAGCCTGTATGTGTGACATTGATGTGACAAAGATAGTGATTGCCAGACTGTGTGTTTCGCGGTGGTTTTATCTATTGTCTGACTAAAGTCAGTCAAGACGAGGTTATGATGATACAATTTGAATTTGTGTTAATGGATTCTAGCAAGGTTAAGATTATATGTATCTTGGCAGGGCAACTTACTAAGTCTGCAGCCATGGCGGATTGATCCTGCTTTTTTGACTCTTTATAAATATGAGACTCACCTTAGTTGTAAACGATGTTGTTTTAGTTATTTCCTTTAAAAACGTTGTCGTTTTATCAATTGTCTGATTAAAGTCGGTCAAGACAAGGCTGTGAAGATAGAATTTGAATTTGTGTTAATGGATTCGAGTGAAGTTGAGATTATCCATATTTTGGCGGTGATCCTGCTTTTTTGACTGTATACAAATCCTAGTCTCACCCTGGTTGTAAACGACGTTGTTTACGTTTTTGCCTTTAGAAACGATGCCGTTTAGTGTTGCTCCAAAAAGATAATGTTGATGCTTCATTGGTGTGTATTCATTCTTAGAGATATCTGACTCCATTTTCTTATGAATTTATTAGTTGTGTTCGTATATTGTGTATAAGTTGTGGTAATAAGTGAATTTTTTTAAGTAGTATTAAAACAATTTTCTCAGGGCGCTTTTTTGCATGAATGGTTGATGTAAGAGGTTGTGATGATAGACTTTAAATGTTTTTTCGACTTTAGGCTAATGTGATATAATACGCTTTTTTGCGGTGCATTTTATTGATTTCGCAGCCATGCCATATTGATTATCTTTTTCTGACTATTTACAAATTTGATCCATATCAAATGCAACATTTGATAGTAGCAATGTTTTTTTAGACACCCTTTTTATGCAAAGGGCTACTATAATTTATGCTTAGAATCGATTTCGTTTGATGTTGCTTCAAGAATAAGGATTACGACGTTGTTTTATAGTCGGAATTATACTTGGTTCAAAACAAGTCGTTTCATTTATGTGTTCTCTTGTTTTCTCAAAATGGTTTATGGGTGATTAGCACTCACTGGCTATGATGATCTGAATAGATATTTGGTCTTTCTTTTGGCATGGCAAAAATTGGACTGCATAAAACATATAACTGATAGCGTATAGAACCTTCAACCCACTCGACTAAGGCTCATGCACTCTAGACTCGACCCGAACATAAGCCCAACAAGGTTGGAGTCTAACAAAAAGCCTGAGAAATACTTCTCCATGCAACACTAAGGCAAAGCCAGCCTGACAAACATATCTAGGCGAATGGTACCTCTTGAAAACTCGTCGGGAGTGTTAGGACAAGCACCACATGCTTTCCTCACTTCTTCTCCCGATTGTCACCACATGGACCATCAGATTGCTTTTACGGATTCTTACAACCCTAAAGGACTTCCTAAGTTCCTATAAATACCAGACTATTCCCTTGAAATGGTCCAAGCCAATTCAAGTTAATCACAAGAAATATATCCCAGGTCCGCCCTGGGAGCTCGACATCCACATCGATTATCCTCTCGGGTAATTGACACAAACAATCAAGTTGACTCGTGAGCATTATCCCAACTCGTGATTCTGTAACACCCCCAAATCTCGGTACAACGGAAGACTTAATCAAGTTTTCGGGGCGTTACTTTTTGGATTGGTATCGCACACAAGTATAGCAAAAAGATAGTCATTTAACATTCAAAACAAATCCCAAATTTAGTTATTCAAAACATTTAATCCAAGAGTGTAAATATTAGGCCCAAAACACGATTTAATAAAATAGGTCCCCAAAGTTTATCAGAGTCAGAAATGATCCTTGAACCCCGCCTTCTTGCCAAGCTTCCACCGATCACGTAATCCAAACATCTCTCAATTACCTGAGAAATCATGCTAAAAGGTCAGCTTACGCTGGTGAGTTCATAGGTTTACGTTCAACAAAATCATAGTGGACCTGTAAGAGTTGATTTGCTATGCAAGACCTAAGATAGATAAATACCGTTTGAAAACCAATCCTACTCGGATCACCAACCATAATCATATCCCGCATCCAGGGATTACTCGGGCCCCGCGACTCTAGTCCAGCACTGTCGTGGCAAAATCTAGAACAATTGCCAACCCCGGACTAGGTCGATGTAGAAGTCTATTCTTAGCTAGGCATGGTTAAACCTAGACTAAGGCAACAACTACCGCACATCTATCTAAACAGTCAAGCATATAAGCAAATCCAAATAGTTTTAACGGTCCAAAAATAGTAGCATGATTCTCACCCCAATATAGTTAAAAATGTAGATAAAAGTAGGGCTATGAAACTCACCTCAAGCAATCAACGTACGAATAAACACTAGCAGAAGATAACAGAAATCACGGCACAACCTATTAATGTAGACCAAATCTTAATATATAATTCCCATAATCAACGTTGTCTACCCCAATGGATTCCATTTCGTTATTTCCAAAAATGTATCGTTTCACCATTTAATCCTAGTGTTTGGTATTCCTCATGTGGGTGTATCGACTCAATATAATGCTATGAATGCACTCAAACAACCAATATATAACTCAATGCAACACAATGAGACCTCTAAACGATAAGCTCCATAGTCCAATAAGTTTCGGAATAAATAGTAGACGTTATCGAATTCGTCAACTCGATAAACTCATTTATTTACTCGTGCCGCTTATTATCCCATAAATCAATCGTATTCTAAAGAGTCATAAGGATAATTCACCCATTAATAAGGTTACCCAACGTACCTAGCGGGCTCTTATTAGATTCGTCAACCTAATAAGTCCGCTACCCACGTGGATCAACACTATTAATGCTAGGTTATCCGTAACCCATGCACACAACGTAAGCACATAAATACTTGAAGATAATATTAAATGCCCATAATTGGCATTTATCGATAAACGTGTACTCGAAACATTAATCACTCATTTATTATAAAAAATTTCCATTTTTGTCGTTAGTTTCCATTTAAAAATAGTAAATAACAAGATAAGTCTTGTTATCGATATTTTTGGTACAAAAGCCCATTTATTATTTATATTTCATAGTCTATTAGCATTTTCATATATATATATATATACTAGCTTATAAGACCTGTTGACACCGGGTATTGTTTTAAAAAAAAATATAAATGAGATGATAATAAAAGTAATAAGAGGAAAAAAGATGTTGCAAAAAGAAAAAAATTAGTATGTAAACAAAATAAGAAAAATAATGAAAGAAAACAAATATTGAATCTGTTATTTATTAATATGAAGTGATAAGTCAAGTACAATATAGAGTACAATTATTGTAAGTAATAATGTCTCCTACTTACATTCAGGTGGTCTTCAATCTTGACAGGCTTGAAAAAGAAAGCGTATGTAGTGAGAAGTAGATGAATTGGTAAGGGAATACAAATTCGTCGAGAACGTAACAAACCATGAAAACAATGTGTAAGTAAAACTTTTGTGTGAATTACAATAAACATGTAAAAAACAAATTCGTATGACATTAAGTGAGTATCCGAACATACCTGTTGATAACTGATCAAAGACCGTGAAGAACCTCTTTATAGACTACATTTGTAGTAGTCTTTAATAAATTACGATCGGCATCACAAATAACAACCTTCAAACCCTTTTTGCTTTTTACGCGTGAAAGTGCGACATATAATTGTCCGTGTGTGAAAACAGGACGTGGTAGGTACAAACCAACTTTCGAAAGTGATTGTCCTTGGCTCTTGTTTATCGTCATGGCAAAAGAAACTGACACAGGAAATTGTTTGCGCACGATCTTGAGTGGTAAACGTTTATCCGATGGAGTAATTTTCAACCTTGGAAGTATAACCGTATTGCCAAAATGTGTTCCGTTAATTATTTTGGCTTGAATAGAGGCACGCGTTAATTTAGTCACTTGAAGCCTTGTCCCACTACACAAACCTTGTGATTGATTAATGTTTCTCAACAACATTATTGGGACACCGACCTTCAATGCGAGCCTATGGTTTGGGACACCCGAAAATTTTTAACCGTTGATAAATTCAGGTGAAAAGACGGCTTGGTCTATAGCACAACCACGGTCAGTTTTATCTATGTTGTCACAACTAAGATAAACTATTTCTTCACCAGGAAAGGTTTGAAGCAAATGATCGTTAATACTGTCAACCACTTCATTGGTTGGAGCAAGAATGGCCTTTTCCTGGAAGTAAGACGGATCACCTATGTTATCCAAAATGTTTGGGTAAGTGAAATCTATAATAGATTGTACGGGATCATTAGTTTCATGTATTAGAATATCTTCAGGTATATCTATCAAAACCTCTCCGTCGTGTTGTCCTCCAACATCTCCATCTCCTACTTTCAATATCCATTCGGCAAATTCCTTTATCTCAGCCACATCCTCAGGCCGTGATCCAACCGTAAGGCGCATATTAGCGGTTAATTTTAACACTTTGCAATGATCCCACAAGTACGATTGTTTTAAAGATGCATTAACAATGTCTTGCCGGGAACCTTTTGGAATAACGGGCAGCACCTGCCTAAAATCACCGCCAAATACTACAGTCATATTACCAAAGGGCGCATCAAAAGTGTTGTACCTGTTCTTACGCAAGATATCTCTCAAGGACCTATCTAATGCCTCAAAGCACAGCTTATTTGTCATGGGAGCCTCATCCCAAATAATAAGCTTGCATTTCTTCAACAACTTCCCCAAGTCACTTTGCGGAGTTATTGAGCACGTAGAAGTCTCATCAATATTTATCGGAATATGAAACCTCGAATGAGCAGTCCGTCCACCTGACATCAATAAAGATGCAATGCCACTTGATGCAACGTTTATGACTATGTCACCATTTCTTCTAATCCCCGCAGCAAGGGTTTTCCATAAATACGTCTTACCAGTCCCTCCGTATCCGTATACAAAATAATTTCCTCCTCTACCATTTGTAACGGACGTCATGATGGTGTCATATACATTTCTCTGTTCCGTGGTTAACGCGGCATATAGAGTCTCGTATTCAGCCTGTAACTCTGATGGATTATAATCTCTCTCAGCAAAGATTAGCCTGTTACCAAAGTCGGCCATGTAACTCTCATCTGGATAAGGAAGTTCTGGAAAAGCTTTCAAACTGGTGCCTCTTGAGCGCATAAGTTTTTCGATAAAGAACAAACAAATATTCTTTTTCTCGTCGTCGCTTAGTCGTAAACCTGTATCAAAATAGCCATATATGAGGCGTAGCTTATGTATGCAAATAACAGTTGTAAAAAATAGTGAGCATTGTACCATATTTATAGACTAACACACATATCGTAAGAATCAGTAGATCATTTTTTTGTTGAGGTGACTTGCAAAAAGATGGTCTTTTAACAGGGATGATAAATCACTAATTTGTAATAAGTAACCATTTCCATTCATGTATAAATTTATATAAAAAGTTAGTAACAAAGCTAAGTTGGTGGTTATACCTGGAATGCCTAAAAGAATTCTTCTCTTGTACTCGACGTCTTCTGATAGCAAATGCCAAGTTTGCAACCAAACTGTCAATGGTGTGTCAAGCTCTTTTTGTGACAATAATGTAACAAAAAGGTCGCGCAAATGCTCAGCAGAGGACCAATGGGCTGCCTCTTTAATACCCTCAATATGTTCCTTGTCGTCATCTAAAAGTCCCGCTGCGTAGCAGGCATCTTTGTAAGTAGGATAAACTACACCGTGGATTTTCCTTATCTCAGCGTGATTTCGACAACCTTTTTGACTGTTTAGTAGCATCCGACAATAGTAACCTTCACCTGCTGAGACTGGCACATTATGAATTCTGCCAATTGCATATTGTTTCTTCCTATGTGTCCACGTTCTTTTTGGAAGATTCCATACAAATTTTGTAGGAAACTCAGCATATGTTAACTCCCTTGCTGATGGATACATTTCGTTCATATGCATCTATGATTCGAACATAGAAGCACCAACCGTTGGTTTGTGAATAACGGTTTCAAGGTCAGAGTTCTCACCAAATACAACTGGCTGGTCGCCTTCGAGATGAAATGAGAGACGTTCGACATTTGGTGTTCTATAATTTATCTCGAATCCAAATATTCTCCATGCGGCTTCATAAGCAGACATGTACCTACAATCATAGAACGCCTTGATCTCGTCAACAGGTTTATCAATCTGTTGACCGTCTTCCGTTGTTGCTGGTTCATACAACTGTGATGATACTCTATCAGGACCTTTGTTTATGTATTTAAACAAATATTTTATTGATCCCGCCTGATTGCACCATTCAACATTGATGTGGCATTGGTAACGTTTCAATAACACAGCGTTATACGGAATAACAAAACCGTTGTGCAGCTTATGTCCACTCTTAACAACATGGATCCCGTTATCACGTCTTCTGTATACAGGGTAGCCTTCCGAGTCAACAGAGCTGTGTTGCATAAACCTTTTAGGGAAGTGTTTCGTACACCTACCATCATCCATGCAAACCTGATTTGGGTCGTCAACACCACATGGGCCATGCATCATAAAGTCGGAAACTAACTTGTGCAGATCGGGATCCTCATTTTGGTCTGGTATCTCAGCGGATATGTGTTTGTCAATATGTTCGGCGTTTGGCAGTTTGTCATCCTTATGTAGAAACAAACAAACATGTGCTTGTGGAAGCCCTCTTTTTTGAAATTCAACGGTGTATACAACTGCACAATATTGTTGAAATAAACATAATATCAGTTGTAATTCTAATTATACACATTTCGTATAAGACTATAATGTTGATGAATGTGGTGTGGCCTATAAGTAAAGAACATACCTGCTTGAACACGTCCGAACAAACGCAACTCTTTGATATCCTTCATCAGCTGATCGAGTTTCATTTTAAAAACTCGAGATACCACATCAGGTCGATCTGCAGATGAAAGCTTATGCTCCCGCATATATCTTTCAATATCTGGCCATTTAGGGTTGCATGTTATCGTTATAAACAAATCTGGACAACCATACCACCTACATAATGCCATGGCATCCATATAACATTGCTGCATGTACCTTGGTCCGCCAGTGAAAGAAGAAGGCAAAATGATAGGCTTTCCAACCGTGGACGGGTCGGTATTTCCTAATGCGACGCTTTGACGCACATTTGAATACGTATCACACCTTAGTTTAGACTGTTTGGAACGATGAAAAAACATACGCTCTCTCTCAACCATGGCGAAGCCATCCACAAGAAATTGCTGGAACAAACGACCTCCACGTATGAATAAATTCTCTGTATTCCGGTGGTCCTGTATCTGATAGGCAAACCACTCACGCATAGTAACTGTTCTTTCATTATTTTCAGTTGCTGGTTGTCCTGATTTATTTTTCTGTGGTATTCCTAAATAATACCCATCTTGCGCAGAAGGCATCAACAAAGGGTATTGCAAGGGAAGGTACATAGGATGAAAAATGTTTATACGCTGCAAACCTTCACCAAACTTTTCTATCACAATGTCCCTATCTTCTGCGCATGCATCCAAGTCGCCTACGATAAGTCCAGCAACCTCGTCGGCAGTTGGAAGATTGTATTGTCGTCCACTCTTGCCTCGCTTTGCCATGAGCTTTATTCTAATATTCTGCTCGGTGTCTTCTGTGTATCGGTCACGTGCCCTTCTAAATGTTTTAACCAAATCACTTGATGTATCCAAAATATCTTTCACTTCATTGATAATGTTTCGATCAATAGGTGTCTTTGAATTGGAAGTGCCAGACGAAGCAGATTTTGAACCACTATTAATAGAGTAACGGGACAAACTTTAGGTAAGAGATAATGTTTAGCAATCCTTTTTTGTTAAAAATGCAGTGACAATAATAAAACGTCAATCAGTCACTTACCTTAAAGCAGCCGCTCTATTGTCGGTTTCGTTTTGAGTGTCATATATATACAACTGTGCGAACTTTGGAGGAGTCTCAGTTTCCGGAAGTAAGCTACCAATACTATGGTACGTTTGACCATGTAAACGAAAAACATAGGGACCTCGTCCTTTCCTGTTGATTGTGTCATCAACCTTGCCACCCATTGAAGTAAACGCGAACATGCTGTTGTACGTTCTAATGTTCTTTCTGAAATTTTCACTTTTGATGTCGTCATTGCAGAATAAATCAACTAACTGTTTTGGAGCAGGAGGTGCTTGTGGAATAGAAATTTTTCCCTTGGAACAGCATATGGAATAAGCTTTTCCCTCCGGATTAGCATTCCCTTGTTTTGCTTCTGCTTCCCATAACAGGGCACGACATTCTTTACACTCGAACGTAGGATCGCCAATGTCATAGTACTCTGCACTCACGTAAAATAATATATTTTAATTAATTTTACTCTAAGAAACACCATGAAAATTGTGCAATTATAGAAGAATATTACTGACTTATACCTTCAGATATACCGACGTATTTTTCGTAAACTTTCCTGACAGGTCCATCTTCATCAAGATTGAAAACAATCGGAGTGTGAGACTGTAACGTTGGTCTGGTAGACCTTTTTTGTCTTCTTGAAGATTCTCCTTGTTCGAATGTTGATTTTTTTGTTGCTAAACCACGAATGCCATTTGAAACCCCAGAAGATTCAACACCTCTTGGACGTGCAGTACGTTGACGGATGACAGGTGTTTGAAAAGTAACTGTGAAAACAAAAATAGTACAACCATGGTTAAATTATATGGGTCAAACAAATGCATGAAAACAGTATCTCTAATTTTGAAACGTACCCGTTGAAACGTTAGTAAGTGGAGTCTGTCGTTTGCGTAGTGTGCCAACAGGAGTTAATTGAGGAGTGTTTTTGTTCACAGAATTGGTGCCTATTTATATAAAAATTTATTATAACAGTTTCCTCAAAACATAACGGAAAAAAAAAGTAAAAAACTGAAACAAAGAAGAAAAAAAACAAATAAGATTCTCTACGGTTGGCTGTGAATCGTATAATATGTTCCTTGTTTATGCGTTGACAATGGTGAAGTGTTTCTTTGCAGAGTATCTACTGAAGTAGTGATACGTTGTGGTGTTATTTGAGTGTTTTGCGCAACATGAGATGTAGCTGTAACAGTTTTCGCATACAAAACACTCATTAACCAAACAAACTACTTTTAAACATAAAATAACAAAAACTAAATATTCTATTTATAGTTTACCATGCTGTAAAGGAGTTGAGAGAATATTGTAAGGCGACACGTTGCATCTATTGTGACCATTGTTGCCTACGTTTGACATTCAACATAGTATATCAGGCGTTTATATTTTCAAACAGTTGGATAAGTATAGTGGAAGAATATCAGTGACCATATAATGAAAATTTCTTATGTGTTACATATGTATAATATGTACGTTGGTTACTGTTTGAAAATGCGCTTGTTTTTTTTCCAAACTATTCATTGGCGGAGTATAAGCTTCAGCTGATATTTCAGTAGATGTTGCAACATAACATATACGTCTAAGATCATATCAAAATAAATAGACAGTAATTTAAGTAATCTACATACATAAGCGTAAAGCAATGAATTGATATTGTAGCTTATAGTTTACCATTTTGTAAAGGACTTTGCTGACTATTGTAGGACGATAAGGTGCTTCTATTTTGTACCCCGTTTCCTAAATCAAGGTTGGAAAATTAAAATGAGGCAGCCATGTCGAATTACACTTGAACAAAGTTTATAAACAAACTTATATAATCAAAATAAGCAAACCTTGATGAATGTGTAAAGGTAAGCTTCTAGTGGCCATTGGTGACAGAGATGATGTATTTAGTCGGTGTGGATGACCTGTGTCAAATAGCAAAGTTAGTGGTAAACCATGACTATCGCATATAATTTATAAGAAACTAACAATTAGTCAAGTCAGTTAAAGGCTGCCTTTCATGACTCAACACCGATGGTGGTCTGCCTACATTTTTGGTCGATGATGTTGGCTGTCTGTTGGAAACGATATCTACATGTAGAGGATTATCTAATGCATGAAGAAGAAATAGTTACAAAGGTACCATAGATAGAAAAATGTTATGAATAAAAAGTGTAATTATTTATTGAAGATAATCTTACAATTCAACAATTCTGTCAGTGATACTCTTCTGTTTGTTGAACCGGAATGCACAATCATATTTTGTGCAAAAGTCTCACTTGAAAATTGAGTTGGATCTCCAGAAGATTTGAAAATCTTGTTGGACATGGACGAACTTTGTCCATTTTTTGGTTTCCTATTCTCAGGATGAGCTGAAGAACGTTTTCTGTTGTTTGGTGGAGTGTTTTCATCATCCATGATGATAATAGATTACAATCGTTTTCTGTGTTAGAGAAATTATACAATGATATGTTTTTCCGAAACTGTTGTATGAAAATATGTTATGGATATGAAGTTGTAAAGACATTCATTCAAAAGATACTATATACAGTTTGAAAAAGATATAATTTAGCTAATGATATGAAGAGTAAATTTTCCAAATCATTTAAATGGAGTAAGAAATGTGTCATTATTTCAGTTATAGTCAATCATTTAATATGCTGATATTTTGAACTCAAAAAAGACTTGCTATATGGAAGATAATAATGAAGTTATGACAAATTCACACAAAGTAACAGTTACAAAAAATCATCAACTTAAAATCTTATTAATAATATTAATTATAAGAATGACATAAGCAACTCATAATCTAAATGATCATGTGTTGACAAATGATCATGTTTTAGGAAGCTAAAATATTTAAAAATCATCTGCGTGATGTTAATGCCCGGTATAATATCTTCCCATCGATTCATCATCATCGGACACGTAAGGTTGTTGTAACTTTTTTTCGGCATCTTAATGAATGTAGTTGTTATGAATATCTAAAGAGCGAAAAGGTTCATGTGGAATATCGTTGATATTAACCCACACACCATCGTCGTTTGTGTTGTTATTGTTTTGAATATGTGCATCTGCTTCTTCATCAATAAGCGCAAACTTGTGATCTTTTGTACTAAACAAACTGTCTTGTTTATCAAGTAAATGTTCATCATCGCTAAAATCATCCAGATGGTATACATGATCATTAGAATGAACAAATATTTTGTCATCCTCTTTAGCAGCTTGTTTAGACTTAGAGTAAACCGAATTGTGGAATAGTCCACAATCATCATTCGCTTCTTCTTTCTCTTCATCCTTTTTACCACGCCTTTGTGCAGACTTGGTTTTGCGCTTTATCCTCAGCGGTTTCTCGTCATCAGATTCCTATCAAGATGTTTAACCATGAATCATATAAGTTGGTACTATGTGTAAACACAATTTAGTAGAAGTGTTTGATATATGTTCATACCTTTTCTAATAGGTGTGCAAATTTTTGTAAATCGTTATCAGAAGTAACACGTCCCACAGCAGGGTTGCCATCTTTGAGTAGTCTTCGTCGTTTTTTTGTGACGGAAATCTGCTGAAAGGAACAGAAACAACAAAAGTTAGTTTGTAAATGTAAATGTCTTAAACGTTTGAATTGTATATAATAAGAACTGAATACAACATTCAATGATGATTTGCTATTGAACATGGTTTCATACTCGTATATGTTTTATGTTAATGAATTGTATGAATCAGTATGGGATTTATGTAGTTTCAATATTTTATGTATTATAGGAAAGTATATCAAGATATATTGTAAACAAATATGTTTGATTATGAGAATATTTTTTCGATTCTAGCGTTTGTAATAAAATTTGTGTATATCTGTATTATTGGAAGTTTTAAAGTATCTATTTGGAAAGGATAGTAGAAATAACATATTTTAGTTGTAAATTTGATATGCTTTCAAGGTTATGTTCATTCTCTAAAACAAAATGTGTAAATGTATTTGTTTATGAATTCATGTTAATATTTGTTACTTACATTTGCAAATGCAGATAAATCCTTAAATGTTGCATGTTCTTTCTGAATGGTAATACGCATCATTATTTTTAATGAATCCTTATTTCAAATAAATTTTAAAAAGTCAACATGAATGATGAAAATATTGTAATGGGTAGTGTACTTAAAATATGAAATGGAATGCTAATTAACGTGATGAATTCTTTCTTTCACATGACAACCGAGCAGCCCTTCGATTCGCTTCAACATGTCCACTTATCCAGCCGTTTGTTTCCCATCTTCTTAGTAGCCATCTTTGATGATTTGGGTCAATAAGGGTAGGATAACAATAATGTGCTAAGTATATATCCAGTGCTTGACCAAGTTGAATGTTGTGTAGCCAGCCATCGATATACCATTCATGTTCTATCTTACGAAGACTATCTGCTTCTTCCATTTGAACAGTCGGAACACGCAAGTAGTAAGCAACGACATCAGTGTACTGATTTAGATGGTGACGAACTAATCGTCTAACGTTGCTGTAGGTTAAATTGTGTGTTGACACATTGCATATCATAATTTCATCTCCGCCCCAATAATCATAAAAAACGTTTGTAGTTACAACTCTACCTCCATGATGAATGCATATGTCAATTGTAGGAGGAGCAACACCCCATTCACTATTAGAATGTAAAAGTAAACGATTAGATATGATGTACATTACGACAATGTTGGGAAATAAACAGAAAAACTTACGTGTAAGCTCTAATCCTACGATTACCATTGTTGAATCGTAGAGGCATTGTAGTGTGTAATGTGGCGAGAATGTAATGTTGAACATCTTTTATAGCGTAATTGACTATACTAATTTTAGAAACGATTTATGGGCATTAAAGTGTCAGTTTTTTAGACAATGTTTTGATTGTTTAAAAGTAAAAAAATGATTCAGCATAATTTGTATCATAATCATAATCATAAATAGATTTCAAAAGATAAAGACAATTATTCTCATTTGAAAAATTGAACAGAAATTATGGCGTTGGAGGCGAGCAATATGAGCATTCGCATTTTCCAAGAGGGCATTTGCAAGTTCCTGAACAAACAGGGCAATGACAGTTCTCCTCAATTATACTTTTAAGTATATATGGATCACCGTTATCATATGGATCTACGGAATCATAGTATGTACTATTTCCAGGTTCAAATGGTTGTGGTATTTGATCTTCGTTTCCCACCTTAGGATCGCATACAAAATCGTTCTCCAAGATGGTTGATGTTTCATTTTTCTTGTCATGAACGACTGATGCTTCAAAAAAACCAATAATATCCGTTTTGTCTGCACCATGTTCGTTGGCAGATAATGTGTTTCTTGGTGCAACACTTTCTTTAACATATGCAAATTTTTGTCCTATAATACATTCAAAGGAATAGACTGTATTATTGTTTAGGCAAATAAATGTTTCGTAAACTAAATTTATACAAATTCGGAAAAAAAATTAAGAAAAATATCGATTATGATTATAACATACCTTCGTTGTGATGGTTTGAGTTTGACATTTTTTTTCCTCCTTTACTCCGTAATATGTTAACAATTATGGTTTAAAGAATTTCTCATACATACATTTATAGAATATGAAGGTGACAATATATTAGGAAATGATTTGTTGTATAATTTATTTATTTGTATACAACTTATTTGAAAGTTGATTACACGAAATATTTGTTTGTATACATATTGTTAATTAAAATATAGTTACTTTAAAATGTATTTGTGGCGGATATACATGGAGGATATATGTAAAACAATGATACAATAACGATGAAACGCAATTAGTTCCATAAGTATTGTGAAAGAAAATTGACGTGCTTCTGTAAATGTATAAGTACTAATTACAATTTAAGTGCGAAAGCGGCAATGTCGGATTACTTGTTGGTTGAATGTGTATAAAAGAGACATAGGAAGCTATCATTTAAAAGAATAAAGCATAATGTATCTTTTACCATGGGATGAATGTAAAAAATAAATTATTCGTTTACATAAAGATGAATATACGAACATCGGTTCCGGAACATTCTCTAAACAAACAAAATGATCTTTGTGAAAGGATATTTAATTGTAACTAAATGTGTTCGTTACTACAAATTTTGTATACATATTGTTATTAAGTAAACTATAGTTACTTAAAAATGTATTTGAGATCCTATAGATGGAGGATATATGCAAAACAATTATACAATAGCATAGTGTATATGAAACGCAAATAGTTGCTTAAGTATTATGAAAAAACATCTACATGGTTGTGTAAATGTATAAGTACTAATTACAATATGTGTTCGAAAGCGGCAATGTTGGATTAGTTGTTGGTTGAATGTGTGTAAAAGAGACAGATGCACCTATCATTTAAAATAATAAATTATAATTTTTGATTTACCATGGAACGAATGTAAAAAATAAATTATTCGTTTAGATAAAGATGAATATACGAACATGGTGCCGGAACATTGTCTAAAAGAAACAAAAGAATATGGGTCAAACGAACTTTAATTGTAACTAAAGGTCTTACTTACTACAAATTTTGTATACATATTGTTGTATACAAAATTTGTAGTATCATGTTTTTCTTGCATTGACTTTAAAGTAAACCGACTAATGTATGTGAGTTGCTTTGGTTGGATTATACTTTAGTAAATAATATGACTCATCCGTAGAATATGAAATATTACATAAAAAATCTTGTAAAGTAATGGCATATTCGTGATCAGTAACTTGCTAAAAGCTATTGCTAATATAAGTCACAAATTCTAAATAACATTATGAGGTCATCATGTGTGTGTTGGTGACCGGATGTTCATTTTATCAGGATCTCATTAGATTTTTGTTGGCAAGAGCAAAAACAACGTACGCATAATATGTCACAGATTCTTCCTATCGTGAATGTCATGATTGTTGACATTGCTTAGTAAATGTATATAATTAACCGGGAGATATAGACAATTAAATTGTTTAGCAGTTCATCTTCATTGATTGGCTACACTAACAAAACCTTTTAAAAAATTGGGTTACCTTGTTTTTTTTAATTGTATATGACAAAAAGCAATGTTTGCATGTCAAATGTATTAAGTCCAAATGTGAATACAAATTACTTATACACATCACTTTGTGCAAATGTATGTATTACACACATCACTTGGTCGTCAAACATGTAAGTGATAAAATGTTACTAAACAAACCTTGTGTGCTTTTGTGAAAATATAATTTAATTACTTATACAAACTTATACAAAAAATGGTAATTAAATCTACAATATAACGCTTGACGGCTTGAGTGATGATGCATCGGAAAAATTCAACAAAAACCATCATGACTATGACTAACGTGTATAGATAGGTGTGATGTTAACGGCGGTGCTATAATTAACGTTTAACTACCCCAATAATTTCAAAACACACATTCAACATGATCTCCTCCATCTCTCTCTTGAAGAATACAGGTTCTCCAAATAATTTTATTTTATTTTTTTTCTTGAATGATTTTGTGTTAATAATGCAGAGATTAAGCACCGATCAAACTATTTTTAATGTTTGTGATTATTGTTAGATTGCAAAACAAAGGAAAAACACGGTTCTGTTAAAGTGAAATACCGATTGACACTGCATGTGAGGTTAGATGATATGAAACATATAAAAAATAGAAGATACTACTTTTAAAGATATGTATGAGTTATGTTAGAATCATTTTAGTAGGACTTTGTTAGATAGTTAAGCAAGATCTTCCTAAGAATCTTAATATAGGTATTAACATTGTATGCAATTATGGGGATAAGTTTGGCTAAGATTAGTATAGTATAGATTAGTTGTTGCATATGAAAAAGGGTGTGATGTTGTATCAAAGGTGCAAGAGCTAAACAAACATATACTGTAACATGGAGATATGATTACACAATATGAGGAACAATTTCAGAATGGATGTGTAGTTAAATTGTATGAAAATATGTGCGCAGTTGAAGTTAGTACTTTTAAATAATTATATGGGTTAAGATATTATCGATTTACTAAGACTTTGTTTTATACTTACTGAATATGTAATTATGCACTGAGTATCGGGATGAACATTGTTTGCAACTATGGCGGGAAGGTAGGTTGGGTAGATTGTCGTTTGAGTTTTCCATATGAAAAAGCGCGTGATATGATATAATATGGTGAACGGACAAAAATAGGTATTCGTACGGTCAAATGGTTAAATGATTATAGATGTGTGCAACAGTTTAGTATGTAGTAACATATACGAATGTGCATATATTTGTTGATGTGAACACTTGTTGACCCTTTGAACGTATGTTGTTTTATGAAACAGAATGATGATGCAGTTTCTGGTTGAGGCAAACCAAATTAACATTCGAACATTACAGGTATTTTGTGGTACGATCAAGTTATTTAATTGAGTTGTTTATTCGAAACTCTTGACATTAATACATGCAGCATGTATTTCAATTACAGCTTCTTCCTACTCTGTTTACGGGACCACTGAAACCCAAGAACAATTGGATTTACTTAATTCATAATGGCGGAACGAAACATAAAGTTTACATAAAGATGGCTGGTGGGAAGCGTTTTAAGCTGTTTGAACGTAAGTGGCGAATATTTTTAGATGACAGCAAGTACACGAATGTCGGGACATTTCATTTTATTAGGCAAGAAGAGGACTGTTACTACGTTACAGCGTATACCAATGATGGATCTGAGTGCAATGGATACTGTCTGGATGTCGTAGGTTACAGACAGCGAAGATGCTTGCTAACTTTGCAACACCTTGAACAATCACCGGTAATTACTAAACTCTAATCATTAAATTGAATAACTTGATTACAAATCTCATGAAAATCCATTTAGTAAATAACATGTTATTTTGTATAAACTCTGTTACGCAGGACATTCCTAGCGGTTTCTTTACTTCATTTGATAATGATAGCTTTCGCGTTCTTGTGGGTGGAGTGGTTGTATCAACTGTAGCTCATCGTAGGATTGTGCTGCTGGATGAAGATAGGCATGTCCATCTATTCAGTGGTCAGGGATGGGATATTTTAGTTCACGTAGAAAACCTGACTGTTGGCAGAAGATTTGTCTTGACAAACTTGCTAAACAATGCTGTTTCATTGATGCCATTTGACGCAGCTGGTGTCGAGATGCGTCATGATGTTGTAGAACGTATGTACCTGAACTGCAGAAACCCTTTCATGAGAAATCCGATTGACAATGGTATGTTACTGAAACTGTTGGAATAATATATGTACTTATTTCTCAAGATAAAAACATTTCAATATGATAATTATTTAACGTAATTTTGTTTTTGTATATTTGAAATTTAGATAAGAGGATGAAACATATGTGTGCATGGGAAGGACACACCGCTGAACATGACAATGAGAGGGACTGTTTCTACGCACCGATATTGGCGTACGTTACGGACAGAAGGCGGTTGGTAAGTGACTGATTGATATTAATATATAATTTATTAGAACTTGTAAATCTAAGGTTATTCCTTACATTAAGTCTCGTATTAATGCATAACATTCCTCATGACTTTGTGAAGGCGCATGCAATGTGGCAGTACCACAATGCGTTGCTGCAATACGAAGAAGAGGAGTTCTATGTTGACGTTGATTTGGAACGCCACAATGACAGGCCAAAAAGCAAAAATCATGTTACAATCAATTGCAACTGGACAGAGATTGTTAGAGATTGTGATTGGGAAGATAACAAAATGGTCTGGTTCAAGCTTGTTAAAAAAGTTCCAGACGTCGGCGTCTCTTTGCCTTCAGGTAACAAAGTTGAAATTCCAGTATTCCACATGTGTTAAGACATCCGCAATCGTGCGTCAAGAAACTTTGTGTGTGTGTTAATGACTGAACTTGTTATGTCTAACTGAAGCATCATACATTATGTTTGGATTGCTTATGTCGTATGTTTTGTGTTTTGGAGTGGTTATGAAGGCTGGCCGTATATGGCATGAACACTTATTTTCTATAATGATATGCTATGTATGTAATGGTAAATAGATCAATGTTATGAACTTATGTGTAAGCGTTTGTAATATATTTCATCGTATGTTCTATTTTATTGTCAACGTTTATTTTTAACTTGTATGAAAATAAGTGTGCATAGCTTAATATGTTCGATTTGTTTCATCAAACTTAATAGCATAACAACTGTATTGGGCTAATATAAGAGAATAAGAGCTTTTACATGGGCCTTGTTTTGTTCCAGTTTTTACTTCTAGTGCATTGATTACTTTTTAAAGGATATGATATGCTGGTTAAATGGCGATTTGAAATTTGATTTGTCATTTGGAAACGCTATTAGAATATGACATTAATTGACACACCTATCATCTTCCCCTTCATAAATAGATCTGATTATATTAATTGACGTATTCAATGACATTAAGACATGATTATCATCCAGTTAATTTTGATACTATTGATGATAAATATGTAGACAAATAATTATTTGAACCTCAAACACTTTTATAACAATAGACATAATATTCATCACAGAAATAGTGTTATATGAAGATAAATTGTAAGGCCTTGAACTTCAAATAATTTTATTAATAAAAATGACATAACATAAACATGAGAAGAAAACTTTGATGATGAGAGTTTAATCCTCGTCGAAGAAGTTTAAATCGACAACGTAGTCATCAGTCAAATCGTGACCCATTGCCCGTAATTCATTGATCATAGCTTCTGTTTTTAGCACCTTCGACTTAACGGCATTTAGAATCTTGGCTTGTTCTTCAGGATCCCCACCATTTACTTTAAGCCAATCAAGAAAAACAGATGTGTCTAACTCACCTGCATATAGAAAATTAAATTAGCCACTATAAAGGAAATATATATGATGATTTTATTTATAAGATGGTAACGCTAGTTATACGACATACCTTTATCATGTTGAGAAGACGATCCTTCTTCAAAAAGCGATGCAAGAAATCTCATTGCATCATCAACTTTGTTATTTGATGGTTTCCTCTGCCCATCATGCAGTGCAGGTTCAACAGTAGGTTGCGTTGCAGGATCAACATCAGCAACGGTTGGAGGATTAACCTTTGCACTTGTTTTAGCCGTATTTGAGTTTTCATGCTCTCTGTTTTTAGGGTTTGATGATGCCATGTGTAAACTCGTATTGGAAGATGTATGTGAATTAGGAGTATTTATAGATATTTTGTGAGTATAATTATGTATTTTACACATGTGATCCTTCATGATTGAGTAATATTCTAAATAAGCTTTCAAAATCAGTGACATATATAAAGTTGCTAAAAAACTATAAATAGAAATTGTATCATCAGAAAATATATATGATCTCATTTAGAATCCTTCCTAGTTACCCCAAATGACAATGACAACGTGAATAAGAATATCAATGCATATTTTCTCATTAAAATGCATGTACTTTTAAAACTTAACATAGTGAATAAGAATATCAAGATTGAAACATGTCTTATTGATAAAAGAACATTTTTTTGCAATTACATTTCTTATTCAATCAAACATCGTCGTCATAACTGTCATCATCCGTAGGAAACGGAGTTGCATCATCATCCTCAATAAAATCGGCAAAATCATCATCAATATCATCGAGAGATTCATCAATATCGGTATCAAGATCGCCTAAACTAATTCCATCATCATCTTCATTATCAGTACCATTAGTAATCGTATCGTTAATGGGAATGGAATTATCTTCAAAGGTAACGTTATCAAAATCATCATCCGTTTCTACGTCCATGAGCCTTGATGGAAGTACATTTGATGAGAAAGTCCTTTGTCTTTTTTGTGATCGACTAAACGTTACAGGTCCATCGTCATCATCTTCCTATGTAAAAGGTAGTGGAACATGATATTAGTCATATCTTGTATATGTGTAAACTGAACAATTGTAATAGCAAAACAAATCTATTATAGATGATCAATTCGTACCACATTATAATTGTGTACAATGTCATGAACGGTTTCTTTTTTTTGTGTTATTGGCTGAACATTTTCATCATCTGACGAAACAATGTGAACAACATTGTTATTCACAGAAACATCTTTTTTCAACAATCTTCCACGTTTGCGAGATACGGGGCACTCCTTGAGAATGTAATAATCGGTTAAAAATTGTACAAATTGTTTGTTAAATTTGTTTGTAAAAATATAATATTCATCTTTATTAACGATGACATATGCACGTTCAAATTCTTACCTCATTGTCATCTGATATGTCGATAAAAGATACAGGTTTATCGGATGGATCGAATGTATTTAACACTTTACGGGCTTCCTCTTTTTTGAGATCCTACATAGAAACAAAGATGTAAGATAAAAGTAAAATGAACAAATTTGACTATTTCAAATGTATCAAAAAGTTTATTTAAGTTTAATCACTTGGTTTGTCTATGAATATGATAAAATACATACGAACCTTGGGTGAGTCGTTATTCACCATAATGTGATTGTAGGAGATTAGTTGTGTGTTTATGTCCTACATTGGTCGCACCTTTTATACACAATGTATACAAAGTTAAGTTAAGAATTGATCTCTAACATACTCTAATTTACTTTTGAAATTACATAGAATTTGTGAGTTGATTACATGAAATAATTTAATTGTATAAACAAATCTTATGCGTATATAGAGTTGACTAACTTGATGGGTCATTTGTTATTTAGTACGAATACAAATATTACAAATATACTTTTAAAAATAGCATTTATATTAAACGTGTATTTACAAAAGGTAATGATTGTTCTTGGTTAAAAATATCAAACTTACCTTGATAAATGACCCGGTGGTAGATGAATTCTCACACACACCTCATTCATTAATCAAGCAACACTGTAGCGATTTCTAACCAAGAACAGATAATCATCTTGAACAAAATACAAATCTAGTAAATTTATTGTTAGTTTTATGATGATCTGCATGTAAGTAAGAATGACAACTATAATATATTCAACACCAACTGTGTATGGTTTAGGTTGATTCTTAACCCTTAAGATGGTAGTGATTTATAGTATGTTGATACATAGATACTTGCTTGGGGTATGCGGTTTCATATTTGACGAAATAGGTTTAACTTGAAAGACTATTTGTTTTGTAGTTTCTATAAACTGTAATAGATATGAAGATTAGTCTTCAAGTATATAGGTTAGTTAATTTTATATGGTGTATGTTTTGTTTAAAAGTTAGTTAACAAAATAACATATTATGTGGTCCATTATTTTGTTACATGGTATGTATGATATGATTATAGAGTGAAATCATATAATCGAAAGGTTACGCAAAGGACAAAGTGTAGTAATACTGTATAAGTTTTATAAAGGTGTTGTGTTTTTAGTGTATTCGAAATAAGTAGTATGTATAAAGTATCCACGTAAGACATACAGTGTGTCGATTAAAACGATTTGCGCTTTTGCAATATATATGACATGTGAATGTATACTTATGATATTCATTATTAGTTTGTTTCTAAAGAAAACATAAATTACTATTAGTTATAACGTAATCACTTATGACTGTCGTGAATAAACGTAAACCATTTGTTTATTTATCATATAGGATATGCGAATTTATATTTGTAAAGTGATTCATATGTTTTAAAATGAATACTTGTTTTGATAATTGTGTACAAATACAGTCTGATTGCTTATATTTGTTTCCAATGTTGTTGCAAAACGAATCATTTAGCTAATCTATATGTTACTCATAATTTGACAGGATGAGTGTTCAATTTGTGTTTGCTGTAAACAAAGCAAAGTTTGCGAAACGTCAGGTATGCGCATAAGGTGATAATTTAAACATTAATACTCATGTTTATAATTGAATATTTGTTTTATTTTGTTTGTGTTGTCAGCGTTTACCATCTCTGTTCACAAAAAGCTTCTACGATGGAACACCATGGCTGTACTTAATACATAATCGGGGAACAAAACACAAAGTCTGGATAAAACAAAGCTCAGAAAACCATTACAAATTGTACGGCGATGAGTGGGTCAAGTTTCTGGAGAAGAGTAGGTATACAGACGTGGAAATGTTGCACTTTATAAAGGAGGAGGAAGACACGTATTACGTAACTGCCTACAATCGTGCTGGCGTTGAATGCGGTGGATATGACAGCAGCCTGATAGGCAGCAGGCAGATGAGATGCTTAGTGTTTCAGGGCGAGAATCTTGGACATTCTCCGGTAAGCACACACGAACTATTATCTATTTTGTAATGTGTTTTTTAAGTTCAAATATGAAGTTTATAAATCTGTGAGTATGTTGATTATTTTCAATTGTATGTAGTTGCTTCCCGGAGATTTCCTGCAAGATATAGTGACAAACGAATTTGATATTCGGATGGGAGGAATGAATTTAGCAACTGTGAATCATCGTCGTGTTCATATTCGAGGAACATCAAATCCAAAAGTTTATGCAAACTTGTTTTACGGAGATGGATGGAATACTGTTGTTGACAGGCAACACCTGGTACCCGGGAAACCAATGGTTTTCACAAATCTTGGTGGTGCAGTGCTTAATATGATTACTTTCGGAAGGGATGGACTTGGTTTAGGCTTTGAGGACATCCCGAGAACAGAATTGGATTTAGCTTTTCCTATCTGTCGAGGTCCCCTGGACAAAGGTATCATACGATATTTATGTTACACATCTATACTATATGATTGCATAACTCTAATATTTTGTGTTCACAAATTGCAATATAGATCCAAGAATGTTTCACATATGCGACTGGGAAGGGCATGATCAGCATAGAAATGAAGATGCATGTTTTTACACACCAATGCTGGCCTATGTCCTTGATAGGAACCGTTTGGTAAGTAGATACTACGTATAATTGTTAGTGCATGTCAGTTTCTGTGTATTTAATTTTGGTTATGTCTACTTAAAAATGAGAGCTTATTGAGGTTTTATATTTCATATACAGACTGTACCTGCCAAGTTTGTTGATAAGAGTGAACTGCACACATTTGACAACGCAATTGTTAGACACGGTGGGATGGAGTTTGCGGTTGACCTGGTGACTGTAAGGCACAAACAGACACGGAAGAGGAAGCCGAGAAAGAACCATCTAACAATGATTGCAAAGGACAAATGGAAACATGTCAAAAGGCAATGCCGTTTCAGGAAGGACAAAATGATTCGATTTCAGCTTGTTGACGTGATGACTGATTTGGCGGAGACAGTTGATCCGGAGTTTCCTGTGCTTGTTCCAATATTTGATATGTGCTGAATGAAGGTGTTCAAGTGGATTTGACTTTTGTTATCGGGATTGTCAGTGGGTGTGTGTCTTTTGAAACAATGTTTAGGTAGCAAGACTTTAGTAGTTTAGTTATATGTTAAGTTGAATAATGGCTGGATACATGACTTGTTCATCCAGTCTATTATCCTACTACGTTTAAGGTGTTATCCTACTACGTTTCGTATGTTGACAGTCAGTTCTTATTTATATATTGTTGAATCAACTACTTTAGACTAATGCAGTCATCTGTTAATTAGCTTACTTCCCTTTAGGAGTGTGTGTTATTGTTTAAAGTATGCTTGCTTGTCTATGTAGTAAGAATTTTAGTTGGGTTACAATCTGCTATAAAACTGAATGATAGTATGTGGGTTAGTACCTTTTTATAATGTTTGTTATACTGACATGTTTATATAGCAAATTGAGTAAGTAGGCATCCAAGTTCATCTCGATACCTTTTTTGTAATTTGACTTTTTAGAATGACAATGTGGACCAATGTATATATTGACATATTAATGGTATGACATAATAAAACATGTGGTTTCATCTTCATCTGAATCAAAAACAACATACATTTGTTGTCATTTAAAACAGGTTTCGATGTAGACTACTTCCATGATCCTTAAATATGTCCTACACACATGTTTTATTGTGATACAAAAATGTTTGTGGCAAAAATAGACCTTTTTTTGATAGACTTGGTTGAATGCTTCAATTAATAAGTTACACATAATTAGGCTTATAAATGAGCCCATTAAATCCAAACAGCCCAATAGATTAATATCTCATGTTCCGGTCAACTGCAAAAGTCCAAAAGCTCAAGAGATATTTTGCGTGTTTAGATATAGAAAGATTACGTTTTCCAAGCACAAAACATCTTGAATCTTAGTTCAAACACTATCAAGTCGATAGGTGTTCCACTTATCAAAACAGTGCATGATGATAGTGGTTAGATTATCCAACTTCATTTAAGATAGTGTACACAAAATACGTTAACGATGATAATTGATCACTGCGACAAATGCATGATATTTGTCTACTTGATGATCTATCTTACTGTTAAACATGTATAATACCCTAATCATGTTGAATCTGTAGATGTACGATAAAATGGTTTGTTGATGCTTATATGAATCAATCGATGTACCTTTTTTAATGGTGGTAGCATGATAACTTGGTGATGACTTGAATGGCAGTGTTCTATCAGATATATAAGTGTTGTCCAATATGTGATATGATGGGAGTATGCATCTTGTTTTCAGATATAACAGATATGTGACAATGAGTATATATCATATAACAAACTGGTTGTCCCAAAAAGGGTAATTACACATCATTATCAAGAAGTGAACCCAGTGTGTATTATGCTTCAGAGACAAAAAGAACTGAATTGATAGTTAGCCAAAAATACAAATGCTCAATACAACTGCGTTGATAGTTAGGAAAAAATACAAATGTCACTAAATAAAAATGGGATAGTATCATAAATTTTTCATTAGAACATATAAATAATACACTCAATGTGCAAGTATACATTTGTTTTTTATGAATACAGAATTTGAAGTATAAAAAAAGGTCTTAACAGCCAAAGTGCCAGGTGATTGCTGTAGGTAATACATAAACTTGATCAAGCGATATAGGTTCCATAGAATATAGCACACCGTTACCTGCAAAATGAACAAAACAGCCAAAAACAGGTATATAATGGTAGCTGTCAAAACCTACAAACAACTTTAAGCACAAAACTTATTTCCAATAATTAACCAAAGTACTGATTGGTTATTCTTAATAAGACATTGTCCACAACGTAAAATCAGATCAAACAGTATCGCATAAGTGAGGAAAATAAAATGAAAGACCAAGATAATGGTACGGACAAACTATTGTTTACGTGGATATCCATCCACAGCTTCCGCTTATTTCAAAATTAAAAACTCCAATAAACACTACATTCATGGCTTCTCAAGTTTAATCTCCTTGTCAAGAACCAACTTTGTCCTTTTGGTAGCACTATTCTCTTCGCCTTGGAGCAAGTCAGTCTTATCCAATGGATCAACCTTCCTTTTTTCTTGAGACGTAGTATCAGAAGACGATTGCTCGGCATTCACAACATCATTCTTTAGGGCGGCGATCGGCGTTGTGTTCTCATCGGTCTGTGACTCCAAATCTTGCGTAAAATCACCCAAAGGGTAGGTTAATCATTGTAAAAAGGTATAAAACGTCGCAACTCACAGTAGAAGATGTGCCATAAAAATGTGTACAGTAGCATAAATGAAAAATACTTACAAATGGCGTCACATCAGCAACCTTTAAGCTGGTGGCTTCGTTTTCAGGCTGAGATCCAAATGAAATAAAGAAATTATATGGCTAAATTTTTGTTGGTAATGTCTTAGTACATGAAGTTTGGTTAAAACCGTTTAACAATTTAAATTCATTCGTCACCTTTCCCGGTGTAGCAGTAGCACAAACAGATTTAATGATATCGGGATCATTAGACAAACGCAATACATTGAAGACAGGCATCAACTTTTCTTTGTTTTTGGCATCAACAGCCACCTTAAAAACAAATTTCTTATCAACAATTTCCATAATCTCCGTCGGGAAGACAACATCAGACTACATAAGGACATGTAAATGAGTGGACAATTTAGAATGTACAAAGTGTTTAAAACAATTAGCACTGTTGATGAACAATTTATACCTTGCCATACTTATCCACCAACTGATAAGCAGTTAAGTTATTCAGAATAGCCTGCACCTCATCATTAAATAGACAAACTGATACAGTGCCAGTTTCATCTTGAACCCTCACCTGTAAGCGGAACCTAAATGCAAAAAAGTACACAGGCACTGAGGCACTAACAACTGAAAACAAATGCCATATAAAAGCCAGTTTAAGGGAAAGCATATACTCACTGGGTTTTGATTGACGTAGCAGCAGCATTGCATTTTGAGCACCACCATTCATTAGGACCAGCAGCCGGTTTTGGTGTGGTATCGGATTCAAGGTCAACAATATCAGAAGACTTAACCAACTTCTTTCTACACACCCTGCATCCGAGGTACCACCAACCTTCCTCCTCTTGAATAGCACAAATTGTAGCGACGATAACGGATGGAACACCCTGCATATATGTCCGGATAAGTTGGTGTTATTTTTGTACAATCGTTTTAAACATGAAACATCAAATTGGTATGCTACATTTCATTACATAACCCAACAAAAATGTATTGTTTGGAACAGTTTCATTGTACATTTATGTATTGCCGAGTATACTATATGTAAATGCTGGGATTGTGAATGAATTTACCTGTTCAACATCAAAAATTTCCGCAATGTTTCTATACATGTATATGGTGACGAAATCATCTTTTGTAGAATTCTTTGAAGCAATTGAGATACGTGATGCAGTTTGTTGAGAATCCTCCGTACCTTGAGCAGCCACCAAACTACGTATGGTTAAAAAGATAGAAGTTAGTATGGACCATATCAACGCTAATATATTAATCAATTTAAAAAACATATACAAATATTGGTTTAAGATACCTTTTCCTAAAAGATTCTACATCTTTAAATTCATTGCCAGGTATATAGTCTTTGCCGTTGAAGAGGAACAACCTTGTTCCATTGAAACCATTTTGGATGGCCATTTTTCCTGTTTATTCAAAAACATGTACAAAATATTTAAATGATTTCGGATTTATACCCATTGTCAAAAGTGCACAGATAAATAGACTGAAGGTAAACAGAATATAAACGTACCATCCCAGACTTTCATCATGGCCAGCTGGAGGACAGCAATGATCTTACCATGTTCATCAAGTTTATTCAAAAAATCAGCGAATTGTTGAGCAAAACTACCCCACAACGTACACGGCAACTCATTGCCCCTGTATATATGATTGTTATCAATTCAGTAAATACATTGTAAATGTAAATGCAACTGTAAAAAGTTTGTTAGAATGACCTACTCAGCATCAATGATTGTGATGGGTTTCTTCTTTCCAGACCTGCCGTTTTTGTCATAAGTGTCCAGGTCATCACAAGCAACAACCTGGCCTATCACATCTGCATAATGTTGAAACACAAACAGTTTCAATTCATTGCCATATCATGTACTAAAGAAAAGACAAATGTATACGAATAAATTAAACGATTCTACATACCAAACTGGCCAACTTCCTTATTCTTAAGAGATGTAATGTTTCCATATGGATGAAATTCAAATCCATATCGAGAACCGGTGAAATCTGTGCACTTTTCTATGACAGTGTTCGAAAGAAAGCTTAGGCGGAGTGGTTTTTTAACTATGCGGAACTTTGGTTGAATCTCCCCAAGACTATATCGTTGAAGGATGACAGCATTGCCCTCTTCTAATTGATGTTTGAAACCACTGACCAACGCCATCCGGACAGTTGCTTGCATCCTAGTGTTCTGGAAGAAAAAATGTGAATATTTTAAAGTTTAGTACATAAAGCAAAACTTCTATACAAAATAACAATTCATATCTAAAATGCCAAAAATCAACAAACAATGCTACTTAAAAAGACACAAATAAAAAGTATAATTTGAAGCATAACATAAGTAGATGCTTGCCTGTTCATCAAAAACGATCATCTCCATATTAACAATATTTGGCTTGCTAAACATAGGTTGCATCCAAGTGCGAAGAATACGCACTCGTAACTTGATGTTGTCCTTAACAGGTGATAAATCGTTGATATACCCAGAAACAAAGGTTGCCATTGCTTGATTTGATATTCAACGCTTAGGTAAGAAAATGAGGTGTGCATCTTTATCAACACAGACATCCGTAATTTATACAATGTGTGTCGCCCTGAAAATTAGGGATCATATGAATCAGAAAACTTATTTTGCATACTCATATTCCCAAAATTAAGATCATTACCAAAAAGAATAAAAAAGGACCAAATTTTTTTTAGGGTTCTTGTTGGACATTATATAAAATCAATAAAATCACTACAAAAATTAACATAAACCAAATAACAATTAAAACGCCAAACGTATTAAACCAAAATAACAATTAAACCAAAATCAAGATACTTACCAAATAAAAATGATGCCAGCGATTCAACTATTTTGAGAGGTGATATATGCATTGAAACGCCAAACGTATTGAGCAAGAAAAATTGACAGATTGAAACTTTGATTGAATGGATGAAACGCATAATTAAAAGTATTAATTAGTTGCCAGATTTGTGAGGAACAAAACTCGGTGGATATGAATGTGTGTTGACCGGATTATAATGAAACTTGAGAAAGAAGGTTGGGAAAAATAAGTCACATAATCAGCACATGTTTTTTTTAGGATGCATTTGGGTGTTGTACATTTGTGCTAAATATGGAAGTGTTTTTAATAATAAAATTTAATGTTGTGCTTTAGGGAGGTGGTACAGTATTTTGGTATATTAGATAGTATATATATATATATATATATATATATATATATATATATATATATATATATATATATATATATATATATATATATATATATATATATATATATATATATATATTTCGTCAAATTCCAATATTAATCTCATATCGTTATTCGTTTCGAGTCCACAAGCACGAGTCATGACTTCTCGGCTTTTAATCAATCAATAGTCCAAACTATACTAAAGTCCATGTTACGGCTTTGTCGGAGTCAACTATTGACTAAAAAGTCAAAGTAACGCCGACGTAGCTCAAAGTCAACAATATATATATATATATATATATCAAGTCCAAATTTAAAGTCATAATAGCGCAATTCAATCCCAAACCAACTCAAAACAATCTCGCCAACCAATCAATCAACCAAATATACCCGAAACCAATGTTATGACCCTAATGGCCATGACACGGTCATGGTTAAGACCACGTGAACCAAACAAGCTCTAGAAGCTTTTCGGCTCCACGCATCTCATCCAAACCTCAACTACATCAACCAAAAAGCTACCAAATCGACTCGACCCGGACCCGTGGCCCAAGTGGGTCACGTACGCAAGCCAAGGGCCACGTACGTGCCTTTTGTGGCTCGTACACCCTTCCAAACCAATCAAACATCACCCAAATCCATTCCACAACATCCAAATCCAATCATTCAAGCTCCAATCACTAACCAAACACAAAACCCATCATCTATTCTAACCAAAAAGATGAAACTAGACCTAAAATGCATAAACCCATCAAATTGATACACCACACATTTACCAAACACTAATTACTTGTTTATTTAGACATTAATTAGACTTAATTTCATGTTTCACCCAAAATCCCCAAATTTAGACATAGGGTCGAAACCCTAATAATACATACGTGGGTTTTAAGAGCTTAAACAAGCTCTAATCTTGTTCCATTTACCTTATTCAAGCACCAATTGCAATATTAGATGAAAACCCTAAAAGAACAAATCTTAATCTTTAAATTTGAAGGTGTTATGGAAGGCTTTTGTGGGAGTATTTTATATGGATAGAAAGAGGATGAAACGATCTACAAGATAGTGGTGGAGGTGAGATACCACTTGCCGGAATTTGGCCAGAGGTGGCCGGACAAGGTGGCGGCCAAGGGTGGTGGTGGTGGTTAGGGTTTTTATTTTTTTAAGAGAAAGAGAGATTAGAGAGAGAAAGTGGGTGTGTGTGTGTTTTTAGTGAGAGAAAGTGAAGAGGTGAAATGAGGGGAAGTGGGGTTTATATATTTTGAGGGAGGGACCAAATAATAAAAGAGAGGGAGGGGAGTGGGGCGCCGGCCTAAGCAAAAGAGAAGGGCCGTGGTTGCCATTTTTCGTAAAACGTCCCGTTTACCCATTCTCGAGCTCGCATATTGTCCCCCGAGTGTCCCACAACGTTTATTGAACTTTCCAACATCGTTATTTATGTTTTCCCATAAGTTTTGACTATTTATTTTTCAATTTTCGAGTTACGGTCTAAAAGTTACAATATTTCTCGTTTTAGGCTTTTCTAGTGCCGAATCGAATAGTGCCTACCAAATAGAGTTAAAAATCATACGATAACTCATTTAATAATGAAATAGTCCGTAAAAACCAATAGAAGATATAAAAATCAAGTCATGGTTTATAAAAATAGTGATAAAGGCAAAAGCTCGGTTTAGTTAACGTAATGCGGTTACCTAAAATAAACTCCCTAAAATGCCAGTTGTTACAGCCTCCCAGCCTCAGAAGAAACACATCCCGGGTTTCACTCCGAGTTGCTTGGTGTCATGAAAAGTTTAGGATACTTCCTACGGAAAACGTCCTCACGTTCCCAAGTGAACTCTGGTCCATGTCGGGAGTTCCAACGAACCTTGATAATCGGAATACGGCTATTCTTCAGCCTTTTGATCTTACGGTCCATAATCTAAATAGGTTCCTCAACAAAATTCAATTTCTCATCAATACGAATATCTCTTAAGGGCACCACTATGTTTTCCTCCGAAAGACATTTCTTAAGATTATTAACATGAAAGACATTGTGTACACTACTCAGTTCCGATGGTAGCTCCAGGCGGTATGCTACCGGTCCGATTCTTTCCAGGATTGGAAAGGGACCAATATATCGGGGATTGAGTTTTCCACGTTTCCCAAAATGAATCACTGCTTTCCAAGGAGAAACTTTCAACATAACACGATCTCCAACCTGAAATTCTAAAGGTTTACGTCTCTTATTGGCATAACTCTTTTGTCTATCACGAGCGGTTTGCAACCGAGTACGAATCTGAACTATCTTCTCAGTGGTTTCTAGGACAAGTTCGGGACCTGTAAGTTGACTCTCGCCAACTTCAGCCCAACAAACAGGAGAAAGACATTTTCGGCCATACAGTGCCTCAAATGGGGCGGCCTTAATGCTAGAATGATAACTATTGTTGTAAGAGAATTCGGCCAAAAGGAGGTGTCTCTCCCAGCCTTTGCCAAAATCAATAACACAGGCTCTAAGCATGTCCTCTATAGTCTGAATGGTTCTCTCGCTCTGGCCATCGGTCTGAGGGTGTTAAGCAGTACTCATATCCAAGTTTGTTCCTAATGCTGTCTGTAATGATCTCCAAAAGTGGGATGTAAACGACTATCCCTATCGGAAACGATAGATATCGGTAATCCATGACGCGATACTACCTCCTTAAGATACAATCGAGCAAGCTTATCGAGACTACCGGTTTCACTAATGGCTAAGAAGTGAGCAGACTTAGTTAAACATTCAACAATTACCCAGATAGCGTCATTGCCGCAAGTACATGGTTATTCGCTCCCATTTCCATTCCGGGAGTTCGGGTTGAACTAAGAGTCCCGAGGGTTTCTGATGTTCGGCCTTTACCTTAGAACAAGTCAGGCACCAACTGACATACTGAGCTATATCGGCTTTCATATTAGGCCACCAATAAAGTTTCTTAAGGTCCTGATACATCTTATCGGCTCCGGGATGAATAGAGTATTTTGATTTATGCGACTCATGCATACTCAACTCACGGATTCCAACATGAAATGGTATCCAACTTCTATCTCTGAAGCATAAAGTTCCGTCGGAACGCTTCAAGAAGCCGTTTTCACTTTCTACCATTCCATGAAGATTCTCATAAGGACGGTTCTCTTCCGTCAATGCCTCTGCTTGGGCGGCTAAAATTTGAGACGGTAAGGGCGAAACACTGGTCATTCCTAAGGATCTAACGAGTAGGGGTGGAATGTCCTCCTTACGACTAAGTGCATCAGCCACAACATTAGCCTTACCAGGATGGTAACGAATCTCACAGTCATAATCACTAAGCAATTCTAACCAATGACGTTGTCTCATGTTCAGTTCCTTCTGATCTAAGATATGCTTCAAGCTCTTATGGTCGGTAAATACTACACACTTGGTTCCATACATATAATGTCTCCAGATCCTAAGAGCAAACACTACAGCACCTAACTCAAGGTCATGGGTGGTGTAGTTTTTCTCATGCTTCTTAAGTTGTCGGGATGCATAAGCAATCACCTTCTCATGTTGCATCAAAATAGCACCTAAGCCTTTATGCGAAGCGTCGCAGTACACGCCAAAATCTTCGCTTCCTTCGGGAAAAGCTAGGATGGGCGCACTACACAACTTCTTCTTTAGAATTTGGAATGCTTCTTCTTCCTTTTCTCCCCATTCATACTTAACATCCTTTTGTGTTAGTTTGGTCAGCGACTTAGCTATCTTAGAAAATCCCTCAATGAATCTCCTATAATAGCCTACTAAACCTAGAAACTGTCTGATTTCTTATGGGTTCTTAGGAGCTGCCCATTCCTTAATGGCCTTAATCTTAGTTGGGTCAACATGAACACCTCGACTATCTATCACATGACCTAAGAATTGCATGGACGGAATCCAAAATTCACACTTAGAGAATTTGGCATACAGCTTATCCTTTCTTAACAATCCTAAAATGAGCCTCAAATGCTCTTCGTGCTCCTCACTACTCTTAGAGTATATCAAGATGTCGTCTATGAATACTATCACAAACTTATCCAGGTATGGCTTACACACTCGATTCATGAGATCCATGAAAATCGCTGGCGCGTTGGTCAAACCAAACGACATCACTTGGAATTCATAGTGTCCATAACGAGTCCTAAACGCAGTCTTAGGGATATCCTCCACTCGAACTCTTAGCTGGTGATAACCAGATCGTAAATCGATCTTAGAAAAGACACTAGCTCCTTGGAGTTGGTCGAATAGATCATCTATTCTAGGTAACGGATATCGGTTCTTCACTGTTAACTTATTCAATTCCCTATAATCGATACACATCCAAAACGATCCATCCTTATTCTTCACAAACAAAACTAGTGCTCCCCACGGTGACGAACTTGGTCGAATGAATCCCTTCTCTGACAATTCTGCCAACTGTTTAGACAGTTCCTTCAATTCTCTTGGAGCCAGTCGATAAGGTGCCCGGGCTACGGGTGCCGCACCGAGTATCAACTCTATTTGGAATTTCACTTGTCGGACAGGTGGAATCCCTGGCAGATCGTCGGGAAACATATCCGGAAATTCTCTAACGACGGGTACATCGTTAAGGTTTCTTTCACTCTTCTCCTCACTTTTCTTTTCAGAAATTCGAGCCAAGAAAAGACAACCTCCTCTATCGATGTACTTCTGGGCCTTAATACAAGAGATGATGTTCAACTGGGAAGGACTTCCACAGTTGCTCCGTATAACAACCTGTAAAATTTTCGGATTATTATAATAATATTTATCACGTCAGAAAATTCAAAACAATTATTTTCTGAAAAAATGCCAATACCTAAAATTTAAAAACAAGAAGCTATCTTGTTTCTTTATAAATAAGACACCGCACATAAAATACTTGCCCACAAAGTATCTGTAAAATTTATTATTGTCCAAGTTAATATGTAAGCATACATAAGCTTAATCCATTATTCCGAAAAGTTATTCCGTATACTGCAGTGCAGTAGCATACAGGACTAAAAATAAATACTGAGATAAGAGAAAAATACACTTTTTATCAATCAGTAATAATTTACGAAAGAAAACGAGAGGTTACCTCGTGAATTTAGAAAGTCGCGGCACCGCACGGACACCGACACCAAAATAATAACGGCAAACATTTATAATCAAATTTCAATGTAATAAGAATGTCATATTGTTAAGTTTAAGAATTTGTTTCCAAAAATATAATTTCTATATTTCTCGAGTACCGGGAAGGTACGTTTACTCGAAGATTCGACAAAACACGGGGTACAATCTATACTGCATTTAATAATAAAACAAAAGTAATACAAATATCCCTCACCCTCTCTCTCCCACGTTTTTCTGTCACCTGTTTCTTTCCTCTCTCTCTTGTCGACATCAATAGAGAAGACAAACATAGAAATGGATCTTCTCTCCTTCTTTGATAGTCAACATAGGAAAAACCATCACTAGCACACCCATTTATAACCTCCTATCCTACTCTAGCAATCACAAGGATGTCTAGGGGTGCGGCTGTGGACAAAACGTGAGCCAAGATTAGGCCTGGTGCTATTAAAGACCAAGGAAAATAGAGACCAAGCTTACCAAATCATTCATGTATAATTAAGGTTGATGTCTCGCAGGTTCCTTCACATTTTTTTACACACACCATCATAAATTAGGGTTCATATAAGATTAGGGTTTGTCGAAGCATGGGGGTTTTCAAAATTGATAGAGGGGTTTCGTTCTTGGATGCATAAGGAAGGCTTTCCAAGTGGTTAAGTGTTCTAATTCACCCCGAGCCTCCTCCAATCGAAGATATTGATGTTCGGTGTTCATCTCATTTTACCCATTGATTCACCTTTGTAAGGTTAACACTTGTCCATTTCGAATTTTGATTTAATTTGTAAAATTTTGAATCTTATTTCGAATGAATTATGAAATGGTTAAAAGTTTTAAGTTGTTATAATATGGTTGTTGTTGTTGCATTGTGGCTGTCAAAGGGAAACACCAAAAACCAAAACTTAAAACATGATAAAACAGGTTCAGGCATAAATCGGCCTACTCAACTTTTTGTTTCGGCTTAGGATAGCTCATTTTAATTTCGGCAAAATTGATTCGTGACATATTTCTGTTCCATTCTTGTGTTAGTAAGACCGTTGAGCTGTTATAATAAGCTAGTAGCTTATGCTCGTGTTTGGTCTACTTCGGGTCAAACCATACACCCCGGTTGAGACTTGGGTTCAGTTGAGAGAAACCCATATCGAAGTACCTATTTTCATTGTCATAATTGCATCGTACCGTCACAAAAACCCATAAGGGTGTGACTGGTAACAAACCTTCCCTTTCAAGTCAAGTGTTACTAGTATAGGTTGTTGTTGTAACACCCCCAAAAATGGTTTGCAGCGGAAGAAAAGGTTTTTGGGATGCTACTCAATTGGATCATAACACAAAGTGAAAAATAAAGATTTTTCTTAAAAGATTTCCTTTATTGAAGTAAAATAGAGTTTACAAAGGTTAATTCGTTGCGGAAAAATGGCCCTTTAATAAAATGTGGTCCCAATTCGTATATCAGAGTCATCTATGACCATGCCATGCCAATGCCCAAGCGCCTCCAGAGTTAGCTATCGCCTTTTCATCCTGAAAATACATGCTAAAAAGTCAACACAATGGTTGAGTGAATTCATAGGTTTAGTAATAAAGCAGTTGATCACAAGATTTTCAAGTTTAAAATAAGCCATGGGCTACGTTGTTATGCGCCCATAAAAGATAGTTGATATTATTGCACTAAGCTCATGAAACCAATACTAACTGCATACACCTAATTACTGGTGTAAGTAAATAAAATTTGCCCCTCTGAGATGTAATAGCCAATTACATAGAGATACCAAATATAGTGCGCCCCGGTTATTTCCGATAACCGAGTCGGGGTCGTCAATTCCCATAGTACTATCCACGATATTTGCGTTCACTCGCAAGTGATTAATGGTTCATGATGTAGGGGACTTTTAGCTGGCAACTTAGGCAGAGTCATAATATCAAGAGTACAACAAACAGTTTTCAAGCAATTGTGATCATAAAAGCAGTAGTAGCATGTATTCTCCCCCAAGGAGTTTATGAAACAGTTATAAGAGTAAAAGTGGGGCTATGAACTCACCTTAGTCCGAAGCAATGCAAGAATCGATATTATCACGACTAGCATCGGGAAATTAAACAAAGTAGTATCATAGTATGGCATCGCATAACGATATAAGAGTACAGGCACACCGGCTCGTCATCGGCTCAACCTATTAGTGTACGGCCTATCTCAGAATACGTATCGTAAAGTAATTGAGTTTTCAAAAGATAAGTGTTTTAGTTTTCGTGGAATACTCGTATCAATGTTTATTTAAAAGTATAATATTTCGTATTCTCAAAAAGTTTATCATTAATGTTTCGTGTGGTGGTAAGAAGACAAAGACTCGACATACAACTCACCCCAAAAGTATACCAATAATATAACTCACCCCAACGATATAACTTACGCCAGATATAACTCATACCAAGAAATAATATATATCCTAATATATTATGAGGAATAGTGAATAAGAATCGACCAAGACTTGACTCGAGTAGACAACGACCAGAAAGTAATCGGGGAACTAAAGACACATAATTATGTAGAGAAGGTAAGTTAATTGTAAATTTTTGGCATTTACCCATTTTCCCAAATAACTTGTATAAAACAAAACATTTTTATAACCGATGATAAGTTTGAAATTGGAAATTCAAACAATAAATGTTTTATCACTTAAAAGAACACTTGTTTAAAATCCTCGGGTTTTATAACGATAAAAGAGATTTGAAATTTAAAAGTATCACTTAGAATGTTTCTATAAATTTCGGCATAACGCGTCCATTTATATAACATTCCCAAGTCATCGTGACTTTAAATAAACCAAGTTTGAAATTACATTAGTTATAAATTTTTGTGTCGTTATCATTCACGTAATTATTAGCTTGAGTTTATTGAATAGTTTGTGAATGTTCCGTGTCTAATATATTAAATTCTATTAGAGTCTAATATATTATACCGTTAAATCACAAAGTGTCCAATAAGTCCAATGTCCAATATCGCAAATCCAAATGTCCAATAAATGACCGATTCCCAGTCATAATCCGTATTCAAATCCCATTAAGTATTCGCAATATTCCAATTCGATTCACAATTCTAATGTCACATTTCAACGGTTACCGAAACGTACCCATGATCATAAGTATCACAAATAAGACTCGTTAGCACAACTCTTAATATTTGAAAGTAACACTTACAAAGTTTATCAATGTCCACACATTTTTACTTCACTTCGTGGACCCATGGTAATATCCCCACTTCATGACCACATTGGGCTACGGCCCGATCAAAATACCAAACGCACCCTAGCAGTATGCTACCCAAAGCAACACACTTACACATTTGTCAAGACAAACCCAACTCACAACCACTAATACTACTACAAACGCTCAAGCTACACTTAACAGGTTTCATTCCGATTCGAGACACGACCCAACAATTATTAACGCCATTGAATCGAGTTTTCCATATGGATTTGTATTAGCAAAACATTTTGACCCATGACCATACCAAGTTTGTAACCAACCGGTGACCAAATAACCACCCATGTTCGCCATAACAAAAACAACATGTTATATTAAGTGGACAAAACCGAGACACAAAGTAATACATAGCCACACGAAACGAATTAATACCACATGAACTATTATCAAGAATGGTTTGATTCCAGATTTGGTTTACCACACGAGTTATACCAGCTCGTCCTTAAGCACATTTTTAACCGGTCAACTCAACTTGACTGAGTTGACTCAGCTAAGTCGACTCGACTCGTTCAAGTTGAGTTGACTCGGTCCAGATTACAAACAACCCGTTTTTTTTTACAAAGCCATTTTGATTTGGTTTTTACCACACAAAACAAAAATCAAAACATGTTAATCTCTTTTTATGATTCCACGAAAACCAACCCATCAAAATAATACTAACAATAACAAACTAACAAGAGGTGTCTCGGCTTACCCTTGAAACGAGAGAGAACAGAACACGAGGGAGGAAAAGATGACGGTGGTGGCGATGATGGTGCTGCTGTGGTGGCTAGCAAGCCAGGAACAAAACTAAACGAAGATAACACCTTAACTTCGAATCTTTAGATTTTAAATGTACCACGCGTGAGAGGCTTTCACAGCGCATGTGATGCGTAGAAAGAACCACAAGGCTCCGATCTATCATCCAATAGGGGCTGTGTAATATGGTGGTGGCCGGCGATGGCGCGTGGCGGAGGTTTCCGGCGGCAGAGATGAGGGAGAGAGAGAGTTGGAGGCTGTAATATGGTTCAGGGTTTTCCAAATGAATTTTTAATCTATCTTTTATTCATGCTTAAAAATATAGTAGGAACTGGTTGTGCAACTTCTTGAAATAAGAGGGGGCGGTGGGGAAATTAGAGCACATGGATCAGTTCTGAAATTTTCTTAATCTTTTGCAAACTTGATGCTCGGGACACATTTGAACAATTAAACGCGCGAATTAAATTACGAAAATAACGCCATCGCGTTCGGATTAATTTTTCCAATAATAATGAGTATTTATTCGACCATTTTCTCGCAATGAAATAACAAACAAATCAAAATGATAAATAGGTTTATGGTCTTACCGGTACACGTAGGGTCTAATTTTCATGTTTTGCGAGATAGCTTTCTCGTTTTCATGTCAAATGAGCCCAGGAAAGTTTGTAAATGAAAAACATACGAACTTTCTCGAAAAACAAATATCTGGAAAAGTGCGGGTGGTTACAGACTTCCCTCCTTAACAGAATCGCGTCCTCGCGATTCAATTCAAGTTATCCGTTAGAATTGAAAAGGAGAGATAGATAATTTCACAAGATTCCATTCTCACGTTCTCACGCGAATTCGAAATATTTCTTAAAGTTCCACCGATAAGTACCAGTAGGAAAACGACTTTGCTCAAGTCATTTGACCTCACGGTTCACGATTTTGATAGGTTCCTCAACACGGCTTAGGCGTTCGTCGATATAGATATCTCCCAGCATGGACAACAATCATTTTCAACAACGAGGCATTACCCCCGATTGCGCACATGAAAAGGTCATGAACAACTAAATTCTAGCGGTAGCTTAAGGCTCTAAGCTACCAGTCTAGCTCTAGCAAGAGTCTTAAAAGGATTTGCACAACAAAGATTTGGCTTTCCACGTTTACTAAACGCATCACAAAATTCCATGGTGAGACTTTTAAGCATAGCTTTGTCTCCAACCATGGAATCTCCAAGATTTCCATCATTTTCAATCACTGTCCTTCTGACGACCGCAAACAATTTGCATTCTACTTTGATCTTAACAAATTCAGGATAGAAAGTTGGGTATCCCCCACTTAGATTCGACAAATTATCGAGCGACATTTTCAACCATAAAGTGCCTCGTACAACGTGGCTATAGTTATAAGAGATTCCAACCAATGGGTGTCTACCCCAACCATTGCCGGAACAGATCACGCGGACACGCAACATGTCCTTTAACGTTACTCCAGCCAACAGTCTGTGGATGGTACCCAGTACTCATACCAAGACTTGTTCCTATGGCTATTGGAGTGATGACCAGAAACTTGATGTGAAACGACCTTCACAATCAGAATTGATATAAATCAGCACACCACTAAGTACAACAATCTCCTTCACACACATGTGAGCAAGGTTGTCCATAGTGACTGTTTCTTCGATTAGCAGCGACTGAGCAAGTTTGGTGACGACCAACAACTACCCAGATAGAGGTGCGGAATTCTTTCGAGGTTTAGTTTATAATAAGGAGGTAAGGCGGCAATTCGATTTCCAAATTAATTGTGAAACAACTAGTGAAATAGCTTAGAGGATAACAAGGAAACAATCCTTCGTGTAAGGATAACGACAGGGTAAATGTTTTCAACAGTAGTAAAGCATTTCGTAGAACGACCGCAAAATGGTCAGTAGGGAAACCGAAGTAAGCTTGAAAGACAATAACGGTACGTATGTTTCAATAAGTTTTAAACGTTAATGGGCAGGATTGAGTTGTTGGTTATGCTTCTCGAATTTGAATGGTTAATATAAAAATACAGAGTCTTTAAGATTTTAAGAGAGAACTTGATGTATGTAAGGAAAGTTGCTAATTTTTTTTTTTTTTTTTTTTTTTTTTTTTTTTTTTTTTTTTTCATTTACAGTTTAATAATAAATCGTAGTTTGTGGTTTATTATTAAAGCAACATGTAAGATATTAGTTTTCACATACACATCAAACCATAACACAAAGTAGCATATAGATGGAATTCTAGAGAGAGAAAGTTAGAGGTTTAGGGAACTTAGTGAGAGAAAGTGAAAGATATTATTATGAGCTCCAACTCTCTACCTTGGAAGGTAGAGAGTATTTATAGTCTTACATAACTCGCCACACATCGGGCTGTGGATCAGGCATACAGTGGGTAAAGACCCGTCCGTCCTCCACGGTGTTACTTAACTAAATTACTACTTGACTTAAAAGAACTACGACTACGAGCTTTCTAACGATTACATATACTTGAGGTGACCGACTCTTTACTACCGGGAATTTCTAATTCCTAACAATCTCCCCCTAAGGGAGGTCACCTCAATCATGTACCAAAATTACATAGAATACAAATAGATATTACATTAACAATTGATCTTGTATTCTTGATGTAGTCCTTTGCTCCTAAGCTCGTAGTCATTGATTCTTCACATTGCATGATTGGTTACTTCAAGTGGAGGTCTTTTACTGATCCACGTGATAATAATTTTGAGCCATCTTTTGAGATCATCAGCTATCAACAATCTCTGACACATCCTTTGTGGTGTTGGTATTATGTGATGTAGTGACTTTAGGACCGACATGCTCACATTCTGGATCATGAAATCTTCTCATCAGAGTAGCGGAAGCTTTTGTTGAATCATGATATTGGCAGCAGCGTAGCAGAAGCTTGGTGTGAAAATATCAGAGTCATTGATGCACTAATCATGATTTCTTTGAGTTGAATGTGTTAAGTGAGCATGCGGCTATGGATTGACCGCTCCATTCTGATCAGCTGCAAACGTCGGGAGTACCTGCATACAACAGTTAGCAATAAAACACACGAAAGTGTCTTTGATCACTTTCGTTGAATTGAGGTACACGGCCCACGGTTCCCCGTTGATCAGTACAAGTACTGCCTGTGATCAGGTAGGATTCCTAAGAATCTCCTTGACAGGGTTTCGCAGCTGTTCTAGCTGTTCTCAAACCGGAACATCTCAAAGAAGACAACACGGAGTGAGTGAACCAGCGAATTTTAAGTCCACTGATTGATGAAAAGAGATTTGAAAAACAATCGTGTATTGCTCAATAGAAATTGTTTTTGCAATACAACGAAGGTTTTATTGAAAATCAATTATCAATCATAAAAATACTTTTTGGTTTGAAAAATGAGTACACAGTCGATGTGCTAAAGAAAAGAGTTTTTAAGCACAAAGACCGGTTTTTCAAAGGTATCCGTCAATCCATAACCTGAACCAGGTTTGATTCAAGAGATTGAATCGCCCCATTGTTTCTGTTCAGTTGTCACATGGTTGATCTATATAATAGATCTCACATGCCACCTACCAGGAGCTTGTTTGATGTTGGCTCCAGAAGGCTTTCCATCTTCATTGTGAATATGTAAACACATCACTCAGATGTTCTGGCAATGCCACAAGGATAATGCGTAGGACTCAAGATATAATCTCTCTTTCCACATTGTGTGAAACAGAGAGTCTTCATTGAAAGTGTCCTAATGAGATTTATTGATGATCTCGTGGCTCTAGACTCAATTTGTGCATATTTGGATCCTATGACGGAGACTAGGGAGAGGGTCTCCTTCTTCAATATCAACCATCTCTAAGAGAAAGTCGATAGATAATGTCGGTTCCCCGTGAGAATGAAACAAGTCCTTTTAAGAGGAACTTGAGTGGTTTGGAAAGTTGAAGTGCAGTGCGTCACTGGGTCCATGACGTCTTGTCTTCAATACCGATGTTACCATCAGTAGCATATGAATTGAACCCGATTTCTGCCCTAAGGTTGAATAAATGGAGGGCTATTTGTTTTCACCCTTTTCTCATTCAATTCTTTTTTAATTCTTCAACCCCTTCAGTGCTTACCGAGACTTCATAGCTAGAACCTTGTTGGGTTTATTCCAGTACTAGCTCAGTCTTAGTCCGCACTCTTCCCATATCTCATTTTTCTCCTTTTATCATCATACCTGAGGACTTCTACACTAACTAGTGGATTGTCCCTGGGTAGATCCCTCCGGTTCTGGCGGATCATGGGAACACATACCTAACCTTATCATCCTTATATCACCGTACATAAAGTAAAGTTGGTCGGTCTATTTGGTATTGTTCGTCTGCCATTGGATCCAATTGAAAACCATTTGAAAATCAATTCAGATACTTGTGATATATTATCAAAGCATTTTGTACCTGAATTGTTTTTGATATTTTTAGAACGAGAACTCCCCCTCAACATGTGCATCAAGTATTTGAAAATGTTTTGCACACGGAGGCAAGAGAAAGAATTAACTTCTTTGATTACCATTTTCTAAAAGATATCAGCATCACTTCCCACATCAAATCAAGTAGATATAGCATTTCCGGGAAGGATGAGGTTTTCATAAATTTGCTCCCCCTCAATATGTGCCTCGAGGTTTGAAAAGAGTTTTGCACATACTAGAGGGAACCTGCACATTGGGATAAATGAACACGTTTCAAATCAAAGGTTTAAGATAGATGCTCCCCCTCAACATGTGCATTGAAAATTTGAAATCGTTTGTCACATGTGGGAAGGACAGCATGAACATTCTTGTGAAACCATTTACCGAATTATCAGTTTAAATCCAATTTAAATCACACATTCTCCCCCGATCACAATTATCAAATCATTTGAGATTTGTGATCTCGTATAGATTTAAATTGATTTTGAAAGCTTTTAAGGAGAATTGTGACTTGATTGTGAAAGTGTTTGAACTGATAAGGATCGGATTTTAAGACTTTAAACTCCATTGATAAAACATGCATGTATATCTTTTGAAAACAATTTAATGCCAAATAACTTTTTAATTTAATTGAAATCATTCTCCCCCTCAATCAATGACATAGGTTGTTGATTGAGAGATAGAGATTTTGACAAATAAGTCCAGATGATTATCAAAAATAGAGATCGAGTTATTTTTCAAAGCATTTGGTTTTCAGCAGATAAATGTTTATAGAATCAGAGCATGGAATGTGAAAATATTGTTAAGACATGGCTCTGTTCTTTCTTTTAAAATCGGGTTATTGTCTGAGAATGACAATAAACCATTTCTCTTTCTCCCAAAAATATTTTTTGATTTTTTTTTTTTTTTTTTTTTTAAAGAATTCGAACAACATCTAAAGTCCCGTGTCATTCTTTGAATGACAGCACAAAGACCGTAGATATTATCGAACCGGAAGAAACATGACAAAAAAGACAATATTTTTTGAAGATTTTTCGATTTTTTTTTTTTTTTTTTTCAAATTTTTTATGGATTTTGAAAGTTTTATATTTTTCTATTTGATTTTTGAAGGTTTTATAATTTTGTATTTTGTTTTTCAAATATATATGTACAAGAGATAGATGAAGAAAGACCTTTACTCCTCGTCTTCCTCCTGAAGACGTTTGAGAGTTTCTGGTTGAAGGCTTTTCAAACCAAGTCGTGGAAGAATAAACTCAAAACGTTCTCTTGGAAGAGCTTTGGTGAAGATGTCTGCTAACTGATATTCAGACCTCACAAAATATAGTTCCACCACACCTTTTTCCACCTGTTCCCTGATGAAATGATGTCGAATGTCGATATGCTTTGCTCTTGAGTGTTGAACGTTGTTGCATGAGAGAGCAATAGCACTTTTATTATCACAGTACAGAGGGATTTTGTTGAATTCAAAGCCATAGTCAGATAATTGAGATCTCATCCATAAGATTTGAGCACAACAAGATGACATGGCTATGTATTCAGCCTCTGTAGAGGAAATAGAAGTACTCATTTGCTTCTTTGAAGACCAGCTCACAAGCTTATCACCCAAAAACTGAGCACCTCCAGACGTACTTCGACGTGTATCTTGACAACCTGCATGATCGGCATCTGCATAGGCCGTTAGTGACATACCGGTGTCCTTCGGGTACCATAGTCCCATATTGATGATTCCTTGGAGATACCGAAAGACCCGTTTAACTGCTTCAAGGTGCTTTTTAGTAGGCTTAGCCTGGTATCTAGCACACATGCACACAGAGAACAAGATGTCTGGTCTACTAGCAGTGAGATACATCAGGGATCCAATCATACTCCGATATTTCGTTTGGTCAATCATGATCCCTGAGAGGTCCTCATCTAGTTTGGTTCGGTCAATCATGGGGGTGTCAACAGGGTCACATGAATCAAATCCAAATTTCTTTAAAATCTCTGTTGCATATTTAGATTGATTTATGAAAATGCCTCCGGGACTTTGTGAAATTTGTAATCCCAAGAAAAATGACATTTGTCCCATCATTGACATTTGAAACTTTGAACTCATTTCATTTGAAAAACGATCACATTCCATTGGGTCAGTCGAGGCAAAAATAATATCATCAACATAAATTTGAACATGAATCAAATGTTTGCCTGACTTCCTGGTGAACAATGTAGGATCAACTGCTCCTTTGATGAATCCGGTTGATAGAAGAAACTTTGACAGTGTATCATACCATGCCCTTGGAGCTTGCTTTAAACCGTAAAGAGCCTTCTTCAAACGATAAACGTGGGTAGGATGCTCTTGATTCACAAATCCTTCAGGTTGGCTGACGTAGACGACTTCTTTAAGATCTCCGTTTAGAAATGCCGTCTTTACATCCATCTGATAAACTACCATGTTCTTACTAGCAGCATTAGCCAGAAAGATTCTGATTGCCTCGATTCGAGCAACTGGAGCAAAAGATTCTTCAAAGTCTATACCCTCCTCTTGACGATATCCTTTAGCAACTAATCGAGCCTTGTTCTTCAACACATCACCATGCTCATCAAGTTTTACTTTGAAGATCCATTTTAGAGCTATAATCATAGCACAGTCTGGAGCAGGTACTAACTCCCATACATCAAGACGATCAAACTCATGAATTTCATCTTGCATAGCATTGAACCAGCTGTCTTCATTCATGGCGGTTTTAACATCTTTTGGTTCGATCTTAGATAGTACGGAGTTGAAGAAACACCATAAGGCATCGGTTGCAAGTTGTTTCCGGGTTGATACAGGATGAGAGGGATTACCAATGATGTTGTCTAATGGATGATCGAGAGTCCATTTTCTTAGGTGTTCATGTGGCATTTGTTGAGGAACTGAGGTAGCTGAGTCGATGTCTCCTGAAGAAGATGGTTCTGATGATGATTCAGGAGTAGCAAATATGTTTTCAAATGGAGCATCTTCAGGAGTAGCAAAGGGATTAACTTCATCATTGATGCCAGAAACATTTCCATGATGTACATTTGAAGAATGATGATTTGTTGATGAGACTGAAGGATCAGCAGCATGTGCTTCTTGACTAACAGATATTGAGACTGATGGATTGACTTCATTCACTGGAATACGAGCATCCTCTGTTGTAGGGATCAGCACCTCATTAGTAGTAGACTCATACAGTTCATCAAACATTGGATCAAACAATTTCTTTACATCATCTTCAGATGGAGGTACATATGGAGTTTCTTGAGAGGAGTTTGGAACAAGGGATGAACCAATGGGACTGTTTTGAGGTGCGGGTCCTGAGCTGGAGTGTCCAGGAGCCATTTGACCGGTCAGCTCATCAAACGTAACGTGAATTGTTTCCATGATATTTCGGGTTCTTTTGTTGTAGATTCGGTATCCCTTTTTGTTTGGTGCATATCCTACAAATACTCCAATGTCAGCTTTAGCCCTAAGTTTGCCTAAGTCTTGACCCTCATTTGTTGGATAGCACAGTGCACCAAACACACGAAGGAAAGATAGATTAGGTTTTCTGTTGTGGACAAGTTCATATGGAGTTTTTCCATGAATAGTATGAATCAGGGAACGATTTTGTGTGTAGCATGCAGTGGCAATTGCTTCAGCCCAGAGAAACATTGGAACCTTTGAGTAGATCAGCATTGTTCTAGCAGCTTCAACAAGAGTACGATTTCGTCTTTCAACTACACCGTTCTGTTGAGGGGTTCGTGGAACACTTCTTTGATGGCTGATTCCAACGCTTTCATAGAATTCACTAAGTTGTTTGTTGACAAACTCAGTTCCATTGTCTGTTCTGATAATTCTGACAGTTTTGTTTAGTCTAACCTGTAGCTGTTTGATGAGTTTGATGATGATATCAGGAGTTTCATCCTTTGTCCTTAAGAACTTGACCCAGGTGAATCTAGAATAATCATCAACCACAACTAACACATATTTCTTCCCAAAGATATTCTGCACCCTCATTGGTCCACATAAATCCATATGAATCATATGAAGAACTTCTGTGACAGAGTTAGTAGGTTTGGGTTTATGGGCATACTTCTTGCTTTTTCCCAATTGACATGCTGAACAAAGATGATCCTTTTCATACTTTAGTCTAGGTAAACCTACAACTAAGTCCTTTCTGGAAAGATCGTTGATGGTGCCGAAGTTCAAGTGATTGAGACGACGATGCCATAACCATGACTTTGTTTTTGAAGCCTTTGATAACAAGCAGATTGGTGAAGCTCTCATCATGTCATCGATAGAGATGGTGTAAAGGTTTGAGCCACGAGTTCCTTTCAACAGTTCCTTACCATTAAGATCCTAACAAAGCAGGTATGTTTTCTGAAGGCTACTTCTAGATCAGAATCACAGAATTGACCAACAGAGAATAGATTATGACCTAAACCTTCCACATAATACACTCTGGAGATGACACTATCACCAACAACATAATCTCCATTACCCATAATAGCACCGAAATGCTCATTACCAAATCTAACAGTCTCGATGAATTTGCTCACGAAGTTCATGAGCCTGACCGGTCTCCAGTCATATGCTTGGAACAGCCTGAGTCCAGGTACCACAGAACGATTTGAACGATCTGCAGTTGAACACAGACAAGAATGGATAACTGGATAATTGGGATCCCCATGCAAGAATGGGTTCCATTTGGTTAGTTACAATGGTTGGACCACCCACATCAGAAATAGAAGCATTCATATCAGAAAATGAGGTAATGGAATCATTGTGAATAGATGCAATACTAGTGTCTGTATTAGCCCTATTTACAGTGTGACCACTTCTTAAGGGAATAGTTCTACCAGTAGGCATCCATTTTCTAGTGGGCATTATCTGATTAGTCTTATGACCAACAGGTATCCAATAAAAGCCTATTCTGCTGAATGTTCTTCCTGTGGGTTTCCATTGTTTTCTAACTCTCTTTCGCTTTTGCCTTTTAGCCTTTTTAGCATGAATTTTAGCATTAACAAAATTAACTAGACAATTAACATCATTAGGCAGAACATTAACATCACATCCATGATTAGAAACAGAATTCAAGCAATCATCAGTACAAGGTTTGCAAATAGTATCAGAATTCGAATTAATTACAGTACGCCTATGGCTAATATTAGAATCAACACGATTCGTTTTATTCGATTCAAACTTAAGGTTCCTAGATTGTTCTTCTACTCTCTTCCAGTGCACATTCTTAGCTTGAGAGGTCCTATCATTCCTTGTATTGTCTTGAGACTTTGACCTGCTCTCTTTAATGTCACTGATTACTCCTGTAGAGGGAATGGGAACATTAGTTTGTTTTACTACTCTTTGCACCACCTGTTTAGATGTGTTGGGATCTGAACTACATGCAGGTGTACTACGGTTCACACTCTTAAAACTAGAGGTACTGAGATTTGTACTCCTAGAAGGCACGCTTGAGTTCTCTTTCTTAGCATTGACAGATCTAGAATCTGAACTACTCAAGGGTACACTACGGTTCACATTCAAAACATTGGGAATCGAGTGCATATCATATTTGGCCTTAGGCATCGAGCATGGAATCAAAGGGTTAACTCTCTCACCTAATGTCTTTGGGCATATTGTGATCAAGCATTCTAAGATTTCTTGAGATCGTTTGGCATATAAGCATGCATGTCCAATTGCATTATCATGTGGTTTCTCTAGCTTATCCTCTTCAACAATCTCACGCAGACATTCTAGGCAATCCTTAAGGGATGAGAAATATGTTTGAATGGCAAGTTTGTTGTTCCTCAGATGAGGGGGGACATATGTCACAGATAAAGCATATTTATTACCAGAGTGAGCCTTAGATACACCATTCTCCCCATTGATCATTGGCATTTTCCCTTTTACCTGACTCTTCAGATTCTCAATTTCCTTTTGCAATGAAGCTATTTGTTCGTTGTTTTTGTTACGAGTGACTTTAATTGATTCAAATAACTCATTGAAATGACGTTTAACCTTTTCATTTTCTTCTAGAAAACTTTCGTTTTCCTTTTGTAAAGCATTTACTAGGTTTTGAAGATGAAACGTTTGAGAATTCTGAGAATCTAAAGGAGGAGGCATTTGGGAGCCTGTCATATTATTCGTTTGACCCTTTAATTGAGAGATTTGGGCTTTCAACTTTCTGATCGTGTTACACTGAGCTTGAATCTGTTCATCTCGTTTGTTAATTTGAAAAACTGCATCAAACTCTGGAGCATCCCTTAATTTGAAAAACTGCATCAACTTTCTGATCGTGTTACACTGAGCTTGAATCTGTTCATCTCGTTTGAGATGTTGATATTTTAGTTGTAGATTAAAATACTCAACTTCTAGTTTAGAAAAATGTTTAACCAAATTGTCATGATCATCCAGTTCAATTTTCTCATTTTGTTTAGAATTAGTTTTTTCAAGCTCAATGACACGATCATGGGAGACTTTCAGGGCCACAGATAGTTCATGAAATTTGGAAGCATTAATAGAGCAATTTGAAGCAGTGAAAAAGACATCTTGAGCAACACATTCAGTAATAAGATTCTCATTTAATGTATGCAGGTTCTTTCTCTCAATCTTATTATATTTTAGTGCACGCTCATAGTCACTAACTTCAACAACCATTGCATCAAATTCCTTTTCCATACCCTTAATGTCAGTTTCTACCCCCTTTTTAAGACTCTCAAAGTGATCTTTTAGAAGTTTAAAGAAGGGCATGACCTCAGTTAAATAACATTCTTTCATTTGTTCAAAACCTCTTTCTCCTTCAGTTATACCAGTGGGTGTGATCCTTTTCTTGCAAGTTTTCTCAAAATCAACAAATAGTTGAAATATAACGTATTGGCTAATTAATGTCTTGCTTTTAGTGGCAATTGTTCTAGGAACAAGATGCATTGGTGTATTAGGAGGATACACAGTCGCTCTAGGCATTTTCAAAAGGGGAGGGTTTGTTTCAATAATGTTTTCCGCTTTCTGCTTATCTAAATCCTTTTTCCAGAAGACTTGTTCGGGAGTCAACAAAGTCTGAGGCTTAAACTTGTTCAAGGAAATCCAGTTTTCCTTCTTGTAATCATGAGGAGAGATGATTATGTTTTTCTCTTTGCATTTGGGATCATTTTGTTTCTTATTCATCTTTTCCCTAGTGATTTCATTTAATATCTTATCTTCCTCAGTGCACTCAACGCAACTAGGTTTCTGCCTAGGCTTAAGGACTTCATTACCATCATAAAGCACCTTATGAGCATTTCTAGCCTTTTTAATTACCTCTGGATTTGGTTCCTCAACAAGGGGAATGCTATGCTTATCGCTTAAGACACGATGTTTCGTGATCATGTGAGCAGTCTGAATGGTGTTTCCTTGTATGTACAGCTTGTTTTCAAGTTTGTTTTTCAAAGTTTTCAGATTAGAAAAATCTCTCAAGAGTTTTGATTCCTTTGCATTAAATTCTTGCTTAAGCATTTTCACATTTTCTTGAAGTTCTTGTTTTTGCTTAGCTGTTTTAGAAAGTTTTTCTTGCAAGGAATGTAATTCTTGTTTCAATACTTCTTCTCTAAACTTACTTTTTCTAATTACTGTACATACTTGGTCATCCATTTCCTGCTCACGAGTGGTCAACTCAAATTTTGCACGTTGTTCATAAATAGCAACACGTTCCTTATAGGCATTTAGTTCAGAAATTATGGAATCATCAGGAGCACATGCAGTGTATTCATCAAAGACATAGTCATTGTTGACTGCAGAAGATGCATCACTTGGTACAACTTCACTTTCACTTTGTTTCACGTATTGATCGTATGGGACAATATTGATATTACCCATATTTTCAATATTTGATTCAATAGTTTCAGTTGGTTGTACTTTGTCATGCATCTGTTGCACATCAGCATCATCGTATAGCTTTAATACCTCTGAGATGAGTTTGTCCTTGGATGGGCCAGCTTGCGGTGAAGAAGAGATCTTGGGAGAAACCATTGGAGAGATGCTAGCCATAAAGATTGTGTGTGCAGTAGGTCCATCATCTACATCAGAGTCGTATGCATCACAGTCAGCGACTTGAAAGGCGTTCTGATGATTGTGACCTATCTCCTGAATAGGCTGCTCATCCACATCTGCATCATAGGTCTTGGCATTGCCCTCAGCAAGAAACAACAATTCCTCTTCATCCAACGCAACACCATTGTCCTGAGCTTGTGCCAGCAACATCTTATCTCTGAAGTAATCAGCATTCTGTGGACGCTTTGTAGATGTGCAGTTCCTTGCAATGTGTCCTTCACCACCACAGTTATAGCATTTGATTGGCTTAGGTTGACCTTGGTTACCATTTCTTCCTCGATTCTGGTTTCCAACATAACCTCTCCCAGCTCCACCTCTTCCCTGATCATACTGTCTTTCCTGAACTGGTTGCACCACGATCCTTCCATCTTTAACAGTGGCTTGATTATGTGGGTTAGATGTAGTTCTGAGGTTGTTGTTGGTTTGTGGGAGAGAATTCATGTTTTGACTAATGAGAAGAGCTAGTTGATTGATGATGTTACCCACGTGTGCATCAGCATCAGCTTGTTTGAACATGGGATCAGGAATGAGTTTGTGATTACCATTCCCCAAGGGTATGACTTGTGATGCTTTGGTTGTGATTCCGATGTTTGAGTAGAAGGATGTTGAGTCATTAGACGAGCTTGTCTCTCCCTGGTTGGTTTTGAACTGATTGAGAATCAATTTTTCAAACATGGCATGTCTCTCATTCTGAAGGAGGAAGGCATAGAGTTGCTCATAGTTTGTATTCTTCAATCCTTTAGTGAGCTTCACAGCTGTGACAAACTTGTGCCATTCGGGATTCATGTTGTTCACAAACTTTGAGTTCAGCTGAATGTTAGGCATAGTCATTCTGATATTCCTCATGTCATTCACTAACTTATGGAATCTCACATAGTACTCATAGACACTCTCATCTGGTTTCATCTTGAAGTGCTCAAATTCGTCATAGAGTTGGGATTCTCTGTCTTCCATAGTTAATTCTGAACCTGAGAGAAGCATCTTAACGTTATCCCAAACAGCCTTTGCATCAGTGTTATGATTGATCAGCTTGTAGATGTCTTTAGGAAGACCTTGAAGAACAATGTTTGAGGCCCTGATATCTGCATCGAATCTCTTTTTCTCCTTATCATCAAGCTCATCGTACATCTTAGGTCTGTCCATTCCGTAAACAGGAGTACCATCTTCATTAGTATCAAGTATGTCTCTAGTCGTCTCAACCCGATATGGTCCTTCATCAATGGATTTGAGAATGTTGACACCATTTTCCTTTCCAAGGCAATACAATCTGATTCGTTGAGCCCAAGAATCGTAGTCAGTTCTGTCAAGCATGGGTGGACGAGTATCTGAGCCAGCTGCTTGTACATCCTCGGCAACAGTGGAGATGACAGTAGGGACGTTGGTAGACATGTTAACAGATTATACGGGATTTTATAACTCAATGATTAAACCGGGAAATAGATTCTTTCACGGGATTTTACTAAATCAAGAGAAAACCGTAAACAATCACTCAAGTCGCTAGATGATAAAGCTCTAAGTCGCTAGAAACAAATGCACTAAGTCGCTACCAATTAATTCGCTAGACAGCCAAGTCGCTAGAATCCCAAGTCGCTAGATAGAAAGCAAGTCGCTAAGTAGTAACTCGCTACAGACCAAGTCGCTAGCCAAATTTTGGCAGCAATTCGCTACACAAGTCGCTAGATATGCAAGTCGCTAAAGAGCAACTCGCCACAGACCAAGTCGCTACCACAAGTCGCTACCCGTAGTGGAGAATCCACTACTTGTACTTTAACTCGCTAGATCTAACTCGCTACCTTAAACACTGTAAGTCGCTACAAAAATGTAAAGCAAGTCGCTACCAAGAACTATTCCGTGAGCTAAGTCGCTAGCTTGAAAAACCATATAAACATCACTTTTCAATCCAAAAACAACCCAACCAAGATGATTCAAGCTTACCAAATGAAAACCTAAACACTTTTGATGATTCTAAACATAAAAGTACCAACAAAATTCAAACTTTAACACAAGAAATCAACCAAATGATGCAAAAACCACTAAACTTTTTCAAACTCAAAAACCACCTAAAAACCACTATAAATCCAAAGATGTGCAAGATATGATCTAACCATGGCTCTGATACCAATTGTAAGATATTAGTTTTCACATACACATCAAACCATAACACAAAGTAGCATATAGATGGAATTCTAGAGAGAGAAAGTTAGAGGTTTAGGGAACTTAGTGAGAGAAAGTGAAAGATATTATTATGAGCTCCAACTCTCTACCTTGGAAGGTAGAGAGTATTTATAGTCTTACATAACTCGCCACACATCGGGCTGTGGATCAGGCATACAGTGGGTAAAGACCCGTCCGTCATCCACGGTGTTACTTAACTAAATTACTACTTAACTTAAAAGAACTACGACTACGAGCTTTCTAACGATTACATATACTTGAGGTGACCGACTCTTTACTACCGGGAATTTCTAATTCCTAACACAACACTTGGTAAGGTGATTCTTAAAACAGCTTACAAGAGTTTGTAAAATAGCTTATAAAAAAAGTACTTTATTGTTTGTCAAATAGTAGAAGATTTCGTAGTTTAATTAATATTAAGATGGTTTATAGGGTAGTAATAAAATAGTCAGTAAAGTAAAGGCGAATAGTTTGTGAGGTACAGTACCAAGTTTTATGGTTTTAAATCAGACAATGGCTAAAACAGCTTACTAAAAGGGTAAAATAGTTTATAAGACCGTAATATAGCTCGCAGGAAAAATTTGTAATATACTTTACAAATTGCTATCGTAATTGTTTGTTGTTTCATAAAATAGTAGTAAGGTAATTGATCGGTTTATCATTCTATAGAAAATAGTTTGCAAAGCATTAATAAGGTCATTGTTTATGAAGTATGAGTAAGGTTGTAAATTTTTGGTTTAATGGCACAATAGTAAGACTTTTTGGAAAAATGACTGTGAAGTGATTGGTAAAATAGTTGAAAGTAGTTTGCGTTAGACAACAACGAAGTTTATTATTTCATAAGAGGGTAGCAGGACAGATAATTGGTGTTTCAAACGGGTGAATGGAAGATTTGGGATCCGTTCCCATAAAAAGTGGCTTAAGTTGCAAGCTAACTCTTGGTATGTTTTTAGATCTTTTTAGTCGTTCGTTTATTATTTATGTTTAGCGAGGGATTCCCTTTGTAGATGTCGAGGTGTGTCGTTCCTAGAACAGCTAGATATGTAATCCAGTTCATCGATTGAGTACGAGTTTTGGGGTAGAGGTGACACTGTTACCGCAATGGACGACGAGATGACTTCGATCTCAACGTCTAAAAGAATGATAATATGATGGGGTGATGGATACATGGGTTGCAATGACCCAGTAAAAGAGGTTTAATGATTCCATAATGAAGACGATAAGTCGATGGGATGGGAAACAGAAGACATGGTATTGTAGTGACCCAAAAATATAATCTAAACATAGAGTAATGTCGTGCGGTAATTAGAATTTTATTTAGTCGCGCATAATCTAATAAACAAATCTAAAATGTAATCATTAACTCGCATCACCCAATATTTCGCTGGTTATGTATTATCTGCTCAGCAAATCTCATACATAACGTAGGCACGGAGGGAACGAAGTGGTGGTGTAAAGTGGTTCGTTTTAACATGGATCACTGTGGTGTCCTTGCGCGAAGTGGTAGTGTGCATCATCTGCCAGGCAAATCTCCATGCACGTTGCTAGTAAGATATAGATGCGGAGGCGTAAGGTAGTGGTATAAAATGGTCAGTTTAGAGAGTGTAGTAGTGAGAAAGGCGTTCCACTTAGGAGAAAAAGTATCGTAGTGAGGAAATGTTGTGACGTGTGTGATGTGTAGGGATAAGCCTTTATAACTCTTATGATGAACACACATGAAAATTTTACCCTTTTTAGAAGTCAATCAGGAGGTCAACTGGACATACCACTATTATAACTACTTTCAGTATTGCAGCATTCACCTCTGAGTCGGACATAGGTGATCAGGCTATGTCCCACTGTCCCTGGTTGAATATAGGTGATCAAGCTATATTCACCCGAGGTTCAATGAATCATGCAATGCTTAGCTTAGTTATACTAGTAACATATCCTAATGCCTTTAAAGTTTGTTATGAAAGATTGAACAAATATTTCATTTATATGGGGGAGAAGGCATAGCGCAGTGTTATATAATCATACATATAAGTAAGGCAATCATAGCTAATAGTGAGACTAAGTTGTCAGTAATAAAACACATATCTTATCAAAGATGACTTCAACGAGTCATAAGTGAGGCAATCAGCTTGGCACGCAGGCATGTTTAGGTCATAGGATTAATTTTTTGTAAAAGTGGTTATAGTCTAGGTTTGAAAAATGCCTAGTTCTCTATAACCTAGGCTCTGATGCCAACTGTAACACCCCCAAAAATGGTTTGCAGCGGAAGAAAAGGTTTTTGGGATGCTACTCAATTGGATCATAACACAAAGTGAAAAATAAAGATTTTTCTTAAAAGATTTCCTTTATTGAAGTAAAATAGAGTTTACAAAGGTTGATTCGTTGCGGAAAAATGGCCCTTTAATAAAATGTGGTCCCAATTCGTATATCAGAGTCATCTATGACCATGCCATGCCAATGCCCAAGCGCCTCCAGAGTTAGCTATCGCCTTTTCATCCTGAAAATACATGCTAAAAAGTCAACACAATGGTTGAGTGAATTCATAGGTTTAGTAATAAAGCAGTTGATCACAAGATTTTCAAGTTTAAAATAAGCCATGGGCTACGTTGTTATGCGCCCATAAAAGATAGTTGATATTATTGCACTAAGCTCATGAAACCAATACTAACTGCATACACCTAATTACTGGTGTAAGTAAATAAAATTTGCCCCTCTGAGATGTAATAGCCAATTACATAGAGATACCAAATATAGTGCGCCCCGGTTATTTCCGATAACCGAGTCGGGGTCGTCAATTCCCATAGTACTATCCACGATATTTGCGTTCACTCGCAAGTGATTAATGGTTCATGATGTAGGGGACTTTTATCTGGCAACTTAGGCAGAGTCATAATATCAAGAGTACAGCAAACAGTTTTCAAGAAATTGTGATCATAAAAGCAGTAGTAGCATGTATTCTCCCCCAAGGAGTTTATGAAACAGTTATAAGAGTAAAAGTGGGGCTATGAACTCACCTTAGTCCGAAGCAATGCAAGAATCGATATTATCACGACTAGCATCGGGAAATTAAACAAAGTAGTATCATAGTATGGCATCGCATAACGATATAAGAGTACAGGCACAACGGCTCGTCATCGGCTCAACCTATTAGTGTACGGCCTATCTCAGAATACGTATCGTAAAGTAATTGAGTTTTCAAAAGATAAGTGTTTTAGTTTTCGTGGAATACTCGTATCAATGTTTATTTAAAAGTATAATATTTCGTATTCTCAAAAAGTTTATCATTAATGTTTCGTGTGGTGGTAAGAAGACAAAGACTCGACATACAACTCACCCCAAAAGTATACCAATAATATAACTCACCCCAACGATATAACTTACGCTAGATATAACTCATACCAAGAAATAATATATATCCTAATATATTATGAGGAATAGTGAATAAGAATCGACCAAGACTTGACTCGAGTAGACAACGACCAGAAAGTAATCGGGGAACTAAAGACACATAATTATGTAGAGAAGGTAAGTTAATTGTAAATTTTTGGCATTTACCCATTTTCCCAAATAACTTGTATAAAACAAAACATTTTTATAACCGATGATAAGTTTGAAATTGGAAATTCAAACAATAAATGTTTTATCACTTAAAAGAACACTTGTTTAAAATCCTCGGGTTTTATAACGATAAAAGAGATTTGAAATTTAAAAGTATCACTTAGAATGTTTCTATAAATTTCGGCATAACGCGTCCATTTATATAACTTTCCCAAGTCATCGTGACTTTAAATAAACCAAGTTTGAAATTACATTAGTTATAAATTTTTGTGTCGTTATCATTCACGTAATTATTAGCTTGAGTTTATTGAATAGTTTGTGAATGTTCCGTGTCTAATATATTAAATTCTATTAGAGTCTAATATATTATACCGTTAAATCACAAAGTGTACAATAAGTCCAATGTCCAATATCGCAAATCCAATAACAAATCCAAATGTCCAATAAATGGCCGATTCCCAGTCATAATCCGTATTCAAATCCCATTAAGTATTCGCAATATTCCAATTCGAGTCACAATTCTAATGTCACATTTCAACGGTTACCGAAACGTACCCATGATCATAAGTATCACAAATAAGACTCGTTAGCACAACTCTTAATATTTGAAAGTAACACTTACAAAGTTTATCAATGTCCACACATTTTTACTTCACTTCGTGGGCCCATGGCAATATCCCCACTTCATGACCACATTGGGCTACGGCCCGATCAAAATACCAAACGCACCCTAGCAGTATGCTACCCAAAGCAACACACTTACACATTTGTCAAGACAAACCCAACTCATAACCACTAATACTACTACAAATGCTCAAGCTACACTTAACAGGTTTCATTTCGATTCGAGACACGACCCAACAATTATTAACGCCATTGAATCGAGTTTTCCATATGGATTTGTATTAGCAAAACATTTTGACCCATGACCATACCAAGTTTGTAACCAACCGGTGACCAAATAACCACCCATGTTCGCCATAACAAAAACAACACGTTATATTAAGTGGACAAAACCGAGACACAAAGTAATACACAGCCACACGAAACGAATTAATACCACATGAACTATTATCAAGAATGGTTTGATTCCAGATTTGGTTTACCACACGAGTTATACCAGCTCGTCCTTAAGCACATTTTTAACCGGTCAACTCAACTTGACTGAGTTGACTCAGCTGAGTCGACTCGACTCGTTCGAGTTGAGTTGACTCGGTCCAGATTACAAACAACCCGTTTTTTTTTACAAAGCCATTTTGATTTGGTTTTTACCACACAAAACAAAAATCAAAACATGTTAATCTCGTTTTATGATTCCACGAAAACCAACCCATCAAAATAATACTAATAATAACAAACTAACAAGAGGTGTCTCGGCTTACCCTTGAAACGAGAGAGAACAGAACACGAGGGAGGAAAAGACGACGGTGGTGGCGATGATGGTGCTGTTGTGGTGGCTAGCAAGCCAGGAACAAAACTAAACGAAGATAACACCTTAACTTCGAATCTTTAGATTTTAGATGTACCACGCGTGAGAGGCTTTCACAGCGCGTGTGGTGCATAGAAAGAACCACAAGGCTCCGATCTATCATCCAATAGGGGCTGTGTAATATGGTGGTGGCCGGCGATGGCGCGTGGCGGAGGTTTCCGGTGGCAGAGATGAGGGAGAGAGAGAGTTGGAGGCTGTAATATGGTTCAGGGTTTTCCAAATGAATTTTTAATCTATCTTTTATTCATGCTTAAAAATATAGTAGGAACTGGTTGTGCAACTTCTTGAAATAAGAGGGGGCGGTGGGGAAATTAGAGCACATGGATCAGTTCTGAAATTTTCTTAATCTTTTGCAAACTTGATGCTCGGGACACATTTGAACAATTAAACGCGCGAATTAAATTACGAAAATAACGCCATCGCGTTCGGATTAATTTTTCCAATAATAATGAGTATTTATTCGACCATTTTCTCGCAATGAAATAATAAACAAATCAAAATGATAAATAGGTTTATGGTCTTACCAGTACACGTAGGGTCTAATTTTCATGTTTTGCGAGATAGCTTTCTCGTTTTCATGTCAAATGAGCCAAGGAAAGTTTGTAAATGAAAAACATACGAACTTTCTCGAAAAACAAATATCTGGAAAAGTGCGGGTGGTTACAGTTGTGATCATCATGGTTAAGGTATATGTCCGGTTGCTTTATTTTGTTTTGAGTCGCGATATCGAGCCTTTAGTTCACCACCTTCTCGTGTCAAAATACATGTTTCAAAGTTGGTCCTAGTGTCACATGCATTATCCTCATATTTGGACTAGGGGTGTTCACTGGAACTTATCACCCCAACTTAAGTCAAAACTTTATTCCTAGCTATTCAGAAGTGTTAGTAGTCCATGCCACCTTGGTTTGAGTCTTGTCGCGAGTGTCGGGTTTTGCTCATTTTGTCAAACCAAACTCAAGTGCTTATGTTGAAAAGTGTTGCTTATTTAGTGTAAAATTTGATTTATTCGGGTTATATTCATTCACTATTTTACCAAAGGCATGTTGCCATTTTCTTTTGGTTAAGCCATAATTGGACCGAGAGCTCAAGTAGAGCATTTGGTTTACTTATCTTAAGCTTACATTTCTGCTTACTTTTGATGTCAATAAGGGTACGTTCAGGTTGTCATCTAACAGCCCAAAAGGGTATTTGGTTTTGTTCATTTTTGCAACATAAGGGGTATTCGTTTGTTACTGGGCCACAACACCAGCAGACCCGTAAGGGTGGATTGGTTTTAAGTCTTGGTCAAGGCCCTCTTCATATTTAAATTAGAGTGCGTTTGGACTGATTAGGAAAAGAAACCAAATATTTAAATCTTGTTATATAAAATGGAGTGAAGTTGTTGCCTTGGACTGCTGGGCCACAACTCAACTCGCGGCTTAACCGTGAGTCCAACATCTCAATTTCGAGTCGTGATAGTTTGGGCCACGTCGAGGGGTGTCGGGTGTTCGACATAGTTCTCAATTTGAGAAGTTCTAATTCGTCGGTCACGAGTTCTAAAACGAAATACACAATCAACAGTATATGCTACTCCACTTGAACAACTATAAGTTAATATATAAGTTGATAACGGGCTAAATAAAAAGTATAAGTTTTGAAATCTCTTTTGAAATTATTAAGTTATAACACCAATTTCAACATGTCTAAAATTGTTTGACCAATCTCAACTTACAAAAGTATAATGAGTTTTATAATGCTAGATTTTATAAAAACCAATATCACATACACGGGTCATGTCAATATTCAACATAATATAATGTCAATATTCAACATAATATAATGCTAGATTATATAAAAACCAACAAGGAGGGTTTAGTCATGATCACAAACTCACGAATGATTTAAATGCAAAGGTAAACATTTTGAATACTTCCATTTTAATAAATATGATATGTATAGATACATATGCATATATGTACACGACAAATATATATACTTTTGGCAATAATATTACATAATCGGTTAACATCTAATATTATGTACAGTTATTTTTCATACATCGTCATTCGGTTATCATCAAACCGAAGTCTTGTCTATCCTTGTTATCTTTTCTACGTGTACCCTTCCAAGTAATCTCATTTGGTCACCATAAACCAAGGTCGTAATCCTTTCTTCAATATTTCCTTCCATGTCATACCCTCATAAGCCGAAATTCATCCAAATCTTGTAAATTGTTTTAAGATAAACGATGCCACACAAGCGACAACAACAACAACAACAACAACAACAGAAACATTTAAAAATTTATAAAGTTAGTTAAACTTTATCGAGTCTTAAAGACTAAATTGCCGTATTAATTAGGTTGCGTGTCGGAGCCGTGCACTATCACTCCTTGATTTAATTCCCCTTAGACTTCATACTGCACATAGCCAAAGTGAGTTTCATAGCCCCTACTTTTAATCTGTTTTATACTTGTTTTGGGGGAAGATACATGCTCATTTTACTTAAATGATTTAATTACTGAAATTCTGCATTCTATGCATACTATGCTTTTACATGTTTAAAGTTTTCATCATACATAGATGTTTTATGGACCATACCAAAATGTTTGACCTAGAATATTGCGCAGCTTAGCCTAAGACTTTAGATCCCAAATTGCCCTTTTCATGAACCGTCAATTCCTGCTGGGAAGCGCGAATGTTATAAATAGATCTATTGAGGGTGACTCCTCTGTTCGGTTGACCCCGCTTGGGTCAAGGCGTAACATATAGCATGTCGGGACCGAGTGTATTGGGATAAACACTCGCCATGGGCTCCTTATTTGTATGACTTCCTTGTGCATACATAAACTGTCGTAGCTTCGGTTGCATGAACTTAGTGCTAGCGTAATAGATTCAATATATGACATTATATTCGTTGTAATGTACATATACCCTACTTATGGTCCACTAATGAAATCTCTTTTATGAAATCCTTTTATGAATTGAAACCATAAACTTTATGACATTATGCAAGACGTAATGATCATCAAAAACCAAATTTAAATCAGTTTACTGAAATCCCTTTTTAAATAAACCTATGAACTCACCAGCGTAAGCTGACCCCTTTTAGCATGTGTCTTCAGGTTTTGAGGTGATAGCTTATCTTTGGAGGCGCAAGGCAAAGGCATGGAATGGTCATAGACGACTCTGATTTATGTATTGGGACCACTCGTTTATAATGGGCCATTTTCCGCACCAAATCAAAAATGTAAACATTGTTTTTAAGAAATGAATAAAAGTTTATTTACGAAAATCCGTTGTTCTATGCTTACGTTGTGATATCAATTTAGTAGCACCCCAATACTTGTATGCTTCCGCTGAGTCATATTTGGGGGTGTTACAGATTGGCATCAGAGCCTAGGTTATAGAGAATTGGGTATTTTTAAAACCTAGACTATAAACACTTTTACAAAAACTAAACCCTATGACCGACACGTGCCTTCCTGCCAAGTTGATGCCTCACTTATGATCCTGTTGAGATCATACTTGATAAGATACATGTTTTATCACTGCTCACCTAATTTCATTATAGGTTACAATTATCTTCCCTATACGTATATTTACCTATCACAGCACTACACATTTCCCTCACACAAAGAGAATAATTGTGCTAATCCTTCAAGACAACCTTTAAAAGTATTGTGACATATTACTAGCGTAACTAAGCTAAGTATTTCAAAATTCATTGAACCTCGGGTGAATATAGACTGATCACCTATATTCAACCAGGGACAGTGGGACATAGCCTGATCACCTATGTTCGACTTAGAGGTGAATTTTGAAGTACTTAGGATAGTTATAATAGCTTTATGTCCAGTAAGAAAATGATAATATTTTAATAAACATGTAACATTTTAACAAGCCACACATTGGCGTCACACAATTCCTTAATCACAAGCCACTCACTGCCATACCATAATCACAGGCCACTCACTAGCATACCCTAATCACAAGCCACTCACTGGCATACCCTAATCACAAGCCACTCACTGGCATCACCCTATTCCTTAATCATAAGCCACTCACTGGCGTCATACTACTTCTTAATCATAAACTTTATAATTTCATATCACAATTGGGTTATGTTATAGTCACTCCTACCCCACACCTTACACTCCATGGACAAATCAAACCATTCTAGGAGCAACCTTTTAATAGGACCTATGAGAAAAATACAATAAACCTTTGGCAAAATCTAGAAGGGCATGATAAGGGACCTATAATCCCACAGAAACTTGAAAACTTTACGCCCTACCTTGAGAATTAAAAACCTAGAAGCTTCACCCACCTCTTAAGAATAACATTGCATACCTTATTACCTTCCTACAAACGAAATAAAAGAGTTGTCATACAAAATATTTCCGATTATTCCTCAAACCATTATAATCAAAATACTTCATGAATCACTTCATGAATCATTCTACAAACCAAATTACCACCTTACCATTTCACGTTCCTTAACACTTTGAAAAGTATTCCAGAACCACTCTATTGGTTACTTATTTCCTCGAAATGTGCTTTAAGTTAATACCCCATAAACAGAAATGATCAATGTCCACCTTGATAGCTAAGCCTGACCTTAGGATGTATCCTACACCTCTGCCTAAAACCATAGATAACCACGAGGTCCATCAACTATTAAACCTCCAATCCTACCCAACTTAGACAACTAAACCCTACCCGTGACTATGGGTAAATGTTATATCCTGCTACATATCCTTGCTACAATATATTTTCCAAATTTGAGAATTCCCCTTTAAAATCCAACAATAATACTTTCCAAATCCCTCGTTAAAATGAGACAAGATGCTGAAACACTAAAAGTTTCACAAAATTGCCCGTATACATACCATAATTAAGAACCAGTTTTACGATCTTTTGAAAATGTGTCATTTTACACAATATCGATTTTGAAATCTGGTCTTAGTAAAACTTGTTTAAACATTTAGTCGAAAGAGAAATTCGAAAACAAATGTTTCTTCATCCCTTAAGAATCAACCCATATACTCTAGGATCAAGAAACGCCAGAAATGGGTACGTTTTGATAAAACCATGAGAAGTTAGATGTGCCCACACTAACAAAATGGTGAAACCTCATAACATCAAAACTTGGAACCTTCACCCAATGAACCTACCCCAGAAAAATCATAACTCCTCAGATAGAGGATGTGCTCCTGGCAAAACACCTAGGTACCCATACCTAAAGAGGAAACCCTAGAAACAACCTAGGGAAAATCCAAAACTTGTTCCAAATACCATCACCTCGTTCCCGACACTCTATCGGATAACGTAAACTGAGATCCAGGACGGATCTCCTATAAGGTGGGTAGACTATAACAACCCGTAAAATTTCCGGATTATTATAATAATATTTATCACGTCAGAAAATTCAAAACAATTATTTTCTGACAAAATGCCAATACCTAAAATTTAAAAATGAGAAGCTATCTTGTTTCCTTAGAAATAAGACACCGCACATAAAATACTTGCCCACAAAGTATCTGTAAAATTTATTATTGTCCAAGTTAATATGTAAGCATACATAAGCTTAATCCATTATTCCGAAAAGTCATTCCGTATACTGCAGTGCAGTAGCATACAGGACTAAAAATAAATACTGAGATAAGAGACAAATACACTTTTTATCAATCAGTAATAATTTACGAAAGAAAACGAGAGGTTACCTCGTGAATTTAGAAAGTCGCGGCACTGCACGCACACCGACACCAAACTAAAAACGGCAAACATTTATAATCAAATTTCAACGTAATAAGAATGTCATATTGTTAAGTTTAAGAATTCGTTTCCGAAAATATAATTTCTATATTTCTCAAGTACCAGGAAGGTACGTTTACTCGAAGATTCGACAAAACACGGGGTACAATCTATACTGCATTTAATAATAAAACAAAAGTAATACAAATATCCCTCACCCTCTCTCTCCCACGTTTTTCTGTCACCTGTTTCTTTCCTCTCTCTCTCTTGTCGACATCAATAGAGAAGACAAACATAGAAATGGATCTTCTCTCCTTCTTTGATAGTCAACACAGGAAAAACCGTCACTAGCACACCCATTTATAACCTCCTATCCTACTCTAGCAATCACAAGGATGTCTAGGGGTGCGGCTGTGGACAAAACGTGAGCCAAGATTAGGCCTGGTGCTATTCAAGACCAAGGAAAATGGAGACCAAGCTTACCAAATCATTCATGTATAATTAAGGTTGATGTCTCGCAGGTTCCTTCACATTTTTTTTACACACACCATCACAAATTAGGGTTCATATAAGATTAGGGTTAGTCGAAGCATGGGGGTTTTCAAAATTGATAGAGGGGTTTCGTTCTTGGATGCATAAGGAAGGCTTTCCAAGTGGTTAAGTGTTCTAATTCACCCCGAGCCTCCTCCAATCGAAGATATTGATGTTTGGTGTTCATCTCATTCTACCCATTGATTCACCTTTGTAAGGTTAACACTTGTCCATTTCGAATTTTGATTTAATTTATAAAATTTTGAATCTTATTTCGAATGAATTATGAAATGGTTAAAAGTTTTAAGTTGTTATAATATGGTTGTTGTTGTTGCATTGTGGCTGTCAAAGGGAAACACCAAAAACCAAAATTTAAAACATGATAAAACAGGTTCAGGCATAAATCGGCCTACTCAACTTTTTGTTTCGGCTTAGGATAGCTCATTTTAATTTCGGAAAAATTGATTTGTGACATATTTCTGTTCCATTCTTGTGTTAGTAAGACCGTTGAGCTGTTATAATAAGCTAGTAGCTTATGCTCGTGTTTGGTCTACTTCGGGTCAAACCATACACCCCGGTTGAGACTTGGGTTCGATTGAGAGAAACCCATATCGAAGTACCTATTTTCATTGTCATAATTGCATCGTACCGTCACAAAAACCCGTAAGGGTGTGACTGGTAACAAACCTTCCCTTTCGTGTCAAGTGTTACTAGTATAGGTTGTTGTGATCATCATGGTTAAGGTATATGTCCGGTTGCTTTATTTTGTTTTGAGTCGCGATATCGAGCCTTTAGTTCACCACCTTCTCGTGTCAAAATACAGGTTTCAAAGTTGGTCCTAGTGTCACATGCATTATCCTCATATTTGGACTAGGGGTGTTCACTGGAACTTATCACCCCAACTTAAGTCAAAACTTTATTCCTAGCTATTCGGAAGTGTTAGTAGTCCAGGCCACCTTGGTTTGAGTCTTGTCGCGAGTGTCGGGTTTTGCTCATTTTGTCAAACCAAACTCAAGTGCTTATGTTGAAAAGTGTTGCTTATTTAGTGTAAAATTTGATTTATTCGGGTTATATTCATTCACTATTTTACCAAAGGCATGTTGCCATTTTCTTTTGGTTAAGCCATAATTGGACCGAGAGCTCAAGTAGAGCATTTGGTTTACTTATCTTAAGCTTACATTTCTGCTTACTTTTGATGTCAATAAGGGTACGTTCAGGTTGTCATCTAACAGCCCAAAAGGGTATTTGGTTTTGTTCATTTCTGCAACATAAGGGGTATTCGTTTGTTACTGGGCCACGACATCAGCAGACCCGTAAGGGTGGATTGGTTTTAAGTCTTGGTCAAGGCCCTCTTCATATTTAAATTAGAGTGCGTTTGGACTGATTAAGAAAAGAGACCAAATATTTAAATCTTGTTATATAAAATGGAGTGAAGTTGTTGCCTTGGACTGCTGGGCCACAGCCCAACTTGCGGCTTAACCGTGAGTCCAACATCTCAATTTCGAGTCGTGATAGTTTGGGCCACGTCGAGGGGTGTCGGGTGTTCGACATAGTTCTCAATTTGTGAAGTTCTAATTCGTCGGTCACGAGTTCTAAAACGAAATACACAATCAACAGTATATGCTACTCCACTTGAACAACTATAAGTTAATATATAAGTCGATAACGGGCTAAATAAAAAGTATAAGTTTTGAAATCTCTTTTGAAATTATTAAGTTATAACACCAATTTCAACATGTCTAAAATTGTTTGACCAATCTCAACATACAAAAGTATAATGAGTTTTATAATGCTAGATTTTATAAAAACCAATATCACATACACGGGTCATGTCAATATTCAACATAATATAATGTCAATATTCAACATAATATAATGCTAGATTATATAAAAACCAACAAGGAGGGTTTAGTCATGATCACAAACTCACGAATGATTTAAATGCAAAGGTAAACATTTTGAATACTTCCATTTTAATAAATATGATATGTATAGATACATATGCATATATGTACACGACAAATATATATACTTTTGGCAATAATATTACATAATCGGTTAACATCTAATATTATGTACAGTTATTTTTCATACATCGTCATTCGGTTATCATCAAACCGAAGTCTTGTCTATCCTTGTTATCTTTTCTACGTGTACCCTTCCAAGTAATCTCATTTGGTCACCATAAACCAAGGTCGTAATCCTTTCTTTAATATTTCCTTCCATGTCATACCCTCATAAGCCGAAATCCATCCAAATCTTGTAAATTGTTTTAAGATAAACGATGCCACACAAGCGACAACAACAACAACAACAACAACAGAAACATTTAAAAATTTATAAAGTTAGTTAAACTTTATCGAGTCTTAAAGACTAAATTGCCGTATTAATTAGGTTGCGTGTCGGAGCCGTGCACTATCACTCCTTGATTTAATTCCCCTTAGACTTCATACTGCACATAGCCAAGGTGAGTTTCATAGCCCCTACTTTTAATCTGTTTTATACTTGTTTTGGGGGAAGATACATGCTCATTTTACTTAAATGATTTAATTACTGAAATTGTGCATTTTATGCATACTATGCTTTTACATGTTTAAAGTTTTCATCATACATAGATGTTTTATGGACCATACCAAAATGTTTGACCTAGAATATTGCGCAACTTAGCCTAAGACTTTAGATCCCAAATTGCCCTTTTCATGAACCGTCAATTCCTGCTGGGAAGCGCGAATGTTATAAATAGATCTATTGAGGGTGACTCCTCTGTTCGGTTGACCCCGCTTGGGTCAAGGCGTAACATATAGCATGTCGGGACCGAGTGTATTGGGATAAACACTCGCCATGGGCTCCTTATTTGTATGACTTCCTTGTGCATACATAAACTGTCATAGCTTCGGTTGCATGAACTTAGTGCTAGCGTAATAGATTCAATATATGACATTATATTCGTTGTAATGTACATATACCCTACTTATGGTCCACTAATGAAATCTCTTTTATGAAATCCTTTTATGAATTGAAACCATAAACTTTATGACATTATGCAAGACGTAATGATCATCAAAAACCAAATTTAAATCAGTGTACTGAAATCCCTTTTTTAAATAAACCTATGAACTCACCAGCGTAAGCTGACCCCTTTTAGCATGTGTCTTCAGGTTTTGAGGTGATAGCTTATCTTTGGAGGCGTAAGGCAAAGGCATGGCATGGTCATAGACGACTCTGATTTATGTATTGGGACCACTCGTTTATAATGGGCCATTTTCCGCACCAAATTAAAAATGTAAACATTGTTTTTAAGAAATGAATAAAAGTTTATTTACGAAAATTCGTTGTTCTATGCTTATGTTGTGATATCAATTTAGTAGCACCCCAATACTTGTATTCTTCTGCTGAGTCATATTTGGGGGTGTTACAGATTGGAATCAGAGCCTAGGTTATAGAGAACTGGGTATTTTTAAAACCTAGACAATAACCACTTTTACAAAAACTAAACCCTATGACCGACACGTGCCTTCCTGCCAAGCTGATGCCTCACTTATGATCCTGTTGAGATCATACTTGATAAGATACATGTTTTATCACTGCTCACCTAATTTCATTATAGGTTACAATTATCTTCCCTATACGTATATTTACCTATCACAGCACTACACATTTCCCTCACACAAAGAGAATAATTGTGCTAATCCTTCAAGACAACCTTTAAAAGTATTGTGACATATTACTAGCGTAACTAAGCTAAGTATTTCAAAATTCATTGAACCTCGGGTGAATATAGACTGATCACCTATATTCAACCAGGGACAGTGGGACATAGCCTGATCACCTATGTTCGACTCAGAGGTGAATTTTGAAGTACTTAGGATAGTTATAATAGCTTTATGTCCAGTAAGAAAATGATAATATTTTAATAAACATGTAACATTTTAACAAGCCACACATTGGTGTCACACAATTCCTTAATCACAAGCCACTCACTGGCATACCATAATCACAAGCCACTCACTGGCATACCCTAATCACAAGCCACTCACTGCATCACCCTATTCCTTAATCATAAGCCACTCACTGGCGTCATACTACTTCTTAATCATAAACTTTATAATTCCATATCACAATTGGGTTATGTTATAGTCACTCCTACCCCACACCTTACACTCCATGGATAAATCAAACCATTCTAGGAGCAACCTTTTAATAGGACCTATGAGAAAAATACCATAAACCTTTGGCAAAATCTTGAAGGGCATGATAAGGGACCTATAATCCCACAGAAACTTGAAAACTTTACGCCCTACCTTGAGAATTAAAAACCTAGAAGCTTCACCCACCTCTTAAGAATAACAGTGCCTACCTTATTACCTTCCTACAAACGAAATAAAAGAGTTGTCATACAAAATATTTCCGATTATTCCTCAAACCATTATAATCAAAATACTTCATGAATCACTTCATGAATCATTCTACAAACCAAATTACCACCTTACCATTTCACCATAAAATAAACTACAATTCTACCCATACTGTAAGATATTAGTTTTCACATACACATCAAACCATAACACCAAGGTGGCGAATAAGTGGAATTCTAGAGAGAGAAAGTTAGAGGTTTAGGGAACTTTAGTGAGAGAAAAGAAAATTCTTATTATGAGCTCCAACTCTCTACCTTGGAAGGTAGAGAGTATTTATAGTCTTACATAAAACGCCACACATCGGGCTGTGGATCAGGCATACAGTGGGTAAAGACCCGTCCGTCCTCTACGGTGTTACTTAACAGAATACTACTTAACATAAAATAACTACGAGTACGAGCTTTCTAACGATTACATATACTTGAGGTGACCGACTCTTTAATACCTGGAATTTCGAATTCCTAACAATCTCCCCCTAAGGGAGGTCACCTCAAACATATACTAAAATTACATTGAATACAAACAGATATGACATTAAAATTGTTCTTGCATTCTTGATGTAGTACTTTGCTCCGAAGCTCGTAGTCATTGATTCTTCTCATTGCATGTTTAGTTAAACCAAGTGGAGGTCTTTTACTGATCCACGTGATAATAATTTTGAGCCAGCTTTTGAGATCATCAGCAATCAAAAATCTTTGATACATCCATTGTGGTGTTGGTATTATGTGATGTTGTGACTTTCGGACCGACATGCTCACATTCTGGATCATGATATCTTCTCATCAGAGTAGCGGAAGCTTTCGTTGATTCATGATATTGGCAGCAGCGTAGCAGAAGCATGGAGTGAAAATATCAGAGTCATTGATGCACTAATCATGATTTCTTTTTAGATGAATGTGTTAAGTGAGCATGCGGCTATGGATTGACCGCTTCATTCTGATCAGCTGCAAATGTCGGGTGTACCTGCATACAACAGTTAGCAATAAATCGCACGAAAGTGTCTTTGATCACTTTCGTTGAATTGAGGTACACGGCCCACGGTTCCCCGTTGATTAGTACATGTACTGCCTGTGATCAGGTATAATTCCGAAGAATTTCCTTGACAGGGTTTCGCAGCTGCTCTAGCTGTTCTCAAACCGGAACATCTCAAAGAAGACAACATGGAGTGAGTGAACCAGCGAATTTTAAGTCCACTGATTGATGAAAAGAGATTTGAAAAACAATCGTGTATTGCTCAATAGAAATTGTTTTTGCAATACAATGAAGGTTTTATTGAAAATCAATTATCAATCATAAAAACACCTTTTGGTTTGAAAAATGAGTACACGGTCGATGTGCTAAAGAAAAGAGTTGTTAGGCACAAAGACCGGTTTTTCAAAGGTATCCGTCAATCCATAACCTGAACCAGGATTGATTCAAGACTTGAATCACCCCATTGTTTCTGTTCAGTTGTCACATGGTTGATCTAATGAATAGATCTCACATGCCACCTACCAGGAGCTTGTTAGATGTTGGCTCCAGAAGGTTTTCCATCTTCATTGTGAATATGTATGCATATCACTCAGATGTTCTGGCAATACCATAAGGATAATGCGTAGGACTCAAGATATAATCTCTCTTTCCACATCGTGTGAAGCAGAGAGACTTCATTGATCGTGTCCTAATGAGATTGATTGATGATCTCGTGGCTCTAGACTCAATTTGTGCATATTTGGATCCTATGCCGGAGACTAGGGAGAGGGTCTCCTTCTTCAATATCAACAATCTCTAAGAGAAAGTCGATAGATATGTCGGTTCCCCGTGAGAATGAAACAAGTCCTTTTAAGAGGAACTTGAGTGGTTTGGAAAGTTGAAGTGCAGTGCGTCACTGGGTCCATGACGTCTTGTCTTCAATACCGATGTTACCATCAGTAGCGTATGAATTGAACCCGGTTTCTGCCCTAAGGTTGGATAAATGGAGGGCTATTTGTTTTCACCCTTTTCTCATTCAATTCTTTTTAATTCTTCAACCCCTTCAGTGCTTACCGAGACTTCATTGCAAGAACCTTGTTGGGTTTGTTCCAGTACTTGCTATGTCTCAGTCCGCACACTTCCCATATCTCACTTTTCTCCTTTTATCATCATACCTAAGGACTTCTACACTAACTAGTGGATTGTCCCTGGGTAGATCTCTCCGGTTCTGGCGGATCATGGGAACCAATACCTAACCTTATCATCCTTATATCACCGTACATAAAGTAAAGTTGGTCGGTCTATTTGGTATTGTTCATCTGCCATTGGAACCAATTGAAAACCATTTGAAAATCAATCCAGATACTTGTGATATATTATCAAAGCATTTTGTACCTGAATTGTTTTTGATATTTTTAGAATAAGTGCTCCCCCTCAACATGTGCATCAAATGTTTGAAATCGTTTTGCACACGGAGGCAAGAGGAAGGAATTACTTCTTTGATTACCATTTTCTAAAAAATATCACCATCACTTCCTTGATCAAATCAAGTAGATAAAGCATTTCCGGGAAGGATGAGGTTTCCATAAATTTGCTCCCCCTCAATATGTGCTTCTAGGTTTGAAAAGAGTTTTGCACATACTAGAGGGAACCTGCACATTGAGATAAATGATCACGTTTCAAATCATCGGTTTAAGATAGCTGCTCCCCCTCAACATGTGCATGGAAAATTTGAAATCGTTTGTCACATGTGAGAAGGATAGCATGTACATCCTTATAAAACCATTTACCGAATTATCAGTTTAAATCACACATTCTCCCCCGATCACAATTATCAAATCATTTGAGATTTGTGATCTCTTATTGATTAAAATTGATTTTGAAAGCTTTTAAGGGGAATTGTGACTTGATTATGAAAGCGTTTTAACTGATAAGGATCGGATTTTAAGACTTTGAACTCCATTGATAAAACATGCATGTACATCTTTTGAAAACAGTTAAATGCCAAATAACTTTTTAATTTAATTGAAATCATTCTCCCCTCAATCAATGACATAGGTTGTTGATTGAGAGATAGAGATTTTGACAAATAAGTCCTGATGATTATCAAAAATAGAGACCGAGTTATTTTTCAAAGCAGTTAGTTTTCAGCAGATAAATGTTTATAGAATCAGAGCATGGAATTTGAAAATATGGTAAAGCATGGCTCTGTTCTTTCTTTGAAAAGCGGGTTACTGCCTGAAATGACAATAAACCATAGTTTCTCTTTCTCCCAATTTTTTTTTTTTTTTTTTTTTTTTTTAAGAATTCGAACAACATCTAAAGTCCCGTGTCATTCTTTGAATGACAGCACAAAGACCGTAGATATTATCGAACCGAAAAAAACATGACAAATTGACAATATTTTTTTTTTTTTTGTGAAGATTTTTCGAATTTTTCAGATTTTTATGGATTTTGAATGTTTTTATAATTTTCTATTTGATTTTTGAGGATTTTATAATTTTGTATTTTGTTTTTCGAATAAATATTTACAAGAGATAGATGAAGATAGACCTTTACACCTCGTCTTCCTCCTGAAGACGTTTGAGTGTTTCTGGTTGAAGGCTTTTCAAGCCAAGTCGTGGAAGAATGAACTCAAAACGTTCTCTTGGAAGAGCTTTGGTGAAGATGTCTGCTAACTGGTATTCAGACCTCACAAAATAGAGTTCCACCACACCTTTTTCCACTTGTTCCCTGATGAAATGATGTCGAATGTCGATATGCTTTGCTCTTGAGTGTTGAACGTTGTTGCATGAGAGAGCAATAGCACTTTTATTATCACAGTACATAGGGATTTTGTTGAATTCAAAGCCATAGTCAGATAATTGAGATCTCATCCATAAGATTTGAGCACAACAAGATGACATGGCTATGTATTCAGCCTCTGTAGAGGAAATAGAAGTACTCATTTGCTTCTTTGAAGACCAGCTCACAAGCTTATCACCCAAAAACTGAGCACCTCCAGACGTACTTCGACGTGTATCTTGACAACCTGCATGATCAGCATCTGCATAGGCCGTTAGTGACATACCGGTGTCCTTCGGGTACCATAGTCCCATATTGATGGTTCCTTGGAGATACCGAAAGACCCGTTTAACTGCTTCAAGGTGCTTTTTAGTAGGCTTAGCCTGGTATCTAGCACACATGCACACAGCGAACAAGATGTCTGGTCTACTAGCAGTGAGGTACATCAGGGATCCAATCATACTACGATATTTTGTTTGGTCAATCATGATCCCTGAGTGGTCCTCATCTAGTTTGGTTCGATCAATCATGGGGGTGTCAACAGGGTCACTTGAATCAAATCCAAATTTCTTTAATATCTCTGTTGCATATTTAGATTGATTTATGAAAATGCCTCCGGGACTTTGTGAAATTTGTAATCCCAAGAAAAATGACATTTGTCCCATCATAGACATTTGAAATTTTGAACTTATTTCATTAGAAAAACGATCACATTCCATTGGGTCAGTCGAGGCAAAAATAATATCATCAACATAAATTTGAACATGAATTAAATGTTTACCTGACTTCCTGGTGAACAGTGTAGGATCAACTGCTCCTTTGCTAAATCCGGTAGATAGAAGGAACTTTGACAGTGTATCATACCATGCCCTTGGAGCTTGCTTTAAACCGTAAAGAGCCTTCTTCAAACGATAAACGTGAGTAGGATGCTCTTGATTTACAAATCCTTCAGGTTGGCTGACGTACACGACTTCTTTAAGGTCTCCGTTCAGAAATGCCGTCTTCACATCCATCTGATAGACAATCATGTTCTTACTAGCAGCATTAGCTAAAAAGATTTTGATTGCTTCGATTCGAGCAACTGGAGCAAAAGATTCTTCAAAGTCAATACCCTCCTCTTGACGGTATCCTTTAGCAACTAATCGAGCCTTGTTCTTCAACACATCACCATGCTCATCAAGTTTCACTTTGAAGATCCATTTAAGAGCAATAATCATAGCACAATCTGGAGCAGGTACTAACTCCCATACATCAAGTCTATCAAACTCATGAATTTCATCTTGCATGGCATTGAACCAGCTATCTTCATTCATGGCGGTTTTAACATCTTTTGGTTCGATCTTAGATAGTACGAAGTCGAAGAAGCACCATAAGGCATCGGTTGCAAGTTGTTTCCGTGTTGATACAGGACGAGAGGGATTTCCAATGATGTTGTCTAGTGGGTGATCGTGAGTCCATTTTCTGAGGTGTTCATGTGGTAGTTGTTGGGGGACTGAAGTAGTAGAGTCGATGTCTCCTGAAGAAGATGGTTCTGAAGAAGATTCAGGAGCAAATACGTTTTCGAATGGAGCATCTTCAGGAGTAGCAAAGGGATTAACTTCATCATTGATGCCAGAAACAGTTCCATGATGTACATTTGAAGAATGATGATTTGTTGATGAGACGGAAGGATCAGCAGTAGGCGCTTCTTGACTTAACGATATTGAGAATGAGGGATTGACTTCATTCACAGGAATATGAGCATCCTCTGTTGTAGGGATCAACACCTCATTAGTACTTGAATCATACAGTTCATCAAACATAGGATCAAACAATTTCTTTAAATCATCTTCAGATGGAGGTACATATGGAGTTTCTTGAGAGGAGTTTGGAACAAGGGATGAACCAATGGGACTGTTTTGAAGTGCGGGTCCTGAACTGGAGTGTCCAGGAGCCATTTGACCGATCAACTCATCAAACGTAACGTGAATTGTTTCCATGATATTTCGGGTTCTTTTGTTGTAGATTCGGTATCCCTTTTTGTTTGGTGCATATCCTACAAATACTCCAATGTCAGCTTTAGCCCTAAGTTTGCCTAAGTCTTGACCCTCATTAGTTGGATAACACAATGCACCAAACACACGAAGGAAAGAGAGATTAGGTTTTCTGTTGTGGACAAGTTCATATGGAGTTTTTCCATGAACAGTGTGAATCAGGGAACGATTTTGTGTGTAGCATGCAGTGGCAATTGCTTCAGCCCAGAGAAACATTGGAACCTTTGAGTAAATCAGCATTGTTCTAGCGGCTTCAACAAGAGTTCAATTTCGTCTTTCAACTACACTGTTCGGTTGAGGAGTTCGTGGAACACTTCTTTGATGGCTGATTCCAACGCTTTCATAGAATTCACTAAGTTGTTTGTTGACAAACTCAGTTCCATTGTCTGTTCTGATAATTCTGACGATTTTGTTAAGTCGAACCTGCAGCTGTTTCATGAGTTTGATGATGATATCAGGAGATTCATCCTTTGTCCTTAAGAACTTGACCCAGGTGAATCTAGAGTAATCATCAACCACAACTAACACATATTTCTTCCCAAAGATATTCTGCACCCTCATTGGTCCACATAAATCCATATGAATCATATGAAGAACTTCTGTGACAGAGTTAGTAGGTTTGGGTTTATGGGCATACTTCTTGCTTTTTCCCAATTGACATGCTGAACAAAGATGATCCTTTTCGTACTTGAGTCTAGGTAAACCTACAACTAAGTCCTTTCTGGTGAGATCATTGATGGTGCCGAAGTTCAGGTGATTGAGACGACGATGCCATAACCATGACTTTGTTTTAGAAGCCTTTGATAACAAGCAGATTGGAGATGACCTCATCATGTCATCGATAGAGATGGTGTAAAGATTTGAGACACGAGTTCCTTTTAACAGTTCCTTACCATTAAGATCTCTAACAAAGCAGGTATGTTTTCTGAAGGCTACTTCTAGATCAGAATCACAGAATTGACCAACAGAGAACAAATTATGACCCAGACCTTCCACATAGTATACTCTAGAGATGACACTATCACCAACAACGTAATCTCCATAACCCATGATTGCACCGAAATGATCATTACCGAATCTAACAGTCCCGATGAATTTGCTCACGAAGTTCATGAGCCGCGACCGGTCTCCAGTCATATGCTTGGAACAGCCTGAGTCCAGGTACCACAGAACGATTTGAACGATCTGTAGTTGAACACAGACAAGAATGGATAACTGGATAATTGGGATCCCCATGCACGAATGGGTTCCATTTGGTTATTAACAATGGTTGGAACACCCACATCAGAGAGAGAAGCATTCATATCAGAAATTAAGGCACTGGATTCATTGTGAATAGATGCAGTACTAGTGTCCGTATTAGCCCTGTTCACACTGTGCTCACTTTTTATAGGAATAGTTCTACCAGTAGGCATCCATTTTCTAGTGGGCATTGTTTGATTATTCTTGTGACCAACAGGTATCCAATAATAGCCTATCTTACTAAATGTTCTTCCTGTGGGTTTCCACTGTTTTCTAACTCTCTTACGTTTTTGCCTTTTTTGCATGAACATAAGCAACATTAACTGGACCAGTATCATCATTATGCAAAACATTAACACCACATTCATGATTAGAAACAGAATTCAAGCAGACATCAGTACAAGGTTTGCAAATAGTGTCAGAATTAGAATTAATTACAGTACGCCTATGGCTAATACTAGAATCAACACGATTCGTTTTATTCGATTCAAGCTTAAAGTTCCTAGATTGTTCTTCTACTCTTTTCCAGTGCACATTCTTAGCTTGCGAGGTCCTATCATTCCTTGTATTGTCTTGAGACTTTGACCTGCTCCCTTTAATGTCACTGATTACTCCTGTAGAGGGAATGGGAACATTAGTGGGCTTTACAACTCTTTGCATCACCTGTTTAGATGTGCTGGGATCTGAACTACATGCAGGCACACTAAGGTTCACTTTCTTAAAACTAGAAGTGCTGGGATTTGTACTCCTAGAAGGCACACTTGAGTTCTCTTTCATAGCATTGACAGATCTGAAATCTGAACTACTTACAGGCACACTAGGGTTCATATTCAAGACATTGGGCATCGAATGTATATCAGACTTGGCAATAGGCATCGAACATGGAATCAAAGGATTAACTCTCTCACCTAATGACTTGGGCATATTGTGATCAAGCATTCTAAGATTTCTTGAGATCGTTTGGCATATAAGCATGCATGTCCAATTGCATTATCATGAGGTTTCTCTAACTTATCCTCTTCAACAATCTCACGCAGACATTCTAGGCAATCCTTAAGGGATGAGAAGTATGTTTGAACAGCAAGTTTGTTGTTCCTGAGATGAGGAGGGACATATTTCACAGACAAAGCATATTTATTACAAGAGTGAACCTTTGATACACCATTCTCCCCATTGGTCATTGGCATTTTCCCTTTTACCTGACTCTTCAGATTCTCAATTTCCTTTTGCAATGAAGCTATTTGTTCGTTATTTTTGTTACGAGTGACCTTTATTGATTCAAATAACTCATTGAAATGACGTTTAACCTTTTCATTTTCTTCTAGAAAACTTTCGTTTTCCTTTTGTAATGCATTTACTAGGTTTTGAAGATGAAACGTTTGAGAATTCTGAGAATCTAAAGGAGGAGGCATTTGGGAGCCTGTCATATTGTTCGTTTGACCCTTTAATTGAGAGATTTGGGCTTTCAACTTTCTGATCGTGTTGCACTGAGCTTGAATTTGTTCATCACGTTTGTTAATTTGAAAAACTGCATCAAACTCTGGAGCATCTGAGGATGTCTTGATATTTGAAGTTTTGACATTTTCTTTAAGATGTTGATATTTTAGTTGTAAATTAAAATGCTCAACTTCTAGTTTAGAAAAATGTTTAACCAAATTTTCGTGATCATCCAGTTCAATTTTCTCGTTTAGTTTAGAATTAGTTTTGTCAAGCTCAATGACACGATCATGGGAGACTTTCAGGGCAACAGATAGTTCATGAAATTTGGAAGCATTAATAGAGCAATTTGAAGCAGTGAAAAAAATATCTTGAGCAACACATTCAGTAATAAGAGTCTCATTTAATGTATGCAAGTTCTTCCTCTCAATCTCATTATATTTTAGTGCACGCTCATAGTCACTAACTTCAACTATCATTGCATCAAATTCCTTTTCCATTCCCTTGATATCAGTATCTATCCCATTTTTAAGACTCTCAAAGTGTTCTTTTAGAAGTTTAAAGAAAGGCATGACCTCAGTTAAATAACATTCTTTCATTTGCTCAAAACCCCTTTCTCCTTCCGTTATACCAGTGGGTGTGATCCTTTTCTTGCAAGTTTTCTCAAAATCAACAAATAGTTGAAATATAACATATTGGCTGATTAAGGTCTTGCTTTTAGTGGCAATTGTTCTAGGAACAAGATGCATTGGTGTATTAGGAGGATACACATTCTCTCTAGGCATTTTCCATAGGGGAGGGTTTGTTTCAACAATATTTCAGCTTTCTGCTTATCTAAATCCATTTTCCAGAAAACTTGTTCGGGAGTCAACAATGTCTGAGGCTTAAACATGTTCATGGAAATCCAGTTTTCCTTCTTGTAGTCATGGGGAGTGATCATTACTTTTTTCTCTTTGCATTTAGGATCATCTAATTTTTTGTTCATCTTTTCCCTAGTGACTTCATCTGATTTCTTATCTTCCTCAGTGCACTCAACGCAACTAGGTTTCTGTCTAGGTTTAAGGATTTCATTGCCATCATAAAAAACCTTATGAGCATTTCTAGCCCTTTTAATGACCTCTGGATTTGGTTCTTTAACAAGGGGAATGCTATGCTTATCGCTTAAGACCCTATGCTTAGTGATCATGTGAGCAGTCTGAATGGTGTTCCCTTGTATGTACAACTTGTTTTCAAGTTTGTTTTTCAAAGTTTTCAGATTAGAAAAATCTTTCAAGAGTTTTGATTCCTTTGCATTATATTCTTGCTTAAGCATTTTCACATTTTCTTGAAGTTCTTGTTTTTGCTTAGCAGTTTTAGAAAGCTTTTCTTGTAAGGAATTTAATTCTTGTTTCAATACTTCTTCTCTAAAATTACTTTTTCTAATGACTGTACGCACTTGGTTATCCATTTCCTGCTCACGAGTGGTCAACTCAAATTTTGCACGTTGTTCATAAATAGCAACACGTTCTTTATAGGCATTTAGTTCAGAAATTACAGAATCAACAGGGGCACATGCAGTGTATTCATAAAAAACATAGTCATTGTTGACTGCAGAAGATGCATCACTTGGTACAACTTCACTTTCACTTTGTTTCACGTATTGATCATATGGGACAATATCGATATTACCCATATTTTCAACATTTGATTCAAAAGTTTCAGTTAAATGTACTTTGTCATGCATCTGTTGCACATCAGCATCATCGTATAGTTTTAATACCTCTGAGATGAGTTTGTCTTTGGATGGGCCAGCTTGTGGTGAAGAAGTGACCTTGGGAGAAACCATTGGAGAAATGCTAGCCATAAAAATTGTGTGTGTCGTAGGTCCATCATCCACATCAGAGTCGTATGCATCACAATCAGCGACTTGAAAGGCATTCTGATGATTGTGACCTATCTCCTGAATAGGCTGCTCATCCACATCTGCATCATAGGTCTTGGCATTGCCCTCGGCTAGAAACAGCAATTCCTCTTCATCCAAAGCAGCACCATTGTCCTGAGCTTGTACAAGCAGCATCTTATCTCTGAAGTAATCAGCATTCTGTGGACGCTTTGGAGATGTGCAGTTTCTTGCAATGTGTCCCTCACCACCACAGTTATAACATTTGATCGGCTTAGCTTGACCTTGGTTACCATTCCTTCCTCGATTCTGGTTACCAACATAACCTCTACCAGCTCCACCTCTTCCCTGATCATACTGTCTTTCCTGAGCTGGTTGCACCACGATCCTTCCATCTTTCACAGTAGCTTGATTGTGTGGGTTAGATGCTGTTCTGAGGTTGTTGTTGGTTTGTGGGAGAGAATTCATGTTTTGACTAATCAGAAGAGCTAGTTGATTAATGAAGTTACCCACGTGTGCATCAGCATCAGCTTGTTTGAACATAGGATCAGGAATGAGTTTGTGATTACCATTACCCAAGGGTATGACTTGAGAGGCTTTGGTTGTGATTCCGATGTTTGAGTAGAAGGCAGTTGAATCATTAGACGAGCTTGTCTCTCCCTGGTTGGTTTTGAACTGATTGAGAACCAATTTTTCAAACATAGCATGTCTCTCATTCTGAAGGAGGAAGGCATAGAGTTGCTCATAGTTTGTATTCTTCAATCCTTTAGTGAGCTTCACAGAGGTGACAAACTTGTGCCATTCGGGATTCATGTTGTTCACAAATTTTGAGTTCAGCTGAATGTTAGGCATAGTCATTCTGATGTTCCTCATGTCATTCACTCACTTATGAAATCTCACATAGTACTCATAGACACTCTCATCTGGTTTCATCTTGAAGTGTTCAAATTCGTCATAGAGTTGTGATTCTCTGTCTTCCATAGTTAATTCTGAACCTGAGAGAAGCATCTTGACATTATCCCATACTGCCTTTGCATCGGTGTTGTGATTGATCAGCTTGTAGATGTCTTTAGGAAGACCTTGAAGAACAATGTTAGAAGCCCTGATATCTGCATCGAATCTCTTTTTCTCCTTATCATCAAGCTCATCATACATTTTAGGTCTGTCCATTCCATAAATAGGAGTTCCATCTTCATTAGTGTCAAGTATATCTCTGGTCGTCTCAACTCGATACGGTCCTTCATCAATGGATTTGAGAATGTTGACACCATTTTCCTTTCCAAGGCAGTACAATCTGATTCGTTGAGCCCAAGAATCGTAGTCAGTTCTGTCAAGCATGGGTGGACGAGTATCTGAGCCAGCTGCTTGAACATCCTCGGCAACAGTGGAGATGATAGTAGGAACGTTGGTAGACATGTTAACAGATTATACGGGATTTTATAACTCTATGATTAAACCGGGAAATAGATTCTTTCACGGGATTTTACTAAATCAAGAGAAAACCGTAAACAATCACCCAAGTCGCTAGAAGAAAATGCACCAAGTCGCTAACACCTAATTCGCTACACTCCCAAGTCGCTAAAGTCCCAAGTCGCTAGACAAATGCAAGTCGCTAAGTAGTAACTCGCTAAGCCTCAAGTCGCTAGCAAAATTTTGGCAGCAATTCGCTACTCAAGTCGCTTAAGATACAAGTCGCTAAATAGCAACTCGCTACAGACCAAGTCGCTACCTCCAAGTCGCTACCTGTGGTGGAAAGTCCACTACTTGTACTGTAAGTCGCTAGTTCTAAGTCGCTAGGTCCAAAACTGTAACTCGCTACAAATTTGTAAAGTAAGTCGCTACGAAGAAAGAATTCCGTGTGTTAAGTCGCTAGCAAGAAAAAACTCATAAACATCACTTTTCAATCCAAAAACAACCCAACCAAGATGATTCAAGCTTACCAAATGAAAACCTAAACACTTGTTATGATTCTAAACATAAAAGTACTAACAAAATCCAAGCTTTAACACAAGAAATCAACCAAATGATGCACAAACCACTAAACTTTTCAAACTCAAAAACCACCTAAAAACCACTAAAAATCCAAAGATGTGCGAGATATGATCTAACCATGGCTCTTGATACCAATTGTAAGATATTATTTTTCACATACACATCAAACCACAACACCAAGGTGGCGAATAAGTGGAATTCTAGAGAGAGAAAGTTAGAGGTTTAGGGAACTTTAGTGAGAGAAAAGAAAATTCTTATTATGAGCTCCAACTCTCTACCTTGGAAGGTAGAGAGTATTTATAGTCTTACATAAAACGCCACACATCGGGCTGTGGATCAGGCATAGAGTGGGTAAAGACCCGTCCGTCCTCCACGGTGTTACTTAACAGAATACTACTTAACATAAAATAACTACGACTACGAGCTTTCTAACGATTACATATACTTGAGGTGACCGACTCTTTAATACCTGGAATTTCTAATTCCTAACACATACCTTACCAAAATAAAATGTTCCTTAATACTTTGAAAAGTATTCCAGAACCACTCTATTGGTTACTTATTTCCTCGAAATGTGCTTTAAGTTAATACCCCATAAACAGAAATGATCAATGTCCACCTTGATAGCTAAGCCTGACCTTAGGATGTATCCTACACCTCTGCCTAAAACCATAGATAACCATGAGGTCCATCAACTATTAAACCTCTAATCCTACCCAACTTAGACAACTAAACCCTACCTGTGACTATGGGTAAATGTTATATCCTGCTACATATCCTTGCTACAATATATTTTCCAAATTTGAGAATTCCCCTTTAAAATCCAACAATAATACTTTCCAAATCCCTCGTTAAAATGAGACAAGATGCTGAAACACTAAAAGTTTCACAAAATTGCCCGTATACATACCATAATTAAGAACCAGTTTTACGATCTTTTGAAAATGTGTCATTTTACACAATATCAATTTTGAAATCTGGTCTTAGTAAAACTTGTTTAAACATTTAGTCGAAAGAGAAATTCGAAAACAAATGTTTCTTCGTCCCTTAAGAATCAACCCATATACTCTAGGATCAAGAAACGCCAGAAATGAGTACGTTTTGATAAAACCATGAGAAGTTAGATGTGCCCACACTAACAAAATGGTGAAACCTCATAACATCAAAACTTGGAACCTTCACCCAATGAACCTACCCCAGAAAAATCATAACTCCTCAGATAGAGGATGTGCTCCTGGAAAAACACCTAGGTACCCATACCTAAAGAGGAAACCCTAGAAACAACGTAGGGAAAATCCAAAACTTGTTCCAAATACCATCACCTCGTTCCCGACACTCTATCGGATAACGTAAACTGAGATCCAGGACGGATCTCCTATAAGGTGGGTAGACGATAACAACCCGTAAAATTTCCGGATTATTATAATAATATTTATCACGTCAGAAAATTCAAAACAATTATTTTCTGACAAAATGCCAATACCTAAAATTTAAAAATGAGAAGCTATCTTGTTTCTTTAGAAATAAGACACCGCACATAAAATACTTGCCCACAAAGTATCTGTAAAATTTATTATTGTCCAAGTTAATATGTAAGCATACATAAGCTTAATCCATTATTCCGAAAAGTCATTTCGTATACTGCAGTGCAGTAGCATACATGACTAAAAATAAATACTGAGATAAGAGAAAAATACACTTTTTATCAATCAGTAATAATTTACGAAAGAAAACGAGAGGTTACCTCGTGAATTTAGAAAGTCGCGGCACCGCACGCACACCGACACCAAACTAAAAACGGCAAACATTTATAATCAAATTTCAACGTAATAAGAATGTCATATTGTTAAGTTTAAGAATTCATTTCCGAAAATATAATTTCTATATTTCTCGAGTACCGGGAAGGTACGTTTACTCGAAGATTTGACAAAACACGGGGTACAATCTATACTGCTTTTAATAATAAAACAAAAGTAATACAAATATCCCTCACCCTCTCTCTCCCACGTTTTTCTGTCACCTGTTTCTTTCCTCTCTTTCTTGTCGACATCAATAGAGAAGACAAACATAGAAATGGATCTTCTCTCCTTCTTTGATAGTCAACACAGGAAAAACCATCACTATCACACCCATTTATAACCTCCTATCCTACTCTAGCAATCACAAGGATGTCTAGGGGTGCCGCTGTGGACAAAACGTGAGCCAAGATTAGGCCTGGTGCTATTCAAGACCAAGGAAAATGGAGACCAAGCTTACCAAATCATTCATGTATAATTAAGGTTGATGTCTCGCATGTTCCTTCACATTTTTTTTACACACACCATCACAAATTAGGGTTCATATAAGATTAGGGTTTGTCGAAGCATGGGGGTTTTCAAAATTGATAGAGGGGTTTCATTCTTGGATGCATAAGGAAGGCTTTCCAAGTGGTTAAGTGTTCTAATTCACCCCGAGCCTCCTCCAATCGAAGATATTGATGTTCGGTGTTCATCTCATTCTACCCATTGATTCACCTTTGTAAGGTTAACACTTGTCCATTTCGAATTTTGATTTAATTTGTAAAATTTTGAATCTTATTTCGAATGAATTATGAAATGGTTAAAAGTTTTAAGTTGTTATAATATGGTTGTTGTTGTTGCATTGTGGCTGTCAAAGGGAAACACCAAAAACCAAAACTTAAAACATGATAAAACAGGTTCAGGCATAAATCGGCCTACTCAACTTTTTGTTTCGGCTTAGGATAGCTCATTTTAATTTTGGAAAAATTGATTCGTGACATATTTCTGTTCCATTCTTGTGTTAGTAAGATCGTTGAGCTGTTATAATAAGCTAGTAGCTTATGCTCGTGTTTGGTCTACTTTCGGGTCAAACCATACACCCCGGTTGAGACTTGGGTTCGATTGAGAGAAACCCATATCGAAGTACCTATTTTCATTGTCATAATTGCATCGTACCGTCACAAAAACCCGTAAGGGTGTGACTGGTAACAAACCTTCCCTTTCGAGTCAAGTGTTACTAGTATAGGTTGTTGTGATCATCATGGTTAAGGTATATGTTCGGTTGCTTTATTTTGTTTTGAGTCGCGATATCGAGCCTTTAGTTCACCACCTTCTCGTGTCAAAATACATGTTTCAAAGTTGGTCCTAGTGTCACATGCATTATCCTCATATTTGGACTAGGGGTGTTCACTGGAACTTATCACCCCAACTTAAGTCAAAACTTTATTCCTAGCTATTCGGAAGTGTTAGTAGTCCAGGCCACCTTGGTTTGAGTCTTGTCGCGAGTGTCGGGTTTTGCTCATTTTGTCAAACCAAACTCAAGTGCTTATGTTGAAAAGTGTTGCTTATTTAGTGTAAAATTTGATTTATTCGGGTTATATTCATTCACTATTTTACCAAAGGCATGTTGCCATTTTCTTTTGGTTAAGCCATAATTGGACCGAGAGCTCAAGTAGAGCATTTGGTTTACTTATCTTAAGCTTACATTTCTGCTTACTTTTGATGTCAATAAGGGTACGTTCAGGTTGTCGTCTAACAGCCCAAAAGGGTATTCGGTTTTGTTCATTTTTGCAACATAAGGGGTATTCGTTTGTTACTGGGCAACGACACCAGCAGACCCGTAAGGGTGGATTGGTTTTAAGTCTTGGTCAAGGCCCTCTTCATATTTAAATTAAAGTGCGTTTGGACTGATTAGGAAAAGAAACCAAATATTTAAATCTTGTTATATAAAATGGAGTGAAGTTGTTGCCTTGGACTGCTGGGCCACAGCCCAACTCGCGGCTTAACCGTGAGTCCAACATCTCAATTTCGAGTCATGATAGTTTGGGCCACATCGAGTGGTGTCGGGTGTTCGACATAGTTCTCAATTTGTGAAGTTCTAATCCGTCGGTCACAAGTTCTAAAACGAAATACACAATCAACAGTATATGCTACTCTTCTTGAACAACTATAAGTTAATATATAAGTCGATAACGGGCTAAATAAACAGTATAAGTTTTGAAATCTCTTTTGAAATTATTAAGTTATAACACCAATTTCAACATGTCTAAAATTGTTTGACCAATCTTAACTTACAAAAGTATAATGAGTTTTATAATGCTAGATTTTATAAAAACCAATATCACATACACGGGTCAAGTCAATATTCAACATAATATAATGTCAATATTCAACATAATATAATGCTAGATTATATAAAAACCAACAAGGAGGGTTTAGTCATGCTCACAAACTCACGAATGATTTAAATGCAAAGGTAAACATTTTGAATACTTCCATTTTAATAAATATGATATGTATAGATACATATGCATATATGTACACGACAAATATATATACTTTTGGCAATAATATTACATAATCGGTTAACATCTAATATTGTTACAGTTATTTTTCATATATCGTCATTCGGTTATCATCAAACCGAAGTCTTGTCTATCCTTGTTATCTTTTCTACGTGTACCCTTCCAAGTAATCTCATTTGGTCACCATAAACCAAGGTCGTAATCCTTTCTTCAATATTTCCTTCCATGTCATACCTTCATAAACCGAAATCCATCCAAATCTTGTAAATTGTTTTAAGATAAACGATGCCACACAAGCGACAACAACAACAACAACAAAAACATTTAAAAATTTAAAAAGTTAGTTAAACTTTATCGAGTCTTAAAGACTAAATTGCCGTATTAATTAGGTTGCGTGTCAGAGCCGTGCACTATCACTCCTTGATTTAATTCCCCTTAGACTTCATACTGCACATAGCCAAGGTGAGTTTCATAGCTCCTACTTTTAATATGTTTTATACTTGTTTTGGGGGAAGATACATGCTCATTTTACTTAAATGATTTAATTACTGAAATTGTGCATTCTATGCATACTATGCTTTTACATGTTTAAAGTTTTCATCATACATAGATGTTTTATGGACCATACCAAAATGTTTGACCTAGAATATTGCGCAGCTTAGCCTAAGACTTTAGATCCCAAATTGCCCTTTTCATGAACTGTCAATTCCTGCTGGGAAGCGCGAATGTTATAAATAGATCTATTGAGGGTGACTCCTCTGTTCGGTTGACCCCGCTTGGGTCAAGGCGTAACATATAGCATGTCGGGACCGAGTGTATTGGGATAAACACTCGCCATGGGCTCCTTATTTGTATGACTTCCTTGTGCATACATAAACTATCGTAGCTTCGGTTGCATGAACTTAGTGCTAGCGTAATAGATTCAATATATGACATTATATTCGTTGTAATGTACATATACCCTACTTATGGTCCACTAATGAAATCTCTTTTATGAAATCCTTTTATGAATTGAAACCATAAACTTTATGACATTATGCAAGACGTAAAGATCATCAAAAACCAAATTTAAATCAGTTTACTGAAATCCCTTTTTAAATAAACCTATGAACTCACCAGCGTAAGCTGACCCCTTTTAGCATGTGTCTTCAGGTTTTGAGGTGATAGCTTATCCTTGGAGGCGCAAGGCAAAGGCATGGCATGGTCATAGACGACTCTGATTTATGTATTGGGACCACTCGTTTATAATGGGCCCTTTTCCGCACCAAATCAAAAATGTAAACATTGTTTTTAAGAAATGAATAAAAGTTTATTTACGAAAATCCGTTGTTCTATGCTTATGTTGTGATATGAATTTAGTAGCACCCCAATACTTGTATGCTTCCGCTGAGTCATTTTTGGGGGTGTTACACTCCGATCTCCTTGTATGCTCAGAACTTTTTCGCCATACGGTAAACGCACAATCTTGTCATCACAGATGATGTGTGCACCGTTCTTCGACAACCAATCCATTCTGATAATGACGTCAAAACTTCCTAAGGTAACTGGCAATAGGTCTATACTAAATGGGCGGTCTAGGAAACTTAAGGTACAACCTCGGACTACGGTGTCTATCTTCTCTCTTTTCCCATTAGCTAATTCCACGTCGTAACTAAACCCTAGAGGTGTTTGGGAGATTCCTAGTAATGGCATAAAATTGGTGGATACGAAACTCATATCTGCACCAGTATCAAAAAGTATGGAAGCATAGCGATTATTGAGAAGGAACGTACCCGTAACTACATTAGGGTCCTCGTCAGCTTCCTTCCCAATAGCGTAAACACGCGTTGTTCCCATGTCTCTCTGTTGATTCCTAGCACCATGGTTTCCCTGGTTTTCCATAACCTCACGCTTCATAGGGTTTAAGCCATTACCTCCTACACCTCGGTTAGTAAATCCTCCTACATTACCGGGATTTCGTCTCATCCACGGCTCTCGGCACTCATTCTTAAAGTGTCCCTTCTTTCCACATCCAAAACAGGTGACGGTGTCCTTCCAGTCCGCTCCTTGTGCAGTTTGAGCTGCAGCAAGTGGTCGGGACCTACAGTCTTTGGCCAAATGTCCTACCTTAGAGCACTTCCTACACACATTCGGGCACAGTCCATGGTGGTGTCGGTTACAACGACCACACACAGGCTTACTACCTTCGTAATCTTTCCTACCTCCATTTTCGATGGCGAACACTCTGGCTGTCTCGTGCCGTTTGTTGCCATTCCCTTTAACAACTTCATTCCTCTTCCTCTTATCACTCCTATCATTCTTACTCTTGTCTCCTACTTCTAGCACATAAGAGTCCATCAAACGCTGAGCCACAGCAATTGCCTCATGCAAATTAACTGGCTTGGCAGCGATGACATCATTTCGAGTAGCCAAAGGCAATCCATCAGTATACCTCTCAATCTTAAGTTCTTCGGTGCGAACCATATCAGGTCAAAGCAATGAATACTCTTGGAAACGACCAGTATAAGTCTCCATGTCAGTACCCTTAACCTTATGGTTCAAGAACTCACTTTCTAGCTTCTTAACTTCATTCCTAGGACAGTAAGTCTTAATCAGGAGAGTCTTAAACTGAGTCCAAGTCATACTATAAGCTACATCAATTCCTACCGATCTGTTATAGTTGTTCCACCAGGTTAACGCTTCGTCCTTCAAGGTATATGTTGCATACTTAACCTTACAATCCTCCTCACAATTACTAACAGCAAACATAGATTCAGTTTTCTCCAACCACCTAGTTAGGTAAACTACTCCCTCAGTTCCTCCAAACTCAATGGGACCATAGAATCGGAACTCTTTGTAGGTACAACCTCGAGTTCGATTCAGAATTGGGGTTCCACTAGAGGTGTTAGAGAGATTAGTCTCAGCTAGCAGTTCAGCGACACGTTGTGACACTAGCTGGTCGATGTGGGTTGGGTTCACAGGTGGAGGGTTTTGTGAAACAGGACCGTTCTCAGCACGGTCGTTCACATTCGGGTTCTCTACAGCTGGGTTATCAATGTTCGGGTTCTCAACAGGTGGTGTGGTCAGGGCCAGATAATGACCTCGACGAACAGGGGCAACAACAGCAGCAGGAGCTGCTCGGTTGTTCCTAGGCGGGTTTCGTCTTGTTGCCACCATTCTGAAGGCAAGAAGAACAGTTTCACAAGTTCACAATTCACGCTCTAAAGATAGAGTTGGGTTCCAAGGATCACCCAATAACGCCTGAATACATAATCAAGGCCAACATGGATAACACTATATCAGAGCGAAACAATCGAATACCGAATCATAACTAAGGATGCACGTTCCAATAACCATAACTCATAGGTTTCAAAAGTGGAAATACATGGAAGGATACGAAGAAATCAAAAACGATCCTAATAACGATACTAGTAAACAAGTGGGATAATCCTACATCTCGAACCAAGTACTACTTAGTTTCAAGATGGTACAAAACCATGAATCTAATACTATCTAGCCACGATTACGAGCACTCCTAAATGATCTCCAAACATCATTCATCACTCTCCATAGTGACAAAATCCCCAAACGCTGAGAGTCGCAATCCTTCCTAAGATTCACGACCTCCTTCTCCAAACCGTCGACCTTGCGCTAAAGCGCTTGGTCCGCCTCCAAGGCTGCCAAACACTCTGTGTGCCGGTCTACTACCTGTTCATAAAGTCCTGACAAACCTTCTCTCAAGGCCATTGACTTCTTCTCTACCTTAGTCAATTCTACCCTCAAATCCTCTACACCAGTCCTCGTCACTCCATCTAATCGATCTGACAACCTACTAAGACTAATATTCTGGGATATAATCCTCCTCCAGATCAGACCCGTACCTCCATACTCCTCGGGCTCTGAAGCAATCTCCGATGGTATCTCAGATCCTAACGGGCTACCCATATAAGGTGAGTAAGGTGGTGAGTCAATGTCTAAAGGCTGTCCAGGGGACTCAGGCTCAGGCAAAGGAGAACCTGGTCCTGGAGAATGTGCAGGACTCTGCAATGGAGGAGTACCCCCTTCTAGAATATCCTCATCATCCTCCTTATGAGGATCCTCATCCTCATCAACATACTGCACCTCAATCTTATCCTCCTCCTCAACCTCATGCTCCTCCTCAACCTCATGTTCCTCATCGCCCTCATCCATAGGGGGAGAGTCCATGAGTCGGAGTCTCTGTGCAGGTAAATCCTGAGGTGGTACACTAGGAGATCTAGGCCTCCTAAGACATGGTGATGCTGGTGGTGATGACAGAAGAGAGTGGGCTGCTAAACGGATAGGTGATGATGGTGGTCTCACGGACATGCGGGCAGTGCTATAAGCAAGCCTAGGAGTCTGTGCTCGCGCTAAAACCTGATGTAAAGTGAGCTGCCTAGATGAGCTAGGGCGATCTGATGATGATGAACTAGAGTGACGGGCGATCTCATAAGGATCACCCTTCGCAACCGTCATGAGAGTCAATGCTGGCGAACTAGCAACAGCAAGGACCTCCTCAGACACATCAAAAGCTAGTGAAGGCATAGTCTGTGACAATGGCATAGGGTAGGTATAAGTGTTCGAAACAACTAGTTTTAATAAGCGCATCAACTTAACCAAAACACATATCACATAATGAAAGCTTTAAAAGTAGAGGTACCGCATTACTCAAAACATGCATTTAAATAAAACACATAAGTTCAGTTTCATCACATAATCCCATATCAAATCAATCGAGTTCCAAATTTCCAAAATCATAATATATCGTTTACTCAAATCCAATACCGTAGTATCTCAATAATCACATCTCATTTTCCAAAATCAACAATCATATCTCCAAAGCATGCATTTCCATAATCAAATAAGAAGCTTCGGCTTGGCAAGCGGACGTGCGTCGGTCGAGGATCAATTTTATTAAAAGTGGTTATAGTTTAGGGTTTATAAAATACCTAGTTCTCTATAACCTTGAGCTCTGATACCAATCTGTAACACCCCCAAATCTCGGTACAGCGGAAGACTTAATCAAGTTTTTGGGGCGTTACTTTTTAGATTGGTATCGCACACAAGTATAGCAAAAAGATAGTCATTTAACATTCAAAACCAATCCCAAATTTAGTTATTCAAAACATTTAATCCAAGAGTGTAAATATTAGGCCCAAAACACGATTTAATAAAATAGGTCCTCAAAGTTTATCAGAGTCAGAAATGATCCTTGAACCCCGCCTTCTTGCCAAGCTTCCACCGATCATGTAATCCAAACATCTCTCAATTACCTGAGAAATCATGCTAAAAGGTCAGCTTACGCATATCCCGCATCCAAGGATTACTTGGGCCCCGCGACTCTAGTCCAGCACTATCGTGGCAAAATCTAGAATAATTGCCAACCCCGGACTAGGTCGATGTAGAAGTCTATTCTTAGATAGGCACGGTTAACCCTAGACTAAGGCAACAACTACCGCACATCTATCTAAACAGTCAAGCATATAAGCAAATCCAAATAGTTTTAACGGTCCAAAAACAGTAGCATGATTCTCACCCCAATATAGTTAAAAACGTAGATAAAAGTGGGGCTATGAAACTCACCTCAAGCAATCAACGTACGAATAAACACTAGCAGAAGATAACAGAAATCACGGCACAACAACTATCGACTCGACACAACCTATTAATGTAGACCAAATCTTAATATATAATTCCGATAATCAACGTTGTCTACCCCAATGTATTCCATTTCGTTATTTCCAAAAATGTCTCGTTTCACCATTTAATCCAAGTGTTTGGTATTCCTCATGTGGGTGTATCGACTCAATATGATGCTATGAATGCACTCAAACAACCAATATATAACTCAATGCAATACAATGAGACCTCTAAACGATAAGCTCCATAGTCCAATAAGTTTCGGAATAAATAGTAGACCTTATCGAATTCGTCAACTCGATAAACTCATTCATTTACTCGTGTCGCTTATTATCCCATAAATCAATCGTATCCTAAAGAGTCATAAAGATAATTCACCCATTAATAAGGTTACCCAACGTACCTAGCGGTCTCTTATTAGATTCGTCAACCTAATAAGTCAGCTACCCACGTGGATCAACACTATTAATGCTAGGTTATCCGTAACCCATGCACACAACGTAAGCACATAAATACTTGAAGATAATATTAAATGCCCATAATTGGCATTTATCGATAAACGTGTACTCGAAACATTAATCAATCATTTATTATAAAACATTTCCATTTTTGTCGTTAGTTTCCATTTAAAAATAGTAAATAACAAGATAAGTCTTGTTATCGATATTTTTGGTACAAAAGCCAATTTATTATTTATATTTCAAAGTCTATTAGCATTTTCATATATATATATATATATATATATATATATATATATATATACTAGTGTCAAAACCCGTCCGATGGACGGGTATGACTTGTGGTTTTTATTTTTAGGTTTTAGTAGAACAAATATATACTAAAAAGCAATTTACAACTATAATTGATATATATATATATATATATATATATATATATATATATATATATATATATATATATATATATATATATATATATATATATATATATATACATACTTAAACTATGAATCTAGATCAAATAAGATCATACTTAAAGTTGTTAAAATGAGATCGAACTAAAATTTGACAAGAGATACTCTCCTTACAATAAAAATAATTTTTTTATTTACTACAACTAAAATTGTTAAAGTTTCGATAGATTTCTTTCTAAAATTTACGAAACCTAGGTGATACACTTTGATTAGAAGTTTAATGTGTATCAGGTTTTTGTATGTGTATCAGGTTTTGAAATATTTATTAGTGTAATGTGTATCAGGTGTATCACTAATCCAAACTCATGTATCATTTGGTTATTAGTTGCTAAAATGTTAATTTGTATTAAAATATAATTATTTTTGTGTATGATTGCTAAAATTGTTATTTATAAATGTTTTAGTGGTTTTTTTGGATTTGATCTTATTTTTACAACTTTAAGCTTGATCTCACATTAACCCTCCCCTATATATATACATATATATGCATATAGTTTTGGAAATCTTCTTTTAGAACTTTTATAGGGTAGTTAGCGATTTTTGACTCAACCAAGTAGCTAGAAAGTAGAAACTATAAATGATATCATCTGTAGTCTAGATTTGAGATGTATAAATAAATGGCATCTCTTACGGTATTTGCCTATTTGGTTTACACCTTGACTTTGTCGGAAGAACGAAGCTTAAATACTGCTTGAATTATATGAAGTTAAAATATGATAATAGTGATTGAAAAATGAGATAGCATCAGCAATGGAAAAGATGGTATAATAGAAACTTGTAAAGGCACAAAACTCCATCTTTAGCAAATGCAGCTTGCTAAGCAAATTAGCAAAAGCTAAGAATCAATATTATAAACAAAAGGCCATTTCTAGCGAATGGTCTTGCTGTAAGTAAAAAGTTATTCTTTTATCTTTCTCTATGTTTATTGACTAATGTCACGAGTAGACTTCAGTTTCATATGATTCCGGCATACATAATTCAGTTGTTTAAAGCAAAACTTTTATGTGTTTTCAGTTTCATTTGATTCCAGCATACATCATTCAATTGTTTAAAGCAAAAATTTTATGTGTTTTGCCTATTATAGTTGCACGATCTTGTTCCAAAAAAACATAAACTTTAAACAAATGCGCAAAGAAGTTTTTGCATGTCATCCCAACCAGACATGCACCTAAACTGGCCAGTTTCAACTCATATTAAAATGACACACTTCAACCCGAACTGATCTTGACCTGTGGCCCAATTAATTTATCTTGCAACGTTGACATATTTTTGAGTTGTAAATAGACATACCCACATAATTAACCAAGCTTTCTTCACCCTTAGGATGTGCACTACTTATTGGTTTCATTTTTGTAAGAAGCTCAAGAAGCACAACACCAAAAGCATAGACATCGATTTTCTCAGTAATTTTTCCATGCATAAAATACTCCGGAGCCAAGTAATTGCATCATATAAGGTCATGATTGATTAAATAAGTATGCAACTTTCATTTAGTAAATGCTCATATAAGGTGATGATTGATGATTGATTAAATAATAATGCAACTTTTAAATTCTTATGATCTTCTGATTGAAAGAGTTATATTCTATTGTAAAGAAAGCTGAACGAATTCAATTGCCAGAAAAAACTATACTTATAATACAATAACCCAAATACATAGGAACTAATAACCTCACTTTCCTTAGGGCGTAGAATGGTTCCGTCCAATATTCCCATGCGAATTGCCACAACCCTTTTCTAGTCCTTTATTAATACCTAGAACAACAACAATTTGTCCAAGATTAGTATAACTTAAACAGTCATTTATATCCTATATGCATGAAGCCAGTAACTTAAGAATGAATGGGTTCACTCGCCTTGAGTTGTAGGATGCTTCGATCGATTGTTGGCATGTACGGCGGCAGGATTGTTTTCTGAGTTTTGATTGATACCTGTAACAGAAACACGTTTCAGAGATTCTTTATAACTCAAACTGTCTTTTATATGTTGCGCCAATGAAACTTTTAATCAACAGTACCAGCCATGGTACTTACACATACATGTATCATCAGCTTATATGTTGCGCAACAACATTCATTGCTGCAAGCGTGACGACCACATATGGCATGCACGGAACTCCGTCTTCGGTTGGTTTAAAAGTAAAACATTGTCCATATTTTTTGAAGCAACGACCGCACATGGCTGAACATGAACGTCTGCAGCAGATACACTGCCATCATCATAAGACACAATACCTTTAACACACCGTTTCTTATGCACAACAGGAGAATCCATAGTTTTGTAATTTGGTTCCATTCCATTGTTACCAACTCGAGGTAACTTTGTTTTGCTATTCTCAGTTGTATGCACACGGCTACCGTAACTGACTAACTGTTATTTAAACCTTGTGTGGTGCAAGCTGCAATACATAGGAAATAGTAAGAATATAATCAACATAAATTAATATGTATTTAAAACCAAAACACAAAAACAGTTGTATACTTACATGTTGATATACTATTTTGTCTGTCACCAGGAGCTTCAACACCTTTAGAATATTTCTCAACAACCTTCAATAATAAAAGAGAATTGCAAAGGAAAATCAAATCCAAAACTACAAACAATTAAATTAAAAAAGCAATGCGTAGCCTGTCCTTATTTTGACAGAATATAATATCAACCTACTTTCTTCCCGGGTCTTCAACCAATACCCAAATTTTGATTATGAAGTTTGTATGATCATTGCTATAAACTTGAATGTGGCCCAAAAAAGCAACTGGAAATCATTTAAACCACGAGAAACCTGAATTTATCCCAGTGTTGAGCAGAATCAATACTTGATCTGTACAGTAATAAATCTTAATTTTCACTCTTCTTCACAGAAACTTATCCTTGGGATTACCTCATCTTCAATAAACAACGTAAAGTAAGGAACTAAAGGATGGAGTCCAGAGTCTGTGGCCAAACTACCATGTACTTTCTTTAACAGAATGGAATCAGGCATACTTACTGCAAGCTCGGTAATCTTATTGAAGTACAACTGCAAACAAACCAAATTTAAGAATGGTGAAACAAATTTTGTTTTTTAAAATGAAAATAAGATGAAACGGTATGATATACCTGAAGCTCTCTATATAATACATGTTTTATTGGCAATCTGATATCGACATGAAGTTCATCACTCTTCGGTATGTTTTTATGCATATAAATAGTTAAGGGGGTGTTTAGATCAGTACTATAAATAGGTAAAGACACCAAAATACATTTTAACAACATAGGTATTTGTGAATTCTAAAATACTAAGAGACACAACATACGGTTAAATGATATTCAGGTATGTAACGATTATCTGTGATAGCAAAATTTGATCCAGAAGTGAAAATCATTTATAAGTGCATTACTACTGAGTCACAAACATCAACTGTCCTATATCTTCTACATGCTCACACTTTGATCAAAGATAACGAATTCCTAGCACACCCCTGATTCATAAAACAATCTTGGTCACTATTATGCAACCATCTCAGCCATTGCACTTTTACCTGAGTGAATCGAGGACACTCTTTCAGGCTCTCACCCACGAAACTCACCCGTTGTGTTTATAAACCAAAGATAATTGTAACTTACCTGGAATAAATAGTTTAATGCACTTTGTTACAGACTAACTAACTCTAATGCAAAAGTAATAGCATTGTTAAAAAAAGCCTATTGAACTTAACATAGCAGAAAAGCAACTCAAGATCAATGCAAATATTCTAGAAACCATGTGCCAGTGTTTGATTTATCCTTTTCAGAAGGACATGGATATGCATCAGGAAGTTAAGCAAGAAATAAAATGGCCTAAGCTAATAGTATTATATATGAGCAATGACAAATTTCCAATATGATGCTTGATCTTAAACCACTAAAAATGGTTAATTATATAAATAAGTGGAATCATGATTGAATATATTACCTCTTTTCCGACATAGCCAAGGGCCGTGCAAGAGCTTACCGAGAAGTTGTTTGTGACACAAGTATCTAAAATAGTCTGAGATTCATAATGGACTCCTGTCAAACCAATAGGATTGTTTGGCTAAACAGGTTACTTCATAGAATTTAAGTGTTGTCTTACTGTATAGGAAGATAACTTTTGTGTATATCACATTATCACATGCCTTCCTATCATATAAAAAAAGTATTGATTTAATATGTTACACTAAGGTAATATAAGAGAGTGTCGTTCGGAATGTTTGTTTGCGATTGACTCTCCATCATTTTTTTAAACAGGAGTGTCACTTATTGAGGCTACAGATGCATTTTGAGTACAACAATAATAGGATAAGCATATATGCTTATTAAACTTAGGAGGTTTGGTTTGAGCTTATTATTTCTGCCTATGTGGTTTAAGCCTATTTTCCTAGCTTTTAGGCTATTGAACTTTTAAGAAGCTAATTAGCTAAACATAATTATTATTAATCCAAATAGAGATCTATGCTATTACCTATTCAAGAGTAGTATGTTTCAAGAAATTCTATGAAAACCTATTTACTTATTAGAGAGAAGTACACTTTAATTAATAGGCCATAAGTAAGATCGTTCCATTTCTAAAGAAACATATCACAATTCTCACCTCTAACTATTAGCATTATTGCGCACCTTTGTGTACCATTCTTGATAAATCTATTGATCTGAAGACCATATTGATTTACTTGTTTCTTCGGGAGTTTGTAATCAGTGAAGGACCTGAAATATTAGAAGATCACTGGTTAAGGAGGATGTGGCCCAGAGATGTATATATAATGTTAAAACTGAGGAAATGCAGCCCGGTGCCGATGCATTTGCAGCCTGTTGCTGCTCTTAGCTTTAAAGATTGCTACTATAATATATTCCAGCTGTTTCTATCTGAAAGTCATTAAAAATAACAAATTTAGCCATTTTATCAAAAGATTTTGATTATTAATTTTACCTCAAAATACTGTTAGCGCTAAATAGCTTCACTTCTGGTACTATTATATTATATTTGAGATTGCTTTTTGCAACCACTCATAGTGGCTGTATGGTTTGAGCCATCTTCAACAAACTCCACAATATCCCCGAGCGGGGATGTTTTGATTTACGTCTTAGAAGTGAATATTTGATAATTAGAAATATTTTCCTCGTATCCTCGTGATCCAAGAGTTCTAAGCAATCGCCCAGAAGGATCCTTTAGCTTCTATGATATGATCCATACTTTTCTATAATACAAATTGTTGTAGCTTTTTTCCCTTATTACTACTGAGAACATCTTGCAAAACGCATTTAAGGACTTGACCCGTCAATATCTATTGTGCACTGGAAAGAAGAGTTTCACAAAAAATTATCACCTCATTTCCTCATTTTCAGTATATATGCTTTTAGCTGTGCATATCCAGCTATATACGGGATTGCATAATCAGGCTTAAATAAAACAATTACATTTGTTGATCTTCAATATTGAAGCTAGTAGGGTCTTTTTGTTTTTGTCCGGATAGTACCATCTAGCGTCACTTAGACCAGTTATACTACCTGTAGATTTTAGTCAATACTCCTGCATGTGTAGGAGTGGGGGTCTTACTTGCATTTGTTTCAATTGCTGAAACACCTAGCTGCTGATGGCGTGTCTTCGAGTTTAGGGTCCTGAAATGTCAACCACGCTAAATAAAGATAGATAGAATGAAGAGTATTGATGGTGCGCCTAATTATAAAAATTCAAAAAGACCAGTTGTGAATGCTACAACAGTTTGAGTATCATTTATTATAGGTTGAAGGAAAGCAAGTATTTACAAAGAGGTCCAATTTTCGGTCCATAAAGAATGTTTATTTGGTGAGTTTGGTCCTTCCCATGTTTCGTCGCATATCATCCCATTGCTTGTATTAATCTGTAGATATGTTTCACTTTAGAAGTCAATGTGTAACTAAGGGAGTTTTATAAGTAAAGAGACAAACCACAGAATCAGGGGCTGTTTGTTGCTTGCACATCATCCATGGTTCACGCGTGTTTTGACCTACTGCCATTTTTGCGCTCCAATTTACGTATGGTGGTCCATCCTAATGAAAAGCACTTTTAATGGTTTGTAGTCGTTTTCTATCTACCATGTATACAATAATTTGTTAAACGTGTTAGCTTGTTTATATGCAGCTGTTTATTGAACAAATCAACCATAAATATGCAAATATAACAGATGTAAGAGTTGAGGGAAAAAAAACCTTTTAGGGGGTGTTTGGGAGTTCTTAGTCAAAAAGCTTATGCTACAACCCCTTTAGCCAAGTTTGCATCTTTAGCTATATTGTTGTCCATGAAATATTTAACACTAACCCTTTCACTTGCTGGTGAAATGCGACATAACATGTAGTTGATGTCCCCTGCAAATCATATGGATTAAAATAATATTACATTTTTGTTCTTCGCTCTGAGAGTATGGGTGGCAATTTAAGCGATTCTGATAATGGGTTAAAATAGGTAATTTTGGTATAAGTCCTTGTCTATTCTGCAGATTCTTGTAGTACATGTTGTCAAAATTAGTTCGTGCTTTATCTCAATCAGGTCAAATAGAAAGTTTCGCTAAACGGGGAATGGGTAAATAGGTAGAATGGAATAAAAGTAGACCAAAGTTTATAGTTAATGCATACGACCTTATTAATCATTCTAGAACATGTGATGCATTTAGATGAGAATGATTCAACTAATATGATAATAAAAGTAGAAGTACGCAACTAAGAATTGTTCCAAAAAGAACACTATGTGACTAAGAATATATTTTTATTCGAGCTTTTAATTGAAAAAGTGTAATAGTATAGTAAGGTGTTTATCTATTTTGCCTTCAAATGTATGAAAGACTAATACTTACATTCACATATGAAGGAACTATCTTTGTAATTCTCCCAGGTGAGTCTTGAGGTATGTTATGTCCAGAGCTCATATTGTGAACAGGTTGTGGGTGAACTTCAACCTCCGTGCCAGCATTTGCATCAATGGTTGGTTCAATTGCTGGATTATCACTGGAGCCAGAACTTGAAGCAATTGGCATAGGTGCATGTTGTTCAACCCCATCCACATCCTCAAACTTCTCTTCAGATTGACTAAAATGCCTGAAGAGTTTTAAGTTAGCGTGAACTCAAGTTGACCAGCTTCAGTACCAGAAAATGATTTAGATAATAACCAAAGATGGTACCTGAAAAGATATACATCAATGGGACCCATTGTGCTTCAAAGGATTGCTCTATACCTCCTTTGCGGATAGTCAACAGCCTGAAATACCATAATTATCAAAACATGCAGGGATTGAAGTTTCATGATCAACTACCAACACATCCGTGATTTGATAACTCAATAATAGGTTACTTTAAATTTTACTTAGGTTGTTGTCTTGAAGAAAAAAAATTCATGTAGCTACTCAAACTTACCATTTCAGGGAGACATAAGTAGTCCAAGAATTGGTAATAATGCACAAAGAACTTCATGAGCACATGTCCTTATGACTCATCTGAACACCTACTAACCTGGTTTCAAGTATAGTACAGCTATCAAACGGGTCAATTTAGGGCTGCTATATCTCAAACGGGTCATATGTGTCAATTGGTCAAACTGATTTGAATGTTAGCCAGATTCTCTCTGCAAAGCAACATAGAGAAACCTGCTTGAGTTCTTTCCGAGATAAATCTGACATAGCGAAAAACTTTATAGCACCAGCACCCGTAATATGTCCATCGCCATCTAACAGTTCATAAAAAGCCATCATAGTCTTTCTTTATATTTACTGATCGCTTATATAGCTATATATATTTAAAAAAAAATGTTTAACCATATCTGTAGTTCAAATCATGCACTCTATGCGTTTTTTGTGTTCTTGAACCAACTTCATCACAGCTTCTATTCGGGTATACATTTGATCAATTTTGTTCTCAAAGCTGGTATTGGGGATTCAACTGAGATACGGGAAGAAGTCTCTCCAGTCGACTTCTATAGCACCCATCATCGGGTCAACCACCACAACCTGTAATACCACATTTCTTGTCATGGTGATTCTAAGATCACCAGCAAAGATGTTTTCAATGTCATTCCCTAAATAAAATTTGTAGCATAAGAATTCACAAAAATACATCACATATAGTTCTAGATTTATATAAGTGCTCTTGACGAGTAGGCCAAAAACTTATCGGGTGATCAATGTTTTCTTGGAAACACATGAAACAACTTCAAATGATAATATATAGATTTACTGATCAAATATATTGAAAGGTATTTTCTAAAGAGACTCACTTGAACCACAACGCTACTCAAAGGCTATGGTTAACAAAAGTTGTCAATTTTTTGAGCGTCAACTCGTTTGTCCGAAATATGCTGATAATTTGGAAGGTTTGTAAATAGTTAAGATTATGCCATCTAAAGAAGCAAACCAAATGTCACACATGACTGGTATATGTCACTTGTACAACAAGTTAAAATTGACCACCTAGCTTGATTTGTTAAGAATATTTCATAACGGCATGCCAACATATCTTTTGGCCAAGTCAACTTTGTGATGCTAAATAAGTCACAAAAGGGGTGATCACATGATTTTTCATTTTCCCATGCAAAAAAAAAAAAAAAAAAAAAAAAAAAAAAAAAAAAAAAAAAAAAAAAAAAAAACTTATTAAGGTAGTTTAACTTACAGCCACAATAGATTCAAGAGTAGTAATTGCTAATGCATCAACACATGAAACAACACCAGGACAAACTTCTTCAACTTTCGACTTCACATCATCGATCACGTTAAAAACCCTAGCTGAATTAGCATTAGGCCATTTTGTTTTTTTTCCAGTGAACAAAGGCGTATCGTCTAGTAGAACTGACCTGTCACACTCCTACACAAATTTAAAATAGAAAAAAATGAACACATGTAATTAGCCTTGGCCCTCATGAATCATGATCAACTAAGTCACTCTAACTTCAAATTGCATTAAATTTATAAAAAAAAGTTACATACATTCACAAAACAATCATGGAAATAGAGTCTAAGGAGGGAAGCTCCCATGCGCTTTTCCCATGACAGAGCAGATCGAACCACTGAGCCAACCGCCTCAAAAACATTTGGGCAACTTCTCGAGTAGAAGTCGTGTGTGAGCTGTGACATTAGTAATGACAATTTATAAATTGATATAAACTTAAAATTACCCCATATCTTCAAAAATCAAACTGAATATTAGTTTTAGTAAGGTTAAAACATTAGTAGAAACCACCTTTTATATACCCTCGACTCGAACGATAATAGAAGCTGTGACAATGCATCCATAGCCAATATGTTAACCTTATTTACGAATTGCTTATTTATCATCTGTATAGGAATAAGCATATGTTACCTGTATACCAGTCGGAGAATCAAAAACGTGACACACAAAAAGAATAAGAGCTAAGGATCAGCAAGAGATGATGAACAATGAACCACAATTTGTTTGATCTTTCATAGCGTCGTAAAAGGCTTTACAATGATCATAAATCATTGTCGTAAGGCTTAAAGATTAATCACACAACAAAAATGCTTGAGATTGTTCTAGGAAAGAAGAAGGCTGCATGCAAAGGGATTTAGTGTAAAATGATGTTGAGACTATGAGAGTGAATAGATGACTTTCTGTGAATCAAGCATGAACACATGCTTTCATGATTGAAATATATCTAATATGCATATATAGATCAAGTGTCAAACAAATAATTTCAATCATGAGAAAATAGCAGAGATATTTTTTTTAAATTAGTTATTCCAAGTTATCCTAGTACGTATCTGATCTTGGAGTTTTTTCATGGTATCATGATTTTTTTGCTTTAAACTTCAATCTAACATTAGTTGCTGATATAAATTGAATTTTTAAACCAAAAAACATACATTTGATGGTGGTAGCAAGAAGCAATTGAAGGATTGTTAGGGTTGGATATACCATGTCTACTTCGTTTGAACCAAGATCGATCAGCTGCTGTAAACAATGTCTCTGCAATCTTTCCGCCAGCCAGTTCTACAACAGTCTCCACATGCAACTCCACAACCTCCTCGGTAACCTCCTTACTATCTATTATAGTTATATCACTATCCATAACTATCTATCAACCTAGATGTTCCATAAATCAAAAGTCTAAATCATGAAAAAAAATACTGGAGTACATAAATTTAGAAAACAACCTACACATATGAGATTAGGTTAAATTTTGTATTGAAAAGAGATATCAGAAATCAAACCAAGTAAATATCAACAATTTCAAAAAATAATACATTACCAGCTTACAAATATTAACAGTAATAACATGCATGTCCACAAACGTTAACAGTAAAATATGAATTGAATAAATTAGCATCCTACATAATGGAAAAATATGGTTAACAAACTTATGAGCAGATACTACATGTTCAAACTAACACTCGATGTGGATCGAACTTCAAACCTTTGTATCAGCCTTGAGTTAGAAAAGAAAGATCGAGATCATAGCAAGAACAGAAACAATGATATATATTAACCTCTATAAAAACATGAAAAATCAAGATAAATCAATACAAGGAGATCAGTAGAATCTCCATAAACGTAAAAACAAACATATTATGACATTATTAGTTATTTGTGCGTACCTAAACATATTAGGGTTTTGAAAAACTTTATGATGATGATGATTATGATGATGATGGCCGCCTACTTTCTTTGAATGATTTTCGGTTTTGGTTTTCTAATAAGGTAATATGTTCGTATATAAAACCCTGATACATTAATATTTGACAACCTTATTGGTTTATGCAATATCAATTATGTGTTGCAAAATTTATCACAACCATTGGAATGCTCCAATGGTTGAGGTGTTTGTTTATTTGTGCCTCCCATCCCAAGTTCGAATCTTGCCAACTCTCTTTTTAAATTTACTAAACCGAATTTTTCAGTGGTGTTGGAATTATGATGACATGGACGTATTTTAAACAAAAAACGAATTTTAAAATTAAAAAAAAAAATGTACATATATTAAATAAAATGCCACATGTCATTAAAAAATTAAAAAAATGCCACATTAATAGAATGATGACATGGAAATATGACATGGCATTATGGGATGCCAAGTGGCATTATGACGTGGCATGCCTCCTCTTATATATAATGTATAGATATATATATATATATATATATATATATATATATATATATATATATATATATATATATATATATATATATATATTTCGTCAAATTCCAATATTAATCTCATATCGTTATTCGTTTCGAGTCCACAAGCACGAGTCATGACTTCTCGGCTTTTAATCAATCAATAGTCCAAATTATACTAAAGTCCATGTTACGGCTTTGTCGGAGTCAACTATTGACTAAAAAGTCAAAGTAACGCCGACGTAGCTCAAAGTCAACAATATATACATATATCAAGTCCAAATTTAAAAGTCATAATAGCGCAATTCAATCCCAAACCAACTCAAAACAATCTCGCCAACCAATCAATCAAACAAATATACCCGAAACCAACGTTATGACCCTAATGCCATGACACGGTCACGGTTAAGACCACGTGAACCAAACAAGCTCTAGAAGCTTTTCGGCTCCACGCGTCTCATCCAAACCTCAACTACATCAACCAAAAAGCTACCAAATCGACTCGACCCGGACCCGTGGCCCAAGTGGGTCACGTACGCAAGCCAAGGGCCACGTACGTGCCCTTTGTGGCTCGTACACCCTTCCAAACCAATCAAACATCACCCAAATCCATTCCACAACATCCAAATCCAATCATTCAAGCTCCAATCACTAACCAAACACAAAACCCATCATCTATTCTAACCAAAAAGATGAAACTAGACCTAAAATGCGTAAACCCATCAAATTGATACACCACACATTTACCAAACACTAATTACTTGTTTATTTAGACATTAATTAAACTTAATTCCATGTTTCACCCAAAAGCCCCAAATTTGGACATAGGGTCGAAACCCTAATAATCCATACGTGGGTTTTAAGAGCTTAAACAAGCTCTAATCTTGTTCCATTTACCTTATTCAAGCACCAATTGCAATATTAGATGAAAACCCTAAAAGTACGAATCTTAATCTTTAAATTTGAAGGTGTTATGGAAGGCTTTTGTGGGAGTATTTTATATGGATAGAAAGAGGATGAAACGATCTACAAGATAGTGGTGGAGGTGAGATACCACTTGCCGGAATTTGGCGAGAGGTGGCCGGACAAGGTGGCGGCCAAGGGTGGTGGTGGTGGTTAGGGTTTTTATTTTTTTAAAAGAGAGAGAGATTAGAGAGAAAGTGGGTATGTGTGTGTTTTTAGTGAGAGAAAGTGAAGAGGTGAAATGAGGGGAAGTGGGGTTTATATATTTTGAGGGAGGGACCAAATAATAAAAGAGAGGGAGGGGAGGGGGGCGCCGGCCTAAGCAAAAGAGAGGGGTCGTGGTTGCCATTTTTCGTAAAACGTCCCGTTTACCCATTCCCGAGCTCGCATATTGTCCCCCGAGTGTCCCACAACATTTATTCAACTTTCCAACATCGTTATTTATGTTTTCCCACAAGTTTTGACTATTTATTTGTCAATTTTTGAGTTACGGTCTAAAAGTTACAGTATTTCTCGTTTTAGGCTTTTCTAGTGCCGAATCGAATAGTGCCTACCAAATAAAGTTAAAACTCATACGATAACTCATTTAATAATGAAATAATCCGTAAAAACCAATAGAAGATATAAAAATCAAGTCATGGTTTATAAAAATAGTGATAAAGGCAAAAGCTCGGTTTAGTTTAACGTAATACGGTTACCTAAAATAAACTCCCTAAATTGCCAGTTGTCACAGATTCCGGTCACACTTTGGGGTCCTTACCGAACGTAGGAAACCAAACGATCGACCACCCAAAAACCTCAATACGTACCTTATGTAAACATGGTGCCATCTATGCTATACGATACTTATAGCTGCTATCTCTTTCCTTTTTTCGGTTAACGGGAAAAAGTATTCCCCGGTAAAATCAAGAAACACCCACCGTTTTTTATTTTCTGACACTCGAAAACTATGTTTTCAAGCATTACACGGGTACCATGCTAGTACTTAATAATAAGTTTTGATATCATGTGGTTTGAAATATGTTTTTCGTTAGTTGTATGAGACGATTAGTTACAAAAAAAAAAAAAAAAAAAAAAAAAAAAAAAAAAAAAAAAAAAACTTGGAGTGGTAAAGTAGTCAAAAATGAGATTCACCTAAAAGGAACGGAGATAGTTTGGGTGTTGGGTGGGCCAAGGTCAACCCAAAATTTTCTATAAGAGCCTATCTAACATATACAACTCGAAGATTTTGGCTAGTTAATACGAATTTGGCCCACCCAATACAGGTGTTACATTCATTAAGCTATTTTCAAAAATAAAGATAGAAAGATTGTGTAGTTTAACGGTTAAATAGTGTATCACATACATATAAATTCATATACTTATTTTTGTGTGTGTTTTATTTCAATTTTTATGACATAAGAAAATTATATATTTAATTCATTAATATTTTGGTTGATTGATAAAAAATCATCATACTTGTTACATTAATAGCATTGTTATAGTATTAATTAGTTTTTAAGTAACTTATTCTAGTTTAGTGGCCACTTAGATTTTGTCTATTACGTCAATTAAAAGTATGCTTAAATCAATCCAGAGACCGTCTAACTCGCCCAAGGCTTATTATCAGTTTTCATTCACTATGACGTGATAAACGAACTCAAAACATTTTTAAATTCATGACCAAACTTTCATTTGTCATGAGATTTCTAAAATGGGGCATATTTGCTTTCTTCTTAACCATACAGTTTACTAGTTGCTACTAGAAAAAGCTAAAGCAAAGTTATTTCGTTGGTCAGAGTGCTAATATGCTTTTTGGCCCACTCTTAACAAAAATCCTGGCTTCGTTACTGCATCTTGATAATGTTTTTTGTACTTACATCGACGACGGTATGTAATAACAAAAAGTATTTTATTAAAGAAAAAATACATTGCATACGAGCACTTGGGAATATTGTTATTGCATGTTTAAGATGTATGTGGTGATTTTTAGATTTCTATTTTAGCAGTGGTGGCCATTGGTGGTTAGATATGACAAACATTCATCAAAATAACTCATTCAAAAATCAGTAAAGTTATTCACTATTTTATTAAGATATTACGCCCGTAGAATTAATTTCTAGTTAAATTAACATCCTGGAGTAGGACATTTTTCACGCCATAAACATTTGATTTCGCATATTGCACGTGCATCACTGCATATATTTTGGTTATGACAACAACAATATTCGTCTTTCCCACGGAAATTCTCTTCATAACAACGCGGAGTGCAGTCTTGAGTCTCAATGCTTTTGATGTCACCGAGTTCACTTGCACTACCTAAACTTTCAAAAACGATATAATAAGTTATGACCATCATTTCGACATCTTAAAGTGAAAAGAAGTATGATTGATAGAAACTTACCCTCGTGACAAACAAGCAACATGAGAACGCTTACACAAAGGATTATAGTGCGAGCTTCGATGAGCTTAACCATTGTAGCGGTGTTGCTATTGTTTTGTTTTGTAGAAGTATAGAGATGTATGAAGACAATGTGATGACAAATAATGGAAAGAAACCTTATATTTATACGTGCATTTTCGGTAGAAAAAAAATAGTATAAATGATATCATCACAATTACTATATTTATCTAAGCCATTTAATCTGAAAGTTAATGTAAAACCATCTCAAACTTTAGTATTTACTACGGATATTTGGTGCACTTTTAATCACTATCGCTACTATCTATAATGCATTTTAGGATTTTGTTTTTAGAAATCTTAAAAACTTATGTTTACACAAGTTATTAATTTAAACATTTAGTACATAAAAAGTCATTTAAAATCAGATAAATATACATTTAAAATTGTAACAACTAATTGTGTCATTACATATTTACATCAACTAAATATTCAATTAATGTTTCTACAATTAAGTTTACACAAGTTACATAAGAAATCATTTAAAGTCAAATCAATAAATATTTAAACTTTGTACCCACTAATTGTGTCATTACATCAACTAAATATTGGCAGGTACCCGCATAATTTGGCGGCGGATACCTTGTGACTAAATATTAATACACCTGTTCTTATTGCTGATGTTTTAGATGTGTGTGAGAGAGATATGAAATGGTATGTGTATATTTATATAGTGGATGCGGTTATATATGCTTTTAATAATCATTATTGATAATAATTATTTTTAGCGGTTACACATTATTAATAATGAGTTGTAAATAATTTAAAAAATGTATTTAATTTAATGAAAACGTTTGCATTTGTATTTTAATAATGGGATGTATTGAATTTAATGGAAACGTCCATGTCCACATTGTCAATCACATGACACAAAATTCTGTTACTACAACAACTACACCACTTCACAGACTCGTTACTTTTTCAAAAGTTGTCTTAGACACCGGACTCATGGTGGCGTTCTCCGTAACATCCCTGTTAGGGCTGGTACTCGTAAAAACACTAAAAGACAAAAACTCATCAACCCCACCACTTCGGGTTATGTTACCACTTATGCTATGGTGGAGTACCAGAGCCTGGTGCCGCCTCCACCTGTGGATGCTGTCGGAAATGTGATGGGTTCGTTTAAAGGAAATGGGTTTATGTCGCCCTTGGAGGTTGCTGGGTTTGAAGATGGTGTTTGGCCTTTTTGTGGCAGTTAATGTAGTGTCTTAGCTTTGATTGTAATGGTTTATGTACCTCTCTTTTGGTGGATGGTTAACTGTATGGTTGTAAATTTAACTGATCTTTTGATTCTTGTTATCTTTTCGCACTAATTACCCAAAATTGCCCAAATTGACAATCCTGTTTGACTTTTGCACATGAATGTACATGCCCAAAATTACCCAGAATTGCCCAAATTGACAATCATGTTTTACTTTCGCAAATGAATGTACATGCACACAATTACCCAAATTGCCTAATTTATTGGCTTCCATTAGATTAGAGAAAAGGTTATGCAAGCATTTACCATAGTAAATTATTACACAACCAGTAGATAAAGTTTAGAACAACTATATATTGTTATAATCTTCCACTACAACACCATAGCAGAAGTATAACAGTTTATTGAAGTAAACATAAAAGCATAAGCATTATTCAACATCATCCTTAGTTTTCTTGTCAGCCATCAGTCTTCTCATATTGATTGATATTCCTTGCTCTTTAAACTTTTCGTCTGCAACCACTTCATTTTGCCCAACTCCATTTTTTGCAAGCACTTCAGCTGGCTCATCTCTATGTTCAGCACACAGATCATACATAATCACAGCCCCATCACAAACTAATTTTTCACCATCATCACCATCAACATCCTCTATTGCAAACATTTCTTCAGCAACGTTCTCAAGTGGAACCACACTGAAACTAATTGGTTCAGAAAAAATAGTGTACATCTCTGTTACTTCTTCAGCTGCAACTACGTCATCAAGTTCATCCAATGCTTGATCAATTTCAGCAAACATGTCACTAATCTCTTAAGGCTCTTCAGGTACATCAACTAAATTGTATAGATCATTTTTCCATTCAACATATATTCCTTGATCCACCTCTTCATCTGTTGGAATCACTCCTAAACAGTATTTCAAGTATTTATATTTCATATGTAATAGGTAGCTTTATTATGGCATTTATGTTTGTTTAAGGTCAAGCTTATGTAGAAGGCCCATAAGCTTGATCCAAGCCCAATAAGGAATAGGGAAGGAGAGGGAGTGTTGCCCTAGCTCCTTGCCTATATAAACTATTGTAAACCCTCATTTGAGGGTTGGTTGTTCAAGTTTTTCTTTTCATTCACTCTCACTACGCCTAACCGTGCTACTCATATTGTGTGTTTGTGTTTGATACTTGTTCATCCGCCTTTATCTCTTCTCTTATAAGCTTGTGTTGTAAAACTAGTGACCTAACAGTGGTATCAATCGCCAAATAGTTGGGTGTACTTGTTTGTTTTTGAAGTTTTGGTTTTGGATCTTACGCGTAGAGATAACGCTATCTTTGGTTATCTTAAAAACTCGTTTTTTACACTTTTTAATCCAAGATTCTTGTACTTTCAATGTTTTGAGGTGTTAAACTACTTGTTTTTGACAAAAAGTTTCAAACTTTACGCGTGGATTTACGTTTTTAAGCTTGTTTTTGTTCGTGGGTGTCGTTCTACGCGTAACCCGTTTAGCAGTTTTTGGTACATCAAAATTCACACTTTTGTGTTCTTTTGGTACTATTGAAGCTATTCCATAACAAAAAACTAGTTTAGAAACACATTTGGAAAGAATCAAAGTTACGAGTAATCCTACGCGTATCAAAACCCTAAAATTACGCGTAAGATTGTTCCTTGGTTTGATCTTCAATTTTCTGGTTTAATCCGTGTTTTCTTACTTGGATAAGTCTGAAAATACGTCGACTTTGGATATCTTTTGCACTGTGAAGTGTAAAAGATCACTTGGGATAAAACCCTAATCTTACGCTTAAGCATAAAGCTTACGCGTAGAAAATCTTACGCTTAAGATTCATCTTACGCGTAGACCTAGTCCTACGCATAAGGTAATCCTACGCCTAACTTTCTACGCCTAACTTACTGTTTACGCATAACTTTAGTCTTTTTTCCTGCTTACGCGTAAGCTAAATCCTACGCGTAACTATTCTTGTTACGCGTAACTTTTGGTGTTTTTACGCATAAGTGCTACTTGGTTCTTGTCTTTTCTACGCCTAAGGACACTTCATCAACAAAGGTTCATTCGACTACAAAGATCCATTTTTACCACACAAGTTTATCATCATGTCTCAACCACCATACTCTAACTATTTCCCTCACACTTATAATCATCAACAACAATAACAATTAACTCCACAACATCAACAATGGAATCAACAACAAGCCATTTATCAACAACAATTTAATCAGCAACATACTCCACAACTTGGGGCAATTCCACAACCACAAATGGTTCAACCACCACCAAGTCTTCAAACTCTACCCTACACAAACGATTTCAATCAACATCCATCACGAAGCACTATGAAGGAACCCACTTGGTTTGCTAAGATGTGTGAAGCTTTAAGCAGCCAACAATCAATTCATGAAGCTGGTTCACTTGATAGACCTCCAATGCTCACTCCAGGAAACTACGATCAATGGGTGATAAGGTTCTTTAGGTTCTGTGATCTGAAGAAGCCACATGGAAAGTTCTTAAAGAAGGTTATCTTGGAAGGTCCATTTGAGATGCCTACTGTCACTGTACCCGGAGATCCAATTGCTGTTCCACCAAGAGATGAACAAATCAACATTGCTACTGTTGCAGATCTAAATGCTACAGAACTTCTACACTATGAAGCTGATGAACTTGCAATGGAATACATCCTTTTAGGATTACCAAACCCAATTCTTCGTAGTGTTGATGCTCAAAAGACTGCACAAAAAATGTGGGATCATATTCGTCTTCTTATGGAAGGATCTGTACTCAATCAGGAGGATTTGGAATCCAAAATTTACTTGGCTTATGAACACTTCATGATTGAACCTGGAGAGACACTAGAGTCCTATCATCATCGATTTTCAGATATCATCAATGATTTGGATAAACACAACATCATCATGCCAAGAATTGCAGTGAATACTAAGTTCCTGAGTAGTCTTGGTCCAGAATGGGAGAAGTATGTCATTTTTCTCCGTCAAGCGAAGAACATGCATCATTCAACCTATGGATTGTTGTACGATTACTTGAAGCCTCATGAAAAGGAAGTTGATCGAGAAAGGATTCTCCGTGCTCAAATTGCTAAACAGTCACAACCGGACAATCAACAACTTGCCTTATATGCTCAACAGAATTATCCCTCTCAACCAGCAACTCAACCAACTGCTTCAAACACACCTTCACATTCACAACCTCAACAAAATCAATTGGTTCCATACAGCAACAATGCTCAAGCATATGTCAGTGAAGCGACTGAGGAAACAGATCCGTTCGAAGCATTGCAACAAGGATTTGTGATGATTGCTAATGCTTTTGGCCGTTACACCAACAAATCCAACAATCGTATTCGTTCCTCATCTAACACACGGACTCAAGCTGTTGTGAACAATGGACGTGTTGAAGTTCATAATCGTGATTATGGTCGTCAGATGGGCGGTGGTCAAGGGTTTAATGCTGTGGGTAGGAATAACAACAGAGCTCAAGTGGTGGAACAAGGAAATGCTCAGAATCGGTTAAATGGTCTTAGATGCTACAACTGCAATGAAAAGGGACACCTGGCTAATGCATGCCCAAAGCCAAGGACTAGGGGCAGTGCTTATTTCAAAGAGGCCTTACTTCTGGCTCTTAAGGATGAAGCTGGTGGATCTCTTACAGACAAAGAACAGAGCTTTATGGCAGATGCAGACTCAGATGATGATATGGAGGACTTGCAAGCGAATGCAGTTGTTATGTTGATGGCTAATATGCATGAGCTGCACATGAGTGATACAGGCCCAGTGTATGACACTGATGGCTTGTCTCAGGTACCCGAACAAACCATCATCATATCTGAACTAATATCTCCGCCAATATCTGAATCCGGCACGGATCAGACTGTTCAAAATGAGTCTTCTACATCTTCTTCTGATGATTTTCAAGTTAACCCTGTAGTTACATTTGACGATCAAGATGACCTTATGGTCCCCTTTGATAATCAAATTGACTCCGTGGTCGTACTTGAGGATCTAACGAATGATCATGTTGAGACTCACGTTGAACAAGATGATCTGTTGCCTCATCCGGATTTTGCTCGGTTAATTCAAGACCATAAAATCAAAATGGAGGAATGTTATGCATTAAATCAATCCTTAAAAAGTAAAAATGCACTGTTAACCAAGGATTTTGAATGTTTACAAATGCAACTCAACTTTTTCAAAACTCAAGAAAACCATGAAAAAGGTTTTGAAGCCGCTTTTGCAAAATCTCATCAAAACGAAAAATATTTAGAGCGACAGATGCGTGATCTAGCCGCCTCGAAGAATGCTTTGTTGTCCGAATTAGAACAACTGAAACATGAACATAAAAAACAAATTAACGCTCTCACCTTGGAAAATCAAAAAGCTAAGGCTGAGTTGTTAAATTGTCAAAAACAGTTCTCCGCATACAAAAAGCATTCAACGAATCGGGTAGATGACCTTCTTGCAGAAATTCTCGGTTTGCAAAACAAAATTAAAGAGTTTAAAACGGTTGTTTACAAACATGGTGAATCAGTAACAGCTATTGAAAAGTTTACCTTAAAACCCAATCCAAATGGATATGGAAAAAATCTAGCTGATTACAAACCAAAGCTTTCACTAAAAACATTCAAACCAACTCCTGAAGTTTCCAGTGCAAAATACAAAATTGATAATACTGTCATGAGTGTTGTTGAATACCATCGTCAAGAGGAATTAGATGCAGAAGACGAGAGTCGATCTAAATTAAAAAATGTTGTTTACAACAAACCTTTTAATTATAAAAACGCGGTCACTTTCGTCACACCAACGGATTCTTCTAACACACCAAGGGTTATCATCAAAACACCTGAGTCTTCTATTGTTAATCCCAAAACAGTCTTTGCACAAACTTATGGTCCTTTACCTTCCATTAGCGAAGTAAACTCACAACCTAAAAATCGAAAAATTCTTCGATATTTTGACATTTTCATGGCTGACCTCAAAATTTTACAACATGAGATAGAATATCGATCTGAAATAAAAGTTGAACATTTTCAATCGCCTCTGGCGCGCGAACAAAGAGACATTTTTCAGAAAAATCTTTTACCTAATGTTAAAAACTTGAAAAGTTGTGCAATTGCCTGGGAAAAGGATTTTCATAAGGAACTTGGGGTAATGAAAAACGTTTTCGAGAAAACAGAAACATCTATTACTAACACAAAACGCAAAAAGAAACTGTTGAGAAAAGATGTTGATCGACTCTTGGAAGATGTTATCTGTGTTGATATCCATAATGTTGTGCTATTCTATTCGTTGCCATATGCATCTGATCATATCTCTGCTGATATTGTTGAAACTGTTGTTACTGTTGAGAACACCGATAATGTGCTTCAGATCGAGTCTTTAAAAGCTGAAAATAAACGATTACACACAGAAATTAACAATGCAAAACGTCGTCTTCATTGGTGTGAAAAAGATATTCACAACCATCAACTCAGTTTTCAAAAGAAAATCGCTCAATTGAGTGCTAAATCTTCTGATCCTAAAATTGAGCAACTGGATGATCAAAACGTGTCTTTGAAAAGTCAAATCTCAAAATATGAACAAGAACTTTTAAAAGTTAAACAGGAATATGGTGTCATATTTGATTTACTCAAAAAGACTCGAGATGAAGCATCAAACGAACTTGATCACTATCTTGCTCACACTAGAGAAGTCATGAATTTTGCTGGTAAACTTCGTTCTGAAAATCAAAATCTGATTCACACCATCTCTAAGTTACGGGAAATGTTAGGAAAGTATGAACAACTTCCGCCTACTGTGATTAAGAGATTAGCACCAGTCACACTCAGTAATCGTGAACCTAGAATTCCCACTGCCAAATCACAAGTTGCTAACGTGTTTCCCTCTACTGAAACAGGAATAGTTGCATCTTTTCCAAACGTCCGCACTTCACAGCCTAGGAGCACTCAAACGAAGAATAGGAAGTTGCGACCTAAGAAAAGATCAATAAGGAATGCTAAAGTAGAAGAACACCCTAGGAATCTGAATAAAACTCAAGTTACTTCCACTATAGATGTTGCGTCTGGCAAATGTAATAGAAATAGTGATGTAACGAATGCTAAACCGTTGAGTACCTTTGATATTCAGTCTGATGCACCTTGTGATATATGTCAAAAGAGTATGAATTCTGATTGTCATGACAAATGTGTTGCTAAAGCTATAATCTCTAGATTACGGAATCCTAAGAATCGGAATACCTCTAGGCCCACTAATCATTCTAAGTCTGTGCTTGGTAAACCACCTTCTTTAGATTCTAAGACAACCATTGCTATCACTACACCTCCTAAGAATAAAGTACCACCTAGTGTTTTCACTAAGACTAAAGCAAAGAGTAGTTATAGATGGCAGAAATGGATATATAACACACTAGGATTTAAGTGGATGCCTAAAATTCTCAATATGTGTATGTCTAATATACCTGCTTCGGAACCCTCTAACATTTCGGGTTCCACATCTACTTCTATTCCATCTGTGTCGTCTGTGTGTAATGCAGGTGATACAGATCATTCTCTGGATTGTTGATAGCGGATGTTCCCGACACATGACAGGAAACCTTAAACTGTTATCAAACTTTATTGCAAAGTTCATTGGCACTGTCAGATTCGGGAACGATCACTTCGCAGCCATCATGGGCTACGGAGATTATGTTAATGGGAACATTGAAATAAGCAGGGTTTACTATGTGGAAGGCCTCGGTCACAATCTGTTTTCAGTAGGTCAATTTTGTGATGGAGATTTGGAGGTTGCTTTCAGGGAGAAAACTTGTTTCATTCGTGATCTACAAGGAAATGACCTTATGTCTGGCTCGCGTAATTCTAGTCTCTACACTATCTCTATGCACGACATGGTTGCTTCCTCTCCCATTTGCTTACTTTCAAAGGCAACATCTACAAAATCCTGGCTATGGCACCGTCGTCTCTCACATCTAAACTTTCAAACCATCACCAACCTTGCTCGACACAAACTAGTTGAAGGACTCCCACGATTCCTGTATTCAAAAGATCACCTTTGCTCAGCATGTGAACAAGGGAAAAGCACTCGTGCTCATTTTCCTTCAAAGATGGAACACAGCTCTCAGCATGTGCTTCATCTTCTTCACATGGATTTGTGTGGCCCAATGCGTGTGCAAACAATCAACGGCAAACGCTACATCTTAGTAATTGTTGATGACTTCTCACGATGGACTTGGGTCTACTTTCTTCGTAGCAAAGACCAAGCTCCACAAATGATCATCACCTTTCTCACAAAGATACAGGTTCAGCTCCGCAACACCGTCAGAATCATCAGAACAGACAAAGGAACTGAATTTGTTAACAAAACCCTTCGTGAATTTTATGAGAAAGTGGGAATTCAGCATCAAACATCTATTGCACGGACACCTGAACAAAACGGAGTTGTTGAAAGACGAAACCGAACGTTAGTGGAAGCTGCAAGAACAATGTTAATCAATGCTAAACTTCCAGATTACTTATGGGCAGAAGCTGTATCTACTGCATGCTATACTCAAAACCGTTCCATGATCACAAAACGCCACAACAAAACACCTTTTGAGCTTGTCCACAACTATAAACCGAACCTCAAACACTTTCATGTATTTGGATCCCTTTGCTATCCGAATAATGATCGTGATGACTTTGGAAAGCTCAAAGCAAAAGCTGATATTGGAGTCTTTATTGGATACTGTGACACTTCTAAAGGTTTCCGAATCTGGAATCGTCGAACTAAGGAGGTAATGGAAACGATTCATGTTCATCGTTAAACTTCCCTCAACCCCCATCATCAGCTGAAGAAAGCCCTCAGCTAACTCGTCAACAAATGGAAAGGTTATTTGCTCCTCTGTTCTGTGACGACATTGATGAACGTGCTCCTGGTGTATCCGCTGTTTCCGCTGCACAACCTGATAATATTCCTATACCTGATACACCTGCTACAACAACTACTGTTGAAGATGCACCTACACCAATTGACTCCAACACAACAGTTGAACACACCACTTCCAACAATGATGAACCAGCTGATGATATTCTGAATGAAGTACCCCCACCTGCAGATTTTGATCCAAATGCGTTTTTCAACCCGTTTGCCAATGAGACTGCTGCACCAGATGTTGCGGAATCTTCAACAAACCATTTGAATCCTCAGAATCTGCACAATGTATACCAACATCAACCCTCTACACATAGATGGACTAAAGACCATCCTCTGGCTAACATTATTGGCAACCCGAATCAACCAGTCGTTACGAGACAACGTCTTCACTCAGACGGTGAACATTGCATTTATGCACTCACTGTCTGCCAATATGAGCCTAAAAACATTAAAGACGCAATGACAAAAGACAACTGGATTGAATCCATGCAGGAAGAACTCAACCAATTCAAACGTCTTGAAGTATGGGAACTGGTTGAAAGACCAACAGGGGTCTACGTCATTGGTCTCAAATAGATTTGGAAAAACAAATTGGATGCTGAAGGGAATGTCATCCGAAACAAGTCACGGCTCGTTGCTAAGGGTTATCGTCAGGAAGAAGGGATAGACTTTGAAGAATCTTTTGCTCCGGTTGCTCGTCTTGAGGCTGTTCGGATATTTCTCGCATTCGCGGCTCATATGAATATGACGGTCTATCAGATGGATGTCAAAACGGCGTTTCTCAATGGGCAACTTAAAGAAACGGTCTATGTCAGCCAACCAGATGGATTCGTTGATCCTGAGTTCCCGAACCATGTTTACAAACTGAACAAAGCCCTTTATGGTCTCAAACAAGCCCCTCGGGCATGGTACGATAAGCTATCATCTTTCCTCATTGCCAATAATTTCACCAAAGGCTCGGTTGACCCAACTCTTTTCATACAATATCACGGGGCACACATCTTAATTGTTCAAATTTACGTGGATGACATCATTTTTGGGTCAACACATAAAAAGTTTTCAATCGCTTTTGCAAAACTAATGAAGAAAAATTTTGAAATGTCCATGATGGGTGAACTTACATTCTTTCTCGGACTGCAAGTTCATCAATCACCCCGTGGTATTTTTCTGAGTCAGTCCAAATATGCCCTTGAATTGTTAAACAAATTTGGAATGAAAACCTGTGATACTTATGCCACACCAATGACTCATACCAAGAAGCTAGATGCTGATTTACATGGGAAATTAGTTGACCCCACCAAATACCGAAGTATTATTGGGTCCCTCATGTATCTAACAGCTAGCAGACCTGATATTGTCTTTGCCGTTTATCTATGCTCCCGTTATCAGTCGCGACCAACTGAAACCCACCTCTCTGAGGCTAAAAGAATCCTCCGATACATCAAGGGAACCATTAATTTGGGGATCTGGTATCCGAAGGATTCTGGTTTTGAACTAATAGCTTTTTCAGACGCTGATCACGCAGGATGCTTAGACTCAAGGAAAAGTACTTCAGGAGCTCTACAATTTCTCGGTGATAAACTGGTGTCTTGGCAATCTAAGAAGCAGGATTGTACATCGCTGTCATCAACCGAAGCAGAATATGTAGCCATGTCCGCCTGTTGTGCTCAAGTCATTTGGATGAGAACACAACTCAAAGACTATGGTTACGTATTTGACAGAATCCCGATGTACTGCGACAATCGGAGTGCCATTGCAATCCCGTGCAACTCAGTTCAGCACTCGAAATCAAAGCACATCGATCTACGCTATCATTTCATCAAGGACCACGTGGAACAGGGTACCGTTGAATTATACTTTGTGGGTACTGAATACCAATTGGCAGATCTGCTCACCAAAGCCTTGCCTCCCGCTAGGTTTAATGAGTTGGTCCACCGAATTGGTATGAGGTGTTTGACTCAAGAGGAACTGGATGACCTCTTAAAACAGTCTTAAAAACCTGTCAAACACCAAAACATCTTTTGTAAATAAATTTTTCAAAAACAAAATACAAAAATATAAAATCCAATAAAACAACAAAAATATTCTTCTAATCTATATTTCTTTCAACATGGCAAGTACATTTCTTCCATCAACACTTTAATCTTTCAAAATTCAGTATTTTTCCAATCAAGTGTTGAGGGGGAGAAAATAATCCATTAACTGTTTCAAAACATCTGTGTACTTGCATGTTACCACATCTCGGTTGACTCTTTTACAAATGGTGGTACACTTTCTGATTCAAAGACACTCCTTGGACTTTAATTAACAACCTTTCATTATTTTCTCAAGTCGAGGGGGAGTGTCGTCATGTTCCTTTCCTAAAATCTTCGTTTGGTAACCAAAATGGAAGTTAAATGGCTTGGTTTGAAAAAAGAAAAGGTGGAGGGACCAATACTGCCAAAAGGTTAAAGTTAACTTTAATAAAACACCTCTCACCTAATTCTTTCACTCACATTTATTACTAAACCTAAAACTCATCTACGCCTAAGATTCATTCAAGAAATCCGTTGTTCTGATCATCAAATTGTAAGTGCTTTAATGATCTAAACATGGTTTTAAGCTAAGGGTTTTAATATCACGCAAATCCAACGGTTAAATAGTGTGTTACGCGTGATTATGTGTTCTACGCATAAGCGTATGAACACATAATCATTGTGTGTGTGTTTTTGGTTATATGGTTTGTGTCAAAAAGTTCAAAATACATCAATGATACTTTGTTAACCATCAAAATCCACCCAGATTCACTAATTGATGATTTTTGAAAATTAGGGTTTATAAGTCGAATTGGGTGTTTTCAAATGTGAAGTGTTTTGGTCTAAAAGATTGTTGGGTTATGCTTATATAATGTTGAATTGATGATTTCCATAGTCTATAACCACCCAGAAACACGAATTGGTCATCAATTCGAAACTAGGGTTTAAAGTTCATAAACTTTGGGTACTTTTGATTCACTGCATAATAAGTGTTAAAACTTGGTCTACATGCTCTCACAACTTCTATGATATACCAGAAAAACTTTGGTGCATAATCCATGGCTAGAATTGATACGCGTAGAACTAGGGTTTAGTCTACGCGTAAGATATTCTACGCGTAACTGTTTATGAATGATTCATGCCATGTATTGTTGTTAAAATGAATATGAGTGCTAATTTTGATGATTTGATAAATTTATTTCAGGATTGCTACACTTATAATTCAGAATCAAGGTCATTTGATTATCTACGCATAAGGATCACCTTACGCGTAGATTGTTATGCGTAAGACTTGTCTTACGCGTAGCTTCTACGCTTAAGGTTCTACAATGGACTACGCGTATCCTGTGAAGGATATGCGTAAACAGTGACCCCTACGCATAAGGTCAACTCTTACGAGTAGCCTTACGCGTAAGGTTAATATATGCCTACGCATAAGCTCTAAGCATAAGGTCTTTTTTTCCTACGCGTAACATCTCTTACGCGTAAGTTAGAGTTCTATGCGTAAGCTTACGCCTAATCATATATCATTCCTGTCTACGCATAACTTTTCCAAAACTACGCTTATCCCTGGATTTACCTTCATGATGAATTGTTACGTGTACAAACCTGTAAATAAACTAATCATATCATCACGAATCCAAAAATTGTCACTAATAAACTTAAATCGTCTGATATGTTGTGAACAATAAGTGATAAAATAAACTTTAAAACTTAAAGTTAACTAACTCACGAAACATTTCACGACATCATTGAACTATTGAACATACAAGTGACTTAGGACTCGTAACAATCATTGACACTGTACATTCAATAACTAGACAATAAGACCTTCTGTTGACTAACATTATGTCTTTCGATATGTTGGTTCTTTTGGCTAATGTTATTTCAGATCACGACATGGCTGAACAAATGAATGTGGATGCACCTGAAGTTCTCTCCATTGCTGATATCTATCCTCATGGCTATCCAATGAAGATAGGAAAGAACAACCTCCGTGTTGACTTTGACACCCTCACTTGCTCTGAATCTTCATGTCTTATTGCTATTGATATTCTGAGAACTCATCCGTATCAGAACATGCTTACTCACTCTGCAACCATTCCTGAGATCTACATCCAACAGTTCTGGAACACTATGGAAAGGGTCAAAGGAAGGACTGCTGTGACGGTGACTCTGAACCACAAACAAGTCACCATTACACCTGCAGACTTAAGGGCTGCTCTCCTTATTCCTGAAGTCAATCCAACCAAACTTTATGCCACACCTGCTGAAGAGCTAACTCTCCAATTCTTAATCAATATCGGTTATGACGAGGCTACAGGAGTAATCTCTAAGCACTCTCATGTAGAGCTTAAGAGTATTCCTCAACCATGGAGAACACTCTACATGATCATCACCAAGTCTGTTTCTGGTCGTGACAGCGGCTATGAGCATCCTAAGCTCATAGAACTGCAAATATTTTGGGCATTCGTCAACATGAAACACATCGCTATTGAAGCTCTGATTTGGGATGACATGATGTCATTTCTCAACAAACTTGGCTCAAAGATTCCCTACATCAGATATACTAAACTGTTGATACAGAGAGCACTTGGACTTCATCCTGATATTCCCAATAGGCTCAATGACCCCGACAATCACGACATGTTGACGGAACCTATTCTATCTGTCAGAATCAAGGAAACGTCCACAAAGAAACAAGGTGTTGTATTGCCAGATTTCCTTCTAACTGAAGATGTCAGAAAGCTCGAAACGTACAAGAGATATCTGGAAGCAGTTAGACAAGGCAAAGTTGGTCATCTTGACGAAAAATCTTCTGGAACACCTGTCAGGAGAACCAGAAGAGGAAGTGCAGGAAGCACAACAAGTTCTGTGAGTCAAAGGAAGGTTCCTAAAAGGAAAGCTCTTTCTAAAAGGATTATTCCCGTAAAGGAAGCCGAACCTATTCCCACACTTGAACCTCAAAGACAACTTAGGGATGAGAGCTCTGAAGATACTGAGACAGATGAAGAGGTTCATTACTCTGCAACTGCAACCGAAACACCTGCCTCAGTAACAAAACCTCCAAGTCCTCCAGCTATCCAAGAAAAAGGGAAGACTCCAGCTATTGTACCTTATGATGAGAGCTCTGAAGAAGAAGAAGAAGAGCAATTGGATAAATCATACAGGAAAAAGTTTCACAACGTCCGACACATTCAAAAGGCCGCTGAATTTGCTAAAGATCAAATGGGTGGCCCTGGAGGATCAAGTGGTGCTGCCCACTCCTCTCCAGATCCTGATGCGGTTAATCAACCCGATAAGGGATCTGGTGCCACCACTCTTCTGCAACAACAACCGCCTGTTGAAGACACTATTGAGTATGATTTTGAGAAACTGGTAACTGAGAAAGAAAAGTCTAAGGATGACGAGGATGATTATACAAAGTTTCTTCTCGACAGTCCTACGCACTCAAAGGAGAAAACCTCAGAAACTCCTAAGGACATGAAGTCTCCTAATGTCTCCTCATCATCGGACTCTTCATCTCATTCATCACCACCACCATCAACTAAGTCAACCAGATCATCATCCAAATCCGTGAAGAAACCACCTAAATCTTGGATTTCTCAAACACATGCAAGAATTGTGAAAGCTGTCAAACAAGTTAGAAAGAAGGACATGCTTCAAAGAAAACTTAATTGGTATGCTGAACAAATGCAGTACTTACATGATGAGAATGACGAGATGCGGAAAGATAGGAAAGCTATTCAGGAATTCATGAGAAGTCATCGTCAGGGGGAACTAAATGAAATGATTGAAGGTTACACTCAAAAGTACCTTCAGGATATCGTTCCAAAAGTCCAAAAGGAACTGGAGAAGTCAGCAAGAGAACAAACCCACAAGTTTCTTCTCGACACTGTCCCCAGTGTGACAAAAGAAGTATTTTCCAGACAACTCACCCCTAACATCGTAGCATTGGTCAAACATACAATGGCAAAAGAAGCTGATCTCTCTGAATCTGAGTTAATCGCTAAACTTGTGATGCAAATGTCAAAGAGATCTGGAACGTTTACTTCAGATGAAGCTAAATTTTTCGAAATTCTACTTGACTATCAACTCAGATCATCATGCAAGGAGTCAGCCATTCAATCCAAACGACCAAGAGATGACGATGATAAGGATACGGACTCTGCACCTAAACGTCAGAAGCAGTCTGGTCAATCTACATCTATGCCACCTCCTCTACATCGAACTTCTTCTCAACATAAGTCTCCATCACCTCGGTCTTCTACTGATAAACCTCGGGACGATTCCGAGTTACCACCCCTGACTCATAAAACAGGTAACTACTTTGAGTACACGGGTGGTGACGATGAAGAGGTCCTTGAGCCCCGACAACAACCCACCTCACCTAAACAAGTGCAGAAACCACAATCATCATCAAAACCTTCAAAACAGAAGAAGAAAACGACTCTGAATGACGTCGTATCATGGCTTGATGACGATAAAACTGCAGAATTTGATTGGTTTGCTACTCTTGTTAACGACACTCCCTACCCTGAAGAAGGTCAAGAATTGGTAGACGGTAGTACCTTGGAGCATGCAAAAATCCTGCAAGAAAGATTCCGTGTGAAGAAGATGACGAAATCCGAGTTGAAGCGCATCAAGAATGACGCATTCCTTCTTTTGAAAAACAGCTCGGAAAGTGCAATCGAGGTTGAATATCACCTTGAAAACATTGCTCGAGCCATGTCTAACAACATGGATTGGCTCAACCCAGAAGCAAACATCGACTTCACTAAACGGAACAACCCTCCATATTACACTGACTGGACTAAACCTCTACCAACAATCGGCCAACCAGATGAACCAAGGATTCCCTTCAGATATTTCTTCAACAAAGACTTGGAATTTCTTCTCCATGGTGGCGATGGTTCAAGAAAATACGCTACATCATTAACTCTTCCATTCCCAGCGGCTATTTACTCAAACTGCATAGCTATCGAGGAACGTGCAAATCACTTGTTTTCTGACAACGTGCAAGCATACGACCAAGATGCACTGTATGGGATTCATCATTGGCCTGAGCGCCGAAGAATCTACTACAGAAGCTGCCTGGTTCAGAAGTCTCAACATGAAGTGTATTGCTCAAAGGACATCGTGGCCATCAAACACATTGATCTCAAGTCTAAGTGGGACTACACATTCTTGAAGAATATCATAGTCAAACGACAAGATGAACAGGACTATGAATTCTCAGAGGCTGACTTTGAGAACTTGTCCCTCAACGACATCGAAGACTTGTACCTTGCCAAAGTACAGGGTCGTATGAGACAATTCTCGACTGAAGTTCAACGTGAATTTATCAAGTCAGTTCTCATCTTCATTAGACGCATTGTGATCAAAGAACGTGTCGAAGATATCCAGATGGCTGTTGAATCATATCAGAAACGTGTAAACTTCACTCCACCACAGCTTGATCTTCCTGACATCAACCAGCTCAAACAACTTACGCTCATCAGCAAACCTTTCGGCATTGTTTACCGGAGTGAACTTCAAAGAAACTGCTTAATGGCGTGTAGTGAGCTCCACAAATTCGGGGATCATACCTTGAAGATGGTTAGGGATGGATTGGCGTACAGATTGAAGGATATACGCCTGAAAGTTGGAAATCCTAAGCGCTGGAACTCTCAGGAAAGGAGGGATGTGAGAAGGATCATCACCATGATTGATGAACGGTTGTTCAAAAGGGATCAGTTCAGACGCTTGGAGAGCTATGTTGGTGGTCGACCCAGGAGAAACATCACCGGCTTTCAACGCCCTGTGCGCACTCCTGGGAACATCACTGCACTTCCTGGTACCCCTTGAATTGTTTCCTTCATAAAATTTTGGATGCATGATTTTATATGTGGATGGCTTGTGCACACATAACAGTGTACAACCCGTATCTGTCAAGAAAGGACCCTGTGGTACGCCTCAGTGCCACAATCCTTATAAAAGGAGCGAAAGCTTCTTATTTTTGAGTAAAACCTATCAAACCTTTCATTTTTCAAGGTTTTGCTCAAAAAGACAAGTACTTCCCCATATGATTTTAAAACCTCAACCGTTTATATCACTAATTGAGGGGGAGTATTTGAATTAAAACTTTGTTTACAAATTGTTCACAGTGGTCACTCTTCCCGCAACACTCAAAATGGTCATATTTATTCTCAACCGTTCAAAAATAACATTTTTTTATGCCATTTTTGAGGGGGAGAAAATTTGTGTGATAAGAAATATGTTGTGCTGAATGCAAATGAATCCGTGTACCTCAGACTTAACCAACGAATTGACGGTACTAAACTGTTTGTAACTCGAAAAGACTTGTCCTGGACGGGTAATAATTTCAAGCTAGTTCGCTAGTGATGTAAACGTGTCTCGCAAAGGACTTGTCTGAGTAGAAGGTACCATTCGAGAAGCTCTTGATAGACATGAACTCTGACGGGTTTGACAATCTTTCGAGGTTTGTCTACACCTTCAAGGTAGTTATTAGAGCTAGTTGTCACCTAAAAGCTGACAATGTAACCCTTTAATTATTCAACGTAACCGTGTCTCGCGGGAGATTGTCTATCTTTAGTGGATCAATTAATAAAGTGCGCGCTCTTTCCTCACTGTGCATTTAACCATTAAAACTATTAAGCACATGTGGAGGGGGAGTATTTATGCAAAAACTTATCTCTCACTGTGGTTCAAACATGTTTTTCATTCACAAACCCTTTGAGAGATATTTTAACTTACAGTGGTTATAATGGCAAACATAGGTTAGTCATGGAGTTATAAGGTGACTAAGGTTAGGAATAACCGTCCTATGATCCGCCAGAGCCGGAGGGATCTACCCAAGGACACTACCATTAGTTAGTGTTAGAAGTCCTTAGGAATGATTATAAAAAGGAGAAAATGAGAATCGGAGAAAGAAGGAGTTGAAGAATCAAAAAGAAATGTAAAGTAAAGGGTGAAAAGAAATAGCCCTCCAGATTATTCAACTTAGGGCAGACACCGGGTTCAATTCATATGCTACTGGTTGTCACTTAGTGACACCGGTATTGAAGATTAAAAGTCGTCATGGACCCAGTGACGCATGCACTAAACCTTCTTAGCCACTCAAGTTTCTCTCAACAGAAAATTGTTTCATTCTCACAGGGAACCCTACATAATCTATTGGCTTTCTCCTAGAGATCGCTGGTATTGAAGAAGGAGACCCTCTCCCTAGTCTCCGCTCAGGAAAACCAAAACGCACTATTGAGTCTAGAACCACGAGATTCATCAAAAGATCTCTTAGGAACACTTGACATTTAATCACTTGATGATCAACAAATAAGATCATCAGTGATTCATATCGAGTCCTTCACAGATCTTAGAAATCTGTCGAGAACATTTATGAGAGGTTCACATCTGTGATCCTCAGTGATTGAATGGAAACTCCTGCCAGGGTCAACATCAAACAGCCCTGACAGCAGGTCGCTTCGGTAACTCCCCGTGGATTACGCGGAGTGTGTCTCAAACGGTCTACAGTCGTGAGGTGATGCTTCGGTGTACCTCAGCGACTCATCTGAACTGTAGATGTACTTCGGTACATCGCGTTATCTCACTTGTGGGACTCCAGTTCAGGAACGGCCTTTGTAAGAATTAGAGCTGTGTTTTCACACTATGCTGTTAACACTCTCGAAGTTCAAACTTGTAAGTGCCGGAAACCGCTTATTACTAATTGTTTGAAATGTTTTCTTCTTATGGAAGCACCGGAGCGGGATGATCGTGCTGATTCTTCTCATGCTCACGCCAACATCATCACTAATAGAAGTTCTATTCTAAAGCAACACAGCCGTCAGAATGATTCTTCATCAAATCAAAGAATCTACAAAGTTAAAGACTTAAAGAACTTCATCAGTATTGATTTCCACCGTCAAAGAGCGTGTGAGCATGTTGAAGAATGACGTGGAGACACTGGAGCAGCGAAGCAGACCTGAGGCAGACTGATGCAGACAACAACATACTATCACTTTCACCACAAAGAACAATGATCAAAGAACAAAGTTAAAGATGACGTCAAAGCATAACTGCTCAAAGATAACGATCTCTCTGCACTGGGGAGATTGTTCGAATCAAGGCATTTCCTCTCACAAGAAAGAAGAATGTCAGAAGACGTCACAGCTACTATTACATCAACGCCTTCACCGTTTATATTCATATATACTTGAGGGGGAGATTGTTGGAATCACTCCTAAACAGTATTTCAAGTATTTATATTTCATATGTAATAGGTAGCTTTATTATGGCCTTTATGTTTGTTTAAGGTCAAGCTTATGTAGAAGGCCCATAAGCTTGATCCAAGCCCAATAAGGAATAGGGAAGGAGAGAGAGTGTTGCCCTAGCTCCTTGCCTATATAAACTATTGTAAACCCTCATTTGAGGGTTGGTTGTTCAAGTTTTTCTTTTCATTCACTCTCACTACGCCTAACCGTGCTACTCATATTGTGTGTTTGTGTTTGATACTTGTTCATCCGCCTTTATCTCTTCTCTTATAAGCTTGTGTTGTAAAACTAGTGACCTAACATCATCACTAATCAAAGTGTGAAGATCCACCTCTTCATCACTGATGGTAACACCATCATCTGTATCATAATCCGCATCATGAAAATCCATCTCTTCTGTTACTCTAGGGAATCCTCACTTGAACTCTCCAACCCAAACTCCTGGTCAATATCTTCCAATAACCTCCTTAATTGAAACTCATCACTCAGCCTTTTTGTATGATTTGCAACTATTTTTTCTACACAAAATATTGGTGGGAACTCATTGTCAGAATCAGTATCATAAACAGGTCCAGCCTTCCCATGTTGGCTTGTCTCATGCCACTCTAACAATGGCAATTTCATACTGTTTCCAGTCTCACCATCAAGATCCTTTCCAACAACATCATTGACATCATGATCCACAATTTCTTCTATCACCACACCCTTGTTGTTACTCATTATTCACTCCATCATCTAACACTCTACCAATGAAACACCGGTTTCAATATACAACTCCAATTATCTAAATATAGGAACATACTCCACAAGTCTGCTCGCATCTTTGTTAGACATTAGTGGTAGCAAACCATCATCCAATGACCCCCAGGTATCCTAAAGTGAGTAAACACAAGAGTACGATCCGTGTAACCTAAATCATGTAACATTTCGTCCAATAAGTTCATGGAGAAAATTTCACAGTGAACTCCGTCAAACCAATTTGTATCTTCAAAAAAATATATTCTTCCTGGTGGTGAGGTAAATTCACCATTGTGATGGATTTGCAAAGTAAACATGGTTTCATTCAAATATGTGCAACACAAAAAACACCAATAACTTCAAAAACAGTAACAAGTTTAAATGGAAACACGAAAATGGAACAAAGTATGCTTACCATAAAGGATTCTTAAATCAGGGATTGGAGTATTGTGTGCGCAATTTTGCCTAAACTTAACCATTCTCAAGATCTTTACTTGTGAAATTAATGTTCATGGAAGAAATTGAAACACAAATATAAACTATTGTTTTAAAGGACTAAATTTGTAAAACAAAACACTAATAACTGAGCTGGTTGGCGGGAAAAGAAGTTAAATGACAATACTACCCTCAGTGACGTGGCGTTTAACGAGGAAAATAAAGAAAGTTAGCTCTCAGTGGTTGTTTTGCAAAAAAAATGAAACATTAATGTCGTTTTTGCAACACTTTTTATCTCGGTGTATTTCTTGCGCATTTGGACTACTTTAAGGACCATTTTTACAATTGCCCTAATACAAATAAGTCAATAGAATTACAAGACGTATGATAAATTAAAAATCTAAAAATCAATATTGCTAAACCGTAGTAACTGCCTTCCCAAACCAACTAAGGTAGTGTTTGATAACAACTTAATGTGTCTTAATTGAAAAATAGGTAAGTTAATTAAGTCATCAAATGGATGTTTGTTTAGTGCTTAAAACTAACATGTGACATTCTAGAAAAAGCCAGCGAGATGAGTGTCTACAAATTAAGTCATCCATTTTATCTTAATTTTACATGTTTAACCTCCCACTTCTTAACTTTATTTCAAATAAAAGGGTATAACAGTAATTTTTACTAATTCAGACACTTTATTCAGCACACAAAACAAACAACCATTTATTCATCTACAAACAGACATCATATATCTAGACAGATACTTTAATTTAACATGACTTAATATAAAAACTAAACAAACAGGCCCTTAGACACCCTTTGGAATTTCAGAATGAAAAAAACCGCAAATGAATGAAAAAAGGAAAAGAAAAGAAAAATATATGAGTAAGGATCAAATGAGAAGTAAAATTAAAATGAGAATGATGAGGAGAAACCACAGCCGCATATTTCAGATGCACTCAAAGAAATAGTTGCATTTGGATCCCTTTGAATTTCTCCTCCTCATTTGAAATATGTGGCTCAAATTTCTTCTCATTCTTCTTATTTCAATTTCTCTTCTCACTAGATCTCTTCTCAGATATGAGTTTATTTCATACTATGTTAGTAATAATAATTTAAGTAAAAATAAACTTTAGAATATTTGTAAATTTATCTATTAAAATTCAACTCTAATGATTAAGAGATGTATATTTTAATATCATATAAAATGTAATAAAGCTCTCAACCGTCTCTTAGCAACTTTCGAGTACAAGTTGTTGTCAACCATTTTGATCGGTTATCTCCGTAATGTTACAGATTATTGTTTTTATATTGTCGTAAAAGCACGCAGATACACTATTATTTTTGTATGATATAATTTGGCACTTTGGCATTACTTAGAGTTATTAACACAAAAAAATTATCACTATACACAAAATTAATGTCACGTAAAACATATAATCGAATTTTTGTCTCTATCTCTATTATCTTTAATGCATTTAAGGAGTTTTATTCATATAAATCTTAAAATCTAAGTTGACACATGTTACTAATCTTAGACATTTGCTACACTAAAAGTCATTTAAAGTCAAATCAATGTGCATTTAAACTTTGTAACCACTAATTGTGTCGACATCCACTAAATATTACTCCCTCCGTCCCAAATTTATTGTCCCCTATTGACTTTTTTGGTCTTTCTTTCTCAACTTTGACTATAAATATTTTTATTTGTGTTATACAATTTTTGATAAAAATTATACCAAATGAAAATACATTTAAAACTTAATCCGTTCATATATTTTGTATCAAGTATTATGTAATATAAACAAAAGTACTTAAGGTCAAAGTTGAAAAGTAAAGACCGAAAAAGTCAAAAGGGGACAATAATTTTGGGACGGAGGTAGTAATATTTCTATAGTGATACGCATTTAATTTCATTAATAACTAAATATTTTCATCATTTTAATTAGTATAACCATTAATGCAGCTTATACAAATAAGTCAATAGAATTACAAGATGTATGATCAATTAAAATCTCTAATTCAATATTGGTAAATCCTAATACAGTAATTGCCTTCCAAAACCAACTAAGACAAGACACTCCTTTAATTTCACAACAAAATAAACCGCAAATGAAAAAAAATAAAATAAAAATGGTATGAGTTTATTTCATTCCTATGTGGAACAAAATTTAATGAACAAGATTGTTTATACTATTTTTGTCACATAAAATAAACTTTAAAAGATGTATATTTGTAATTCATATAATATAATTAAAGTCTAATGGGATTAAACAAAATCGCTGCGGCAAAGAGTAAAATGCTTTTTACATTTACATTTAGCACCCTTCATCTATTATCAATTTACACTAATGGCCCATCATTCTTGGCTTGCAGCACATACTATTCCCTGCTGTTTACAGCAAGGATGATTTCCCCTATTTTTTAATACCACATAACATGTTATGAAGCTACCAACCATCTCTTAGCTACTTGCGGCCTTTTTAACACAAAATCTCTTTGCTACTTGCGAATAAAAGTTGTTATCAGCCACTTTGACCAGCTATCTTCATAATATTACTAATTATCGTCTTTATATTATCGTAACTGCACGTGGATACCCTACTATTTATGTATGTTATAGTTTGGCATTGCTTACAGTTATCCTAACCAAAAATTCTCACCATACATTTAGTCATTGTCACGTAAAAAAATAATCGAATAATAATAATCGCCGAAATTATTAATTAGAAAGTACCACCTACTGCAACATGTGAAAAATGTGCTAGTACGTATATAAGCAGGCTAAAAATAGCGATTGTTTGATGTCTTATAAGACTTAAATTACATAACCGACGTGGTTGGATATTTGGTGAATGCACAATACATTATCTGCATGCACCTTTTGTTAGATTTATGGATATAAATTACTAGACGTGAGTTAGGATCGAACTTGAGACCACTGGATTGCACGCTTTACGTATGAGAATTTAAAGTTAATAATTAAATATAAATGTTATATTTATTTATTGATTAAACGAAATAACTAACGGACGTTAAGTAATTAATGTAATGAACTAAGGGCGTTAAATGTATTTGGAAAAGGACTTAATTGCAAGAGTTGGGAAGGCTCCGGAATCCCTTTGGGATGCCCATAACCGATCGGCCAAAGGGAGACCCAAACCCAATCCAACTTTGACTCAAACTTGTTCACCAAGTTTGCTTGAGTATATATACAAAACCTAGGGTGTTTGTAAATCATCTCTTGTGCTCATTGCTAAACCCTAAAATTGTTTGTGTGTGTTTTCTTTGTTCTCAAAACCGGTCGACACCCTATACAAGGGATCCATCATCACTTTTCCATTAAACAAGTTATTTGTTTTATCAAAACTAGCATTACTTTAATTCGGTTTACTACGTGTATACAAGAACGTGGTAATAACACATTATTGTTATTATTCTTGGATTGAATTACAAAACGGTAAGGGGTAATTCATATAATCCTAATTAAATCAAATTAGGGTTCTTCCATTGCTAGTTTGTGGATTTGATTCTTGTTCGGCTAGAATCAAGAGAAAGGTACGTGATAAGGTTTTAAAAGGTACCATTTTGAGGGGTCGTTTTAGCCCTTATTTGATCACTTTTGTATCCGTTATTGCTTAATTTCGTTCCTTTTCACTTTTTAGGTCTCTTGAAGGCAAAATGCTGGAATGGCACTTATTTGGACGAAAATGCGCGAATTTACGAAGAAAATGGCCAAAGTCAAGAATCGAGCCACTCAGACTGCTGGAACTGAAGGGGACGGCGTCAGGTGTTAACTGCGACGCCGTCGCATCACTTTTGTGACGACTCAGTAGCCAAATTGCTCATTTACAAGTGACGGCGTCGGGCTTTAAAAGAGTAGACCGTCGCAACTCAGACGGCCTAGATGTGACCCAGACGGCGTCAGAAGCTGAAGAGGACGGTGTCACGGACATAAGGTGACGCCGTCGCAAGGTTAACGTGGCCAAGACGAAACCCTAATGACGGCGACACGACGGCGTCACGAAACATAAGGTGACGCCGTCGCATATGTAATCTTATATATAGAATCCGAATTTTTCAGTTTTAGAGAGAGTCTTTTGGAGTAAAAACCTAAAACCAAACCTAAGGTGTCTTGTACAGTATTTTAGGGTTTTAAACCCTATCTTACATCAAGATAAGTATTTACTTCATTAATTCAATTATGTCTTTGATTATTTGTGTGTATGCTTGCATGTTCTCCATGTCCGGCTAATTTATTTGTGTGTTTGCTTAGGAAGTATGAAACTTAATTATTGAATATTGATTGGCTGTTTCTTATCTTAGTTGATTAATGATCTAGTAATGCGATAGGTCATTCGTTGTGTACTTAATGCTTGATTCATCTTTGTGAACCTTAGAATATGATTACCTGAGTAGTTGTAGGCTAAATTATCCAAAGAGTGCCTTAGAGTAAGAGTTTATCATCCCTAGTGGGTTTTGTAGACGAGACCCTTTGGTAAGTTCAAAGAGTTAGGGAGAAACGCATACCCTACAACTTTAGACACACAACGCAACTAAGAATAAGGACGTGACAACTCAACCATCAATAGGAGATAATTAAGGAGTAGTATAACCTAAGTAAACACATCTTTAAACTATCATACGAGCACACATTAATTAGACATAGACTCCCACAACCTTAGTTTAGATAATTAGATAATAGTAGAGTAATCGGTAGAAATACCAACCCCCCAAATCCAATACCCGAGATTCGTACCTTTCCATTTCATAAAATATAAAAATACAAAAATAATCTTCCTCAACCTTAACCTTAGCGTAGTAACTTCTTACTAGCATTCCTATTCCCCTAGGGAACGATATCAATACCCGTGGCTTACCCTAATTACTACACTACAACGATTAGGTTCACTGCCTAGGGTGTTATAAAACTTGCTCGAAGAAAAGGAAGTTTCCTTGACCCCGAACGACGCGTGTAGCGTTATCAAGTTTTTGGCGCCGCTGCCGGGGAATAGAATAGCTAGTTAGTAGTCCACCTCGTTTAGGTTTTTTGCTTGATTCTTATCAAGTAAATTTTTCTCATTTTTAGCTTTCTCTTAGTCTATCCCCCTTCTTCGTAACCTTTGTTCGTAACACCCATCACTTTTCATCATAGAGGATGATAACCAACCACCACTCATCAACCCACCACCAAATGACCCGCCAAGAGCCCGTACTCTTGGTGAATACTCAAGACCAAGCCACCTAGGCTATAGGAACACCATTGAGCTTCCCGACCAAGCCCAAACTACGGCCCTGCGATCCGACACCATCCGGTTGGTGCAAAACGGATGTGCATTCCATGGACTTCGTTCCGAAGATCCAAATCAGCATCTGAGGGATTTCCTCAAAATTGTCGATTCCATCGACCTTGATGCTACTACTCGGGAGACCACGCGCCTGCGTCTCTTCCAATTCTCTCTACGAGACCAAGCTAGTAATTGGCTTGAGCGACTTCCCGCCGGCTCCATCTCAAGTTGGGATGATCTTACCTCTCGCTTCCTTGCTCAATTTTTCCCACCGGGGAGAACCACTAAACTTAGGCGAGACATCTTGACGTTCCAGCAGCTCCAAGGTGAGTCTCTTTACAAAGCATGGACTCGATTTAAGGAGCTACTCCGTAGACTTCCACACCATGGCATTGATCTTTGGCTTCAAATCCAAATCTTCTATGATCATACCGATTTCATCACTTGACGATCCATTGATCGAGCCGCCGGTGGAAGGCTCAGCGACTTTAACGCAGAGAAATCGTGGGATATTATAGAGGAGCTTGCCGATCAAAGCTACGAAGATTGGAGTGAATCTCCCGAAACTCCGATTAACGTGGTTAATGCCATATCCACTCCTTCTGAATCCTCCGATACACTCGAGGAGCAATTGAGTGCCATAGAGAGAGGAATTGATTATCTTATGGAAAGGCAGAAAAGAGCCCCCGTACAAATTCCTCGAGAGGTCGTCAAATCCGCCAACTCCACCAACCGCTCCACACCTTTTTCGAAGTCCCCAAGTCGCGAGCAAAACCCAAGTTCCGAAAGGCGCTTTCGTTCTACTTCCCCAATACCACTTTCACCAAGCTTCAAGGATCAAACGAGGGAGTACATGGCAGCTCATACAGAGAGATTAGCCAGATTTGAAGAGGAGGTTTATAGGCAGAGAGAGGAAATGCAAGCAAAAATGAAAGAAATGATGAATTTGGTAATTGAATTTACCAAAACAAAGGTTCCCGAAAGGTGCTCGTAAGAAGCAACGATTGCCCTCCCACTTCATTTGTAAACGCCGTTTCCATTATGCCTGAGAATGCAAGGGCTGAGATGTGGAAAACTGAGGAAAGCACGAAGGAGGAGTCTGTGCCTAATGATGAACCTGAGACCATTGAGTACTACCTTAAGCACGAAATTAACAAGAAAACCATTGCAAACCAAGTAAACAACTTTAGGTACAATGAAGTTCTTAGGGAAGCTCTTGAAGGGAAAATGACGGAAGAAGAATACGACGCCTTACTTATGGAACCTTTGTATGAGTTGGTTATAAAAAAACCGTTAACAAGAAAACGAGACACCACAGGGAATTTCGTGATACCAGTTAGCATCGGTGACATGGATAATATAAATGCCTTGGCCGATCAAGGGACCGATGTGAACATAATGCCATTGTCAATCTATAATAAGTTAACTAAGGAGAAACCAGCCAAGACCGACCTTAGACTTTCCTTAGCTAATCATACTTATGTCCACCCCGTAGGAATCACTGTTGATGTTCTAATTGAGGTAGCTAACATCGTTTATCCGGTGGATTTCGTGATCATTGATGTTGAGGAAGATAAAAACGTACCCCTCATTCTTGGGACGCCGTTCCTGGCCACCGCCAAGGCAACCATCAAAAGCGGAGAAGGCATCATGATACTCAAAAGCGGGAAGGGGTACGCTAGGATACCCATCATCCCAAGATATCCTCTTAAGATCATGGAAATGATTACGGGTGGAAATCGAAAAGCCCCGAGCAACAATGTTAAGAAGAAGATGAATGACTGGGAAAAAGGGCTTAGAGACTTTATGGTTCAAGGATTGTATGCGATGTTGTGGAAACCCGATAAAAAGTTAGGCAGCAATCCCACCTCGATACCTAAGGCAAAAAAGGACCCTAAGGAATTTCTAAAGGGAGAAAAAGTGCTATTGTATAGATCTCGGATAAGGGCATTACGAGGAAGAAACAAACCAAGATGGTTTGGGCCTTTCACAGTTAAGGAAACCAATTTAAATGATAAAACCGTCACCATAATTGACAGCGTTGGCAAGGAATCCACGGTAAGCATACAACGCCTACACCCTTTCGATGACGGGAAAACAAAGTGTCAAGAGGGCGGTGGTGAAGCAACGTAGGAGCATGACTATGAGTCTAGCTACAAGACTCTTAAATAAAGAAAAGCGCTTCGTGGGAGGCAACCCATGCTTAATTGTTTGCTTGTTAGTGTCATATATCTTTTATTAATTGTTTATCCTCATGTTTAAATTTGTAAAAATGCTTTATTTTGTTTTTAACCTCGTCTTAATTGCATATAAAGGTATTTTACATAAGGGATAAGTGTAGGGAGGATTACACACGTTTTCAAAAGAAACGTAAACATGAGAATAACAATTAACTAAAAGATATTTATGTTTGTTTGTTCGAGTCAAATGCTTGTATCGAGTCATAATGGATGTTTTTGCAGAAATTTTTCCAGATTCTAAAGATATAAATTTTCCAGAATTTTTTCCAGAAAATCGCAGACCAGTTTTTGTCAGGATAACCTGACGGCGTCAGGATTGCAACCTGACGGCGTCAGGAAGGAGTAAAAACATCAGATCACTTTTTCTCGTTTTCTGAGCTACTTATAAATTTTTGGAATTTTCCAGGTCTTAATTTTCTTAGAAATTCTGTAAACATCCATTCCACAAGCAATATATCCTAGTTTAAATCGAGTCTTATATATATATTACCGCCGATTTTACGCGAAGGTTTCGTTTGTTTTCTTCAAGTGTGCAGGTTTAGTTTGTCAAGAAGAAGTTACATAAGATTGGAAGGAGCTTTTCACGCAATAATTCTTCTTGAAAAGGATTTAACCACCACTTTACACGGATCCTACCGAGCTAATCAGGGGAGTATTAGTTTCTTTCGTTTTTAATTACCTTCCATTATCATAAATTTGATACTTTCGGGGAACATTGGGGACAATGTTCAGTTTAAGTGTAGGGAGGGAAAATAAAACGGGAACTTTGAAACTATGCTTATCCTTGATTATTTGCTTTGTCCAATTGCATTTGCGTAATAAACCATGAGAAAATGTCGGTTAGGGTAATTTTGGCACCAAATTTAAAATTTTTCATGACATATAGGAGTGGGCCATTAGTCTTAACAAAAGCGTCTCATGGATAGGAAGTTGCATGACTAGCACAAAACCCTTTACCACTTAAATTCCACCCAAAATGTGAGGATCGCCCTTAGATTAGTAGGAATTAAAGCATTCATCTTTAATGCTTAGAGTGTGAACCGGTAGTATAATAGATTCTAGAACTTGTTTTGTGATGCATTCCGAGATCGCAAGTGAGGCTACACTTGTGTAGTTAGGAATAACTAAATGATAAGAGGCATTAGGATAACCCTTGTTTGATACCCGTAATATAATTACTTCTTCCACATCGGTTGAGTAATTCCCCCACACCTTTGCGCTGTACTCATCTTTAGTACACGATACCCCTAGTTAACCCCTCAGAGCCTATCCATTTCGCGGTTCTCGTGATGTTTCGGTTTTTCCGGAATATCAATGAAGAGCATTGTTTACACCCCACCCCCAAATATACACCCAAATCGCCTTAGCCTACCCCTTATGCACTCACTTTTAGTGCAAATGTTTGTTATCACCCTAAACCCTTAGTTCAATTATCTAGTTGCTTGCATAAGTTGCTAAGTCGAGTCATATCCTTTGTATACAGTTTTGGGACGATTGGGATTCATGGGAAAAGTTAAAGTTTATGAAATGACGGGAAGGGAACGTTAAATTCAAATTCCCTTTGTTTGCGTAATAATGTACCCCAAGTGTTTTGATCTTTTCAATTCGGGTCAAATTAGTGTTAGAATAATAAAAACTCAAGTGTAGGGATGTGCCTATAAATCCCTATCATTTTGATGTTACCATAGAGGATGGTAGAGTAAAAGTGTAAAAAAAAATTAAAAAAAAAAAAAAAAAAAAAAAAAAAAAAAAACGAAAAAAAAAATAGAAAAAGAGAAAAAGAAAAAAAAATATAGAGTGTAAAAAAAAAAAAAAAAAACATACGGGCTACCATCCTACATCTATCCTTTAAATTTATGTTTGTTTATTTCCGTTACCTAGAGTTTTAGAGTGTCGAGTCTTGGCTTAGCAACGCCATTCTTCGTATCCATTTAACATAGAGATTTTTGACTTGCCACCACTAAATAGCCTATCCCACCAAACCCTTGTTTCTCTACCGTAAGCCTAACATTACAACCCTTTAAAAGACCTCTTTGATAGTCTTACCTAGGTGCTTACGCCAAAGCGATGGAGGTTTGATCTATTCTCAAGCCTATGGTAATCTATGTACTAGGACCGGTTAATGAGTGTTTATCTTCCATTTCCGATTTGTTATATTTCATATACACCCGAGAGAGATGTGAGTACCCAAACACCCCATGTGAGGTGCTAGTATGTAATTTCCGTGCTTGTTATGACTTTTGCGGGGCTTATATGTGTTGTGGACCGTTTTGAATTAATGCTTTATGACCCCTAACTTATAAATTAATTGGCTAAAAGCACATTTTCTTGAGGACAAGCAAATAACAAGTGTAGGGATATTTGATAAGGTTTTAAAAGGTACCATTTTGAGGGGTCGTTTTAGCCCTTATTTGATCACTTTTGTATCCGTTATTGCTTAATTTCGTTCCTTTTCACTTTTTAGGTCTCTTGAAGGCAAAATGCTGGAATGGCACTTATTTGGACGAAAAGGCGCGAATTTACGAAGAAAATGGCCAAAGTCAAGAATCGAGCCACTCAGACTGCTGGAACTGAAGGGGACGGCGTCAGGTGTTAACTGCGACGCCGTCGCATCACTTTTGTGACGACTCAGTAGCCAAATTGCTCATTTACAAGTGACGGCGTCGGGCTTTAAAAGAGTAGACCGTCGCAACTCAGACGGCCTAGATGTGACCCAGACGGCGTCAGAAGCTGAAGAGGACGGTGTCACGGACATAAGGTGACGCCGTCGCAAGGTTAACGTGGCCAAGACGAAACCCTAATGATGGCGACACGACGGCGTCACGAAACATAAGGTGACGCCGTCGCATATGTAATCTTATATATAGAATCCGAATTTTTCAGTTTTAGAGAGAGTCTTTTGGAGTAAAAACCTAAAACCAAACCTAAGGTGTCTTGTACAGTATTTTAGGGTTTTAAACCCTATCTTACATCAAGATAAGTATTTACTTCATTAATTCAATTATGTCTTTGATTATTTGTGTGTATGCTTGCATGTTCTCCATGTCCGGCTAATTTATTTGTGTGTTTGCTTAGGAAGTATGAAACTTAATTATTGAATATTGATTGGTTGTTTCTTATCTTAGTTGATTAATGATCTAGTAATGCGATAGGTCATTCGTTGTGTACTTAATGCTTGATTCATCTTTGTGAACCTTAGAATATGATTACCTGAGTAGTTGTAGGCTAAATTATCCAAAGAGTGCCTTAGAGTAAGAGTTTATCATCCCTAGTGGGTTTTGTAGACGAGACCCTTTGGTAAGTTCAAAGAGTTAGGGAGAAACGCATACCCTACAACTTTAGACACACAACGCAACTAAGAATAAGGACGTGACAACTCAACCATCAATAGGAGATAATTAAGGAGTAGTATAACCTAAGTAAACACATCTTTAAACTATCATACGAGCACACATTAATTAGACATAGACTCCCACAACCTTAGTTTAGATAATTAGATAATAGTAGAGTAATTGGTAGAAATACCAACCCCCCAAATCCAATACCCGAGATTCGTACCTTTCCATTTCATAAAATATAAAAATACAAAAATAATCTTCCTCAACCTTAACCTTAGCGTAGTAACTTCTTACTAGCATTCCTATTCCCCTAGAGAACGATATCAATACCCGTGGCTTACCCTAATTACTACACTACAACGATTAGGTTCACTGCCTAGGGTGTTATAAAACTTGCTCGAAGAAAAGGAAGTTTCCTTGACCCCGAACGACGCGTGTAGCGTTATCAGTACGCATATTCTTTTATGTTAATTAATTATTTGTTAATAAATCCTATACGCTTCCGCTTGAATACTTTGATGTTTTGTGGTTATTTATTTTATTGTCATGATATCTAATTCCAACAGTGGCATCACGAGTCATTGGTTTTTAATGAGTAATTAATTACATAAACGCGTAATAAAACAAATACTTGTATGTTGTTTGATATGTTAATCTAGGGTTTATGTTTATTTTTTTTGGTCGATTTTTAATTAGGGGCATACCCCATATTTTTTTTAATTCGAATCATAAAATTTTTTTAGGGTTTTGAAAATTGTTTGCTAACCTTAACGAAACCTAGAATTAATATATTAGTTACGTGATTAATTCATGAATAATTTGTTATGTGTCATGGAATTTTGATATGCGATCTTGTGACTATTTGTATAATTGTTATGATATATCCATGATTATACATGCATGTTAGTCATGGATAAGTCGCTTTGATATTGTTTAAATTTTTTAGATATATTTATTTACGATAAATCATGAATTGGGGAAGACTCCAATTATATATTAATGAATCAATTATGTGCTAATTGGTATATTTTAATTATGGGTTTATGCAATCGATTTATCGATGTATGTGGCTCACTTTCTATCGCTGGAGTGAAAGCCCTAATTAATATATACATTATTTAACCTAGATATTGATTATTAATAGGTTTTATCGAATAAGTTGCATGTGGCTACTTGTTTACACGTATAAATTGTTTATTATGTGCGCATTGTTTTTTAGTAGTTTATTTTTTATTTATTACTTGTTTGTTTATCATGTTAGACAGTTTTAAGCAAAGGGTAATTTTGAATAGAAAAATAATACGGACTAAACATTGGTAAAATTTGATTTGTTTTGGAAGAGTTAAGTTTTCAATAGTTTAATTGATTGGTGATTTTGGTACAAATGGTCTGAACGGCTCACCCAATAAAATGAACTATAAAGGGGTTAATAAAGAAGTGCGCACAGTCACACTGAAAGGATGTCTAAGGTTATGCTTTTGCGCTTACCTGGTCCTCTGCCCCCTGTAAGTTCGAATGGAGCTACTTAGTAAGCCATAAAATGTGCAAACTCATCTTAAGGGCGAATTAGTTTTAATTCCATGCGCCACTTCGGTGGTAATTACCCGAAACACTAAGTGTTTACACTTATGCAAAAGTACGGTATAATGGACGATAATTAACACTAAATTCCTTGATTGGTGAACCCAATACCTCAGTCAAGACTTTGATAATTTGATCTTTATGAATTGGTAATAAAAAGTTTTTTATTAAATTTATGCTACAAGATGAATGCATGACATCTTTGTACATATTTGATTTGACCACATAAAATCAAAACTAGTACCCTTTTAATTTAAGTTATATGCCATCTAATTAAAAGGAACACTTGAAGTTGCAATTTACGTCATGACAGTACTTGGCTAGATTGTGATGGAGAGGTAAATCTCTATGTAAAGTCAGACCTTACATGGACATATTTGCAGTTCTTTAAGTTAGACACTTAAGTTGAGTAGGACGTGAGACCTGGACTCAATGGCATGAGATGGGATGAAACATGTTTATATTTGCAATAGCGTTGGAAAATATAAATCCCATAATGATCTAGGAGTTGGAAATTGTTTGCCAATTAATGTTAGACAGATTACCTTATTATGTGCTTTCATTACTAGCAGATCAACTGATGTAATGAATCTATGATAATTTGGATCCTAGTTTTCAAGAAAATTATATGGTTATATGTTTATATTACCTTGGGTATATTTTTTTCTTGAAAAGTTGTATTATCGAAAATACTAATACTTGAACTTTTTTCTGTAGAAATGGCTCAAAACAACGATAACACTAACACTACTCTAAATTCTGCGTTCAAAAACTTTTTTGATCGAGAAAAGTTGACAGGCTCTAAGAATTTCAATGATTGGCACTGCTCTTTGAGAATTGTCTGTAGAGTTGCTGACCGGTTTAAATATCTTTATGAACCTTGCCCTGCTGAACCAACTGGTCCTACAACTACTCAAGCTGAAAGGACGAGTGGAAACTGGAGTATAAGCGTCATAATGATGTGGCTTGTATTATGTTGGGAACGATGGAATCTGCTCTTCAAAAGCAGTTCGAACATTATTTCCCATATAATATGCACAATGAACTTCGAACTATGTTTGAGAAACCAGCTGCCGTCGAGATTTATGACTTGACCGACGCATTACACAGCTGTAGGCAGGGAGAGGGTAAACCCGTAAGTGCTCATGTATTGGAAATGAAAGGATACATGGATCAACTAAAGGCACTTGGCAAAACTTATGATGATGACATGGCTGTGAATCTGATTAATAGATCCCTTAACAAGGATTTTAATGGTTTTGTCAGAAACTTCAATATGCACTGCGTGGGGAAGACAGTTACTGACCTACACGCATTGCTAATTGACTATGAGAAAGGGTTGCCTCAAAAGGTTCCTACCTCCCAGGTACTTGCTATTCAGGGTGGAAGGATTAATAAGCCAAAACCGCAGCATGCGAACAACAAGAAGGGGAAGGGTAAGGGAAAGGTTGACAAAGGCAAACAGGTTATGGCCTATCAACCTCAACCCAAGAAGAACCCTACTCCTAGGAAGGATAATCCTAAAAAGGATCAAGCATGCCACCATTGCAAGACAGTTGCGCATTGGAAGAGAAATTGTGCTCTCTATCTTGATGAATTGCGGGCAAATAAGATGAAGTACGACGGGTCCTCGGGCGCCGGTTCTTCAGGTAATTTATTTGTCATTGAATTATTTACTCTAAATCATAAGAATTCCTGGGTATATGATACTGGTTGTGGTATTCACATTTGTAATACACTACAGGGGTTTAGAGTAGAGAGGAAAGCTTGCCTATGGGGAGCAATATCTGCACGTGGGAAATGGCGCACATGCAGCTGTTGAAGCCATAGGAATGTTTAGTTTAGTATTGCCTTCGGGCTTAGTACTGTTATTGAACAATTTTCATTACGCACCTTCTATAATTAGAGGTGTTGTTTCCTTTTCAGTTTTGTTGGATGATGGTTTTACTCATACTATTTCACGTAATGGAACTGATGTTTCTTTAAATGGTGTATTTTATTTTAACGCAATTACTGTGAATGGTGTGTTTGAAATTGATGTGATTGGAAATGAATCTAACAATAATAATAATTCGATGTTTAGCATTTACAAGAAGATAAAGTTAGAATTGAATTCTTCTTATCTTTGGCATTGTAGACTTGCTCATATAGGCAAGGCTCGCATGCATAAGCTGCAACAAGAAGGGCTTTTGCAAAATATCAATGATGAATCATTTGATAAATGTGAGTCATGCATATCTGGGAAGATGACGAAGAAACCTTTTCGGAGAGGGCTTCTGATCTACTTGGTCTAATTCATACTGATGTGTGTGGACCACTTAGACATGTATCAAAGAAAGGTGCTAGCTACTTCTTAACCTTTACTGATGATTTCAACCGTTATGGTTATGTTTATTTACTTAAGCATAAACATGAGGTGTTTGAAACATTTAAGGTTTTCAAAGCTGAAGTAGAACTACAATTGGGAAAGAAGATTAAAGCTCTTCGATCCGATAGAGGAGGCGAGTATCTAAGCCAAGAGTTTAAAGATTACTTAGCTGAGAATGGAATTGTCCAGAATCTCACTTCTCCATATACTCCACAACAAAATGGTGTATCTGAGAGAAGAAATCGTACATTGTTGGACATGATACGATCTATGTTTAATCTTACCACTCTACCTTTATCCTTTTGGGATTATGCTTTGGAATCAGCTGTTCGCATTCTTAATATGGTTCCCACTAAGAAGTTTGATAAGACACCATATGAAATATGGCATGGTAAAGCTCCTAACCTGTCTTATTTAAAGGTCTGGGGTTGCGAGGAATATGTTAGACGTGACTCAAAAGATAAACTCCAACAAAAATCTGTAAAGTGTATCTTCGTAGGATACCCTAAGGAAACTATGGGTTACTACTTTTACTATCCAACTGAATATAAAGTAATTGTTGCTAGGTATGGAGATTTTCTTGAAAGAGATCTCGTATCTCAAGAATTCAGTGGGAGAGTTTATGATCTGGAAGATGATCAAGAAGATGCATTACCTTCTGAAAACACTAACGTACTTCTGGTAGAACCTGATAGTCTGGGTCCTCCACCAGAAGTTGAAGTGATTCCCGTTCATAGATCCGTAAGGTCTACACGTGCATCTGAACGTCTATGTCTTAACGTAGAGGTTGAGGAAACTATGTTAGGAGATCTTGGAGAGCCTACTAGTTATAAAGCTGCCATGGCAAGTCCTGATAAGGAAAAATGGCAGGTTGCAATGAATGGGGAAATGCAATCCGTGAGAGAAAATGAAGTCTGGGAAGAGGTGGACTTACCTCCAAATGCCACGGTGGTTGGAAGTAAGTGGCTCTATAAAATTAAGACTGATATGGACGGCAATATACACGTCTATAAAGCTCGTCTAGTTGCGCAAGGTTTTACTCAAACTTATGGCATTGATTACGAGGAGACCTTTTCTCCTGTAGCGGACATTAGAGCTATTAGAATTCTAATACCTATAGCAGCATACTATGACTATGAGATATGGCAAATGGATGTCAAAACCGCCTTTTTAAATGGTCGCTTAGATGAAGACATCTATATGAAGCAACCTGAGGGGTTCGTGAATCCATAATTTCCAAACCGTGTATGCAAACTTCAAAGGTCCATTTATGGATTGAAGCAAGCATCAAGGCAATGGAATAAGAGATTTGATGAAGAAATCAAAAGGTATGGATTTATTCAAAATCTTGATGAGCCATGTGTATATCACAAATTTAGTGGGAGTGATGTAATTTTCCTAATTCTTTATGTCGATTACATATTAATTATGGGAAAAGACATTCCAAGTTTGCAAAGTGTTAAGGCATATCTTGGGAAGTGTTTTTCCATGAAGGATTTAGGAGAAGTTGCATACATTCTAGGAATCAAGATCTACCGAGATAGGTCAAAGCGGTTAATTGGTTTAAGTCAAAGCGCTTACATTGATAAAATATTGAAGAGATTCAATATGCAAAATTCCAAGAAAGGATATTTGCCGATGGAAGTAAAGCATGACTTATGTAGCGAGATGTCTGTTTTAACACCTGCTGAGGTGGCACGCATGCAGAAAGTTCCTTATGCTTCGGCTGTAGGATCTATTATGTATGTTGTGAGATGCACAAGGCCAGATGTAGCGTTCGCTCAAAACATGACCAGTCGATATCAACAGAATCCGGGTGAACTTCACTGGATTGCTGTTAAGCATATTCTAAAGTATCTTAGAAATACTAAAGATATGTTTTTAGTGTATGGTGGAAATCCAGACACAGAGCTTGGTGTTACAGGTTACTGTGATGCGTCCTGACAGTGTGATAAAGATTATACGAAGTCTCAGACGGGTTATGTCTTTGTCATCAATGGAGGAGCAATTGACTGGAAGAGCAAGAAGCAGAGTACGATTGCGATGTCTGCGACAGAAGCCGAATACATAGCTGCTTCGGAAGCTGCAATGGAGGCTGTTTGGATCAGGAAATTCATTTCAGGGCTTGGTGTTATGCCTTCAATTGAATTACCTATTGATATGTATTGTGACAATTCTGCTGCAATCATATTTGCCAATGAACCTGGAGTCATGAAGGGCACCAGACATTTTCTACGGAAGTATCACTATGTTCGGGAACAAGTCCGCGAAGGTGAAATAAATCTACTGAAAGTTCACACAGATGATAACTTAGTTGATCCTTTCACTAAGGCTTTAGCTAAAGACAAGCTTATTGGACTTGCCAACGGAATTGGACTTCGTTTAGCTAATAGTTTCATGCATAACTGTGATTAGTATTTGGATAAAGGATATTGTAAAAAATTTATTATTTTGATGAAATAAAGTTTGGATTATGTTTATTTTCATTTATAATATTGTTATCCTATATTTGCATGTTTAATCCGTGAGTAATTTAGTTATTCTAAATGTCCGTTGTTGATTAATGATATGGGAGTATCATTAAATTAAGACAAATCTGAGAGATGTGGTAGAATATACTTGAAAGTAAATTGATGAGAATGCATACCAATTTCAGATGATATTCAATGAATTGAATATAGAACTTATCCCAACTACATAATTTACTTTGTGGATATTGTTATAAGTAAATTATGAATAGTTATCCTCAGACTTGAGATACTAGATAAGTGTCATGAATGTAGTGCATTTTTGTAGAGCAACTTAACGCTATACGTAACTGGTAGTTATAAGGGTTGTTTTCAGAAATGTTACGAAGTTTATGGGTTATTCTTGTAGTCGATATAGAATTTGTTCCTTCAAATTTATTTGGAGTTTAATATTGTTGGGCCCCTCGTAGGGTTGACAAGATGTTTGTGCGGCCGCACCCAAATCTCCCCTAAATATGTTTAGATGATTCGGTAATCTTGGTCAATCACTTACAACGAGAAACAGAATAGTTTTATAAAGAATGACTTAATTCCATATATTTATTTAACGTAGTATTAGAAACAAAAGGATAATAATAATGAGAAATCATTAAAAGGTTTTTCCAGGAGCCTTGCTCGAGTCGTACTAGAGGCATCGAAGTGTTGCTAGACGCTAACCGATGTGATCACTCTATTAAGATATATCTAAGTGGGAGCTGTTAGATTTATGGATATAAATTAGTAGACGTGAGTTAGGATCGAACTTGAGACCACGGGATTGCAAGCTTTACGTATGAGAATTTAAAGTTAATAATTAAATATAAATGTTATATTTATTTATTGATTAAACGAAATAACTAACGGACGTTAAGTAATTAATGTAATGTACTAACGGGCGTTAAATGTATTTGGAAAAGGACTTAATTGCAAGAGTTGGGAAGGTTCCGGAATCCCTTTGGGATGCCCATAACCGATCGGCCAAAGGGAGACCCAAGCCCAATCCAACTTTGACTCAAACTTGTTCACCAAGTTTGCTTAAGTATATATACAAAACCTAGGGTGTTTGTAAATCATCTCTTGTGCTCATTGCTAAACCCTAAAATTGTTTGTGTGTGTTTTCTTTGTTCTCAAAACCGGTCGACACCCTATACAAGGGATCGATCATCACTTTTCCATTAAATAAGTTATTTGTTTTATCAAAACTAGCATTACTTTAATTCGGTTTAGTACGTGTGTACAAGAACGTGGTAATAACACATTATTGTTATTATTCTTGGATTGAATTACAAAACGGTAAGGGGTAATTCATATAATCCTAATTAAATCAAATTAGGGTTCTTCCATTGCTAGTTTGTGGATTTGATTCTTGTTCGGCTAGAATCAAGAAAAGGTATGCATATTTCTTTATGTTAATTAATTATTTGTTAATAAATCCTATACGCTTCCGCTTGAATACTTTGATGTTTTGTGGTTATTTATTTGATTGTCATGATATCTAATTCCAACACCTTTGTATAAAAATATAACCTAACATGCAAAATTATATTAGATTTACAAAAATATTCTAATGCAAAAGGTGAAATGTAACATTCTACAAAATCAAACAAAAAATAACCGATCATTGCAAAATCTTGTCATGAATATATTTTATATTTAGAGCACAAGGTATCGCAATGACGAATAACACATTATTAGTATGTCACTTCAGTGCCACATCATACACCTCCTAATAACATCACTTTTAGGTCTTACAATATACCCCACCAAATATACCACTCACTCACAATACAACTAAAAAAAAGACATAAAGATGCATTTGGCGTGAGCCAATGCAATATCTCAAAACACAAAATGGTACCTTTTAGCTCACCAATGACACAAGTGGTGGTATGCATTTAGCATGCCATTGATATTCTTTTTTTTCCTTTGGCATGTTAACAAGCTCCATATGAGCTCTTATATACATTTAGCCAAGTAAGTGGGATAAACTAATATTATTTTTCGCTCATTTACAATAAAGTGCACTTGCAATAAACTATTGTTTCCTTCCCTTGGTTGTACAGTAACCACACTTTCGGTTCTATAATCTTCTCTAATCTTTTTGTCTTTCTCACACAGTCACGATTACCATCGCTGATATCTCCAGTGAATAGATTTGTCTAAATCGAAGATACTTTTGGCCACTTCAAAGGGGTAATAATTCCTCTATGATACACAAACCTCCGGTTAGTCTCTAATATTCGATAGAGTATGTGAAAACGTAGGGGGGGTGAATACGTTTCCGTTTCAAACTTAAAACTTTTGTATCAAATATAGTATAAACCATTGCATTTGCTAATCTCGACGCGATGATGCATTTAACGCATTACGGCATGTAAGGCCAACCCCTTAATATCACATAAGATTCCGCAAGATTAATGGTTCATTATAAACCAAGTTTCACCATTATTAGTCCAGTTGCTTTTTCCTGATCAAGCGTGTCATAATATATAAAGTGTTAAATATAGTTTATGACTATATGAAATACCAAGTATGTATCACAAACATAGACATCAACCACATAGAAAATAAACAATGTAATGCAAGAATAAAAGTAAAACGATAAGTAAAAGGATAGACAAACCAACACGAGGATTTATAGTGGTTCGGCTACAAGGACACCTTCCTTGCCCTACTCCATTCCCCGAGTCACCTACTCGAGAGTTCGTAATCACTACACGACACCAACTCCTTATGGCGGAGAAGCCTTCACAACGTCGCCTACTCTTTTTCTGGTACTAGGCTAACCACCGGGTTCTTTCACCAAGGTGAACCACACCTAACACAACGTCGCGTACCCTTTATCCGGTACTAGGCTAGATACCGAGTTCCATTACAAATGAGGAACTACTACCCAACACTACACCAACAACTAACCCCAAAGGAGATCTACTCCTTATGACAATATCAACAAGGATGACAATATCCTTGTGACCCAATACTAATCTATCTTGTACATCGAATCACACCATATCGAATGTACACTTTAGGCACCTTTCACTAATGTCTTTGACTCGATCTCTAGGCACCCTTCACTAATGCCTTGTGACTTGACTTCTAGGCACCCGTTATGTTTTTTGGCCCAACATAACAAACCTTGTGTTTTATGGCACAAACACATAAACCATCTAGTCTAGTCATAGATGTACGACGCATCCATGATACCCGTTATGTTTTGTGGCCCAACATAACAAACCTTGTGTTTTATGGCACTAACACATAAACCATCTAGTCTAGTCATAGATACAAGAATATGATACTAGACAATATCCAAGACAATGTGTCTAATGGATATGAAGTCCTAAACTAAACATCAAGAACACAAAGCATGATGTAGTTAGTCTTCTATGAATGAAGATGACAAGTTTCCCAAGATTGTTGTAGAAGATATTCATGTGCTTGTATGCTTGTGATGGGTGATCACTTCAGTAGGTAAAGATGCAAGATCTCTAAGCTTGCTTTGGAGGATCACTTCGGGAGTATGCTTACAACAAATGAAAGTTAGAAGCATTATGATCATATGAGATGAGGGTGGTTTACATGTTTCCTAATGATCTAAATATCCTAGAAATGGTGGAGAGAAACTATGTGTGAAGGTGTGAAGAAATGGTAAGAAGTGGCTTGCTATTTATAGGCAAAAAGGCCAAAACCATGTTCTGCCCCAAGGATCCCTCCTGAAGGGATCCGACCCTTGTAATTCCAAGGGATCCGTGGGACATTTGAGGGATCCATGCACGCTCCTCTTTACCCATAGTTTATGTGTTAAAACCATGGGCTATGGGTCATGGTTTTGAGTGCCCACCAAGGTACAATGTATATAGACATTGGGTATGGGTCTTGGGTCATGGGTCATGGGTCATGGGTTTTACCCACCATATTTACTTATGTTTATGTATTTTATAAAGTGTTTAACTAAACATGTTTAATGGTTTGTTAGAGGTTTGATCATAATGCAACATAACAAACATGTACGAACCTGTGTTGTAGCATACAAGGACTTGAGTCGTCGAGAGCTGTTGAGAGTATGTTGAGACAAAATATAATTACAAGTAACTTATACATTTTACGTTATGTATTAAAAGTTACATGTTTGTCATCAACAAAACAAATGAGAATTTATAGATTAAATATCGTAATATTTGCACTAACAATCTCCCCCTTTTTGATGATGACAAAATATATGTAAACGTAATAGATAGGTAAAATGTCAAAGTTACTTGTATCCGTATTTCCTATACATTACCTTCTCCGTTTACACTCTTCTCCCCCTTTTGTCGAAACAAAAAAGGTGTGTCCTTGGAGTTTAAACTTAATTTCTCCCAAGAGTGGCGAGTTTGCATCATCCCTAGTGAAGTTAAAGTAAAAACACCTTATTGCTCCAATTGGCACGTCACGACAGTACCTTCAACACGAAACACTAATGACGAAGCTTAGCAACTCATGACCTTGAGCTTGCACGTCTTCAAGAGGTGGTGATCTCGCCTTTAAGAGGAACCTAAAGAATCACATAAAAAAATAGAAAGATCCTTTGAATTGTAACCATTATTGCCAACGGCTCAATGGATCAATTTTTTGAGGCTTAACCTACATCAAGGTTAGTATTAAAAAAATATATGATGAGAAAGAAATCTCCCTTTTGTTAAAAGATAAAGTAATTTTGAAGAATGAATGTGCGCATGCTCCCCCTTGTTAAGGGCGTCAAGTATTTTAGGAAGGCTAAGATGAAATTATTGCAAAATTTGCAATGTTTTTGTTTTGACGAAAAATTCCCTTTTATTGAGAGCGCCAAGTTCTCCTAGTGTGTTTTGAAAATCTACAAAACAAAATTTTAGTGCAAAATTATATTCGTCCTTGGACGAGTAAGTCATATGATGCACTTTAAAAATGCTCGACGGAAGCTCCCCCTAGCTGGAGGGAGTCAAGAAGAACCTACAAAAAAAATTAGTGTAAAATTTCGTCCATAAATAGACGAGAATCCCATACACATCAAAGTGTATATATATGAACCTACAAAGAAAGGATTAGTGTCAAAAAGATAATAGTCCTACTACTTGCATCATCATGGTTGGTTTATAGGTTGTAAGGTTTGTTCAAGGTAAGAAAAAAAATGTGCTTAGGGATGAGACGCATTTCATTACGAAATTCACTTGGCTTTTGACAACATAGATGTTTGTGGAGGATGGTTGAGCGACCATGAATTGTAGTGGTAGTGAGACACTTGTAGGATGTTGTTGACACAAGTAGCTTGTGGTTTGAGATTGTGGTTGACACAAGTAGGATGTGGTAGAACATGAAACATACTTTATTACGTAGTTCATGAACTAGACCTTAGACACGGTGATGAAAGGTATCAAGGTGAATCTTTGACTTGGTTGATGACTCAATAGAGGTGGTAAACATGATGACTTTGTGAGTAGTGATAAAAGTGAAGTAAGATGGTTAGGATGATGCAAGATTAAGAATTAAAAAAAAATGTGCGAATGAGCACAACTTGACTTGATGATGAAATCGACCATTGTCATCCTACAAGAATTCAAAAGAGTTAGTACAAAAAGGAAAACATTTATACAAATGGATAAATTGTTCATATAAAATCATGAAACGAAAAGACAGAACACGTAAAGAATCATATAAATGCAACTCATTTATAGACATATAAGAAAATGATAATCCTAAGTGTTAAACAAGTGCATGTGTGAGAAAAAAGGAAATTTGAAATGATTATCTAAAGAGATAAAGTACCTACTGTTCCACGGTTCTACCGGTTCCCTCACTAGAGTGATCCGGCTAGCTTAAGTTTAGGGATCCGGCTAACAGATAAGGTAAAAAAGAGGTGATTGGGTTCTAGCAAGGTCTAGCACCTACATATCCTAAGTTACTCAGTCTATTAAGTGTCTTACATGAAGATGGACTTAAATGAACGTTTTAGCTAGAGTTGACATGAATCTGTCACCCGGATCCCACGGTTCCCGCCAATGAGGGATCCGTCTAGGCTAATCTTAGGGATCCGGCTCTCAGCAGTTAGGAAAGGATAAAAATGATGTTTGTAAGGTCTAAAGCTTATACCTCCTTGAATATTTCAGTCTTCCTAAGTGTCTTAAATGAAAGAGTACTTAAATGATCAAGGGAAAATGATTGATGGTAGCTAAAGATTTCCTTTTATGGAAGGAAATGGGGCTTTATGAGCACCAGTGGATGATTAAAGATGACACTAAGAAATTTGAGAGTGTTAAGTGGTGTTAAATGATCCTAGAGATCAGATGATGACTTAATATAGATTTGGAAAATTCCTTAAAAATCATAAGAAATTAAAAACTAGTTTTTGGCCTATTTTGAGGTAAGGATAACTAAAATCAATTTGCTAAAATTGAGAGAAATATCAAACTAGGTGTTTTGAGATGAAAGGAACAATGTGTAAACATTAGAGCGGAAAGACGTTGAGTTTTGAAGTAATGATAAATCAAAAATACTTCGAATGTGATCCTAAGTCATCCATGAGTGAATGTGAGATTGAATGAGCCTAAGGAAAGTTTAAGTGATCCTAATGTAGCATGTTTAACTAGTCCAATAAGGTCTATAATGTTGGATTGATGCAAGAAGGCTAAAAAGGAACTTATGTCCACCCGAATCCCACGGATCCTTCACTTGAGGGATCTGTCTAATTACATCTAAGGGATCCGGCGTCTGAGACAGATTTTCTTAACAGAATAGTTGCAGAATTTTGCTATATGTTTTGAATTGTGAAACAAATTGTTTCTACAGCAAGCATACATGTATACACGTTAAGCAAAGCAAGGAGAGCATGTAAAGATCACATATAAGCAATCAAATGAGATCGAGCTCACAAATAACACAAAAGTTTAGCAAACTTAACAAGCACTATTCAAGAAGCCCATAACAGATTTACGGTCTAGATTAGTAAATCATTTACACTAACAATGACATGAAAGGTATGTGTCTAGAAAGAAAAGAGCACATGATGGTGTTCAAGACAAAAGAGTTGTTAGGTGCTAGTTTAGGACAATCTAGTCATTACGGATTGTGATTAGCATACAATGAGCTTCGTCCATGAAGTCATGTAGCTCTTCTCGATCAAAGCAAGATAATCGCTTGATGAGGCAAGTGGTTGTGATTAACTAAAAGAAAAATTAATTTTACAACTTTTTGATTAGTAATCCTAAGACAATGCAAAGTATTTTGCTCAATTACGGCTAAACACGACCATTTTTACGGGTGATTCCACATACCCAACTTCTATCAAGGAAGCAATTCAACCGTTAGGTTAAATGGAGTTTCTAGTGCAATAAGTTCTCCAGTATTCATTCTCAAGTTAGGAAAATTTATATTCCTACAATGTCCTATCGAAGAGTAACAATGATGATACTTTGCTTCATTTTTATTAATATTATACTTGAAACAACTAAGGTGACGAAGGTGTCAAAAAATTAAAAGTTTTCCATATGGTGAACAAAAAGATGCTTGGATGAGCTAGTTCAACATATGTTGTTGGAAAGCTCGAGTTTGGACTTTCGGATATGAACAATTATATTTGCGTTGCAAAATAATTTACTTGAGTATATCGGATGAAATAATCAAGTTGTCAATCCTACTATGAAGCTTGGAGAGCGATCATGAAAAGGAAACGGGAGAGTACATCATCAACACAAGTGTAGGTTATGATTCGATGTACATTCTTGTTGTTTTTAGAAAACAATACAAGAAAATATGAAATCAAGAAATCATATAAGCACATAAAACATTTATGTTGCACACATGACAAACTCAATCAAAAAGCCATTTAGTGTGTTATATGTTTTAAACATTTTTCAACTAACATTTTCGACACAACTAGATGTTATCCCAAACACTCCTTCAAGTAGCACATTGATTAGTAGAAAATTACTAACTCGACAAGCAAGAGAATGAATAGCAAGGTAAGGGAAACCACATATGTTATTCAATCAAACAAGCACAAAAGCTATTTGAGACAAGCAAATAATCAAGTAATGCAAGGAAGACAATTTATCATTTAGCATAGCATACGAAAGTTCTTTTCATCGCTTTGTGTTAAACATGTATACCAAGCTTGATTAGTTTCTTTTATAAATATGATCAAAACCTTAATTTCAAAAGAGGACACATTGTTATTCAAAGACGAAAACATCCGTCTCCAATTAGATCAAAAGCTTGTGCAAAAGTTATGACCGAAAAATGACTTTCTATTATAAATCAATGATTCTGTAAATTTTTGTTTTGAATCAGTTTATGAAATTATTTTTAAATGAAAGTAGACTCAAATACCTTTAAAACGATATGTGACACGACTTCTAACGACTTACGGTTAACTAGTTATGAATTTTTGAAATTCAGACAAAAACTGTCTTCTGTACCACGGATCCCTTGCTTGAGGGATCCGTCCAGTGTAACCTGAAGGATCCGCGGATCTGACACATAATTACAAAAATGCATGTTTTGACCCGACGAAAAGGTTTAACCTTTGTAGACTTTTTAGTGAAGTTATATTATCCATTTTTACCTCTATTCAAGCTTGATTAACAAGATATCTAACAACAAAACTTCAAAGAAAATAAAATCAACAAAAAACTTTTCATATTATGCTTGACTTCACAAAAAATTTGATACAAGGACCTTACTCGTTTTGAAAACCATTTGTTTTAAAAACTAGAGCCAACCCGCTCTGATACCAATTGTGAAAACGTAGAGGGGCGTGAATACGTTTCCGTTTCAAACTTAAAACTTTTGTATCAAATATAGTATAAACCATTGCATTTGCTAATCTTGACGCGAGGATGCATTTAACGCATTACGACATGTAAGGTCAACCCCTTAATATCACATAAGATTTCGCAAGATTAATGGTTCATTATAAATCAAGTTTCACCATTATTAGTCCGGTTGCTTTTTCTTGATCAAGCGTGTCATAATATGTAAAGTGTTAAATATAGTTTATGACTATACGAAAGACCAAGTATGTATCACAAACATAGACATCAACCACATAGAAAATAAACAATGTAATGCAAGAATAAAAGTAAACCGATAAGTAAAAGGATAGACAAACCAACACGAGGATTTATAGTGGTTCGGCTACAAGGACACCTTCCTTGCCCTACTCCACTCCCCGAGTCACCTACTCGAGAGTTCGTAATCACTACACGACACCAACTCCTTATGGCGGAGAAGCCTTTACAACGTCGCCTACTCTTTTTCCGGTAATAGGCTAGCCACCGGGTTCTTTCACCAAGGTGAACCACACCTAACATAACGTCGCCTACCCTTTATCCGGTACTAGGCTAGATACCGAGTTCCATTACAAAGGAGGAATTACTACCCAACACTACACCAACAACTAACCCCAAAGGAGATCTACTCCTTATGACAATATCAACAAGGATGACAATATCCTTGTGACCCAATACTAATCTATCTTGTACATCGAATCACACCATATCGAATGTACACTTTAGGCACCTTTCACTAATGCTTTTGACTCGATCTCTAGACACCCTTCACTATTGCCTTGTGACTTGACTTCTAGGCACCTGTTATGTTTTTTGGCCCAACATAACAAACCTTGTGTTTTATGGCACAAACACATAAACCATCTAGTCTAGTCATAGATGTACGACACATCCATGATACCCGTTATGTTTTGTGGCCCAACATAACAAACCTTGTGTTTTATGGCACTAACACATAAACCATCTAGTCTAGTCATAGATACAAGAATATGATACTAGACAATATCCAAGACAATGTGTCTAATGGATATGAAGTCCTAAACTAAACATCAAGAACACAAAGCATGATGTAGTTAGTCTTCTATGAATGAAGATGACAAGTTTCCCGAGCTTGTTGTAGAAGATCTTCATGTGCTTGTATGCTTGTGATGGGTGATCACTTCAGTAGGTAAAGATGCAAGATCTCTAAGCTTGCTTTGGAGGATCACTTCGGGAGTATGCTTACAACAAATGAAAGTTAGAAGCATTATGATCATATGAGATGAGGGTGGTTTACATGTTTCATAATGATCTAAATATCCTAGAAATGGTGGAGAGAAACTATGTGTGAAGGTGGGAAGAAATGGTAAGAAGTGACTTGCTATTTATAGGCAAAAAGGCCAAAACCATGTTCTGCCCCAAGGATCCCTCCTGGAGGGATCCGACCCTTGTAATTCCAAGGGATCCATGGGACATTTGAGGGATCCGTGCACGCTCCTCTTTACCCATAGTTTATGGGTTAAAACCATGGGCTATGGGTCATGGTTTTGAGTGCCCACCAAGGTACAATGTATATAGACATTGGGTATGGGTCTTGGGTCATGGGTCATGGGTTTTACCCAACACATTTACTTATGTTTATGTATTTTATAAAGTGTTTAACTAAACATGTTTAATGGTTTGTTAGGGGTTTGATCATAATGCAACATAACAAACATGTACGAACCTGTGTTGTAGCATACAAGGACTTGAGTCGTCGAGAGGTGTTGAGAGTATGTTGAGACAAAATATAATTACAAGTAACTTATACATTTTACATTATGTATTACAAGTTACATGTTTGTCATCAACAAAACAAATGAGAATGTATAGATTAAATATCGTAATATTTGCACTAATAGAGTATACATGTTTTTAACGTTAAAAACATGTATATTCTATCGAATATCAGAATTCCCCTACACTTATGCGGTTGTGTGCCCTCAATCAATGATTATTACACACGTTAACTTCAAAAACAATGTGTATCCCTTAAACGAATAATGTATCACATCAAACAAGAATAAATAAATAATTATTTAAGGGATATAAATAAAAATCATTAAAGTCGATTACGCCCTATTTTGACCCTTATTCATTATAATACTAGTAGAAAACATAACTTTTTACGACCACCATGCTTGACTTTATTTTCACGATATAAATAAAGCTTAAGAACGGGAAGCACGCAAACTGGGTGCCTCCAAGAGATAATAATCATCATCGTCTTTTTACCACTTTCAAACTAAGCTTGAACAATTATTAGCGTTGTGCAAAAGTACGTATAAAATGCTAACACTATTCATATTTGCAATTTGTGTTAGCCTAAACTAACTTTTCGCTCCCGACAGTTTATTATTATTAGTGTGAATGTCTAAATTCGAATTTGGACCATCCAATCGACATTTTACGAAAGTTGATATCCCTGTACTAAGCTTAACGACCTTTTCAAGAACTAAGATTCGAAGGCTAGATCATTTCATGTAGTGACCTTCTTCTCAGCATATCCCAGTCGAATGACTTAGGTGACTATGTTTTTGACACCCCACAGAGAATAGTATCGAACCTCACCAGACCTTCAATTTCGAATTTCTTGGAATTCCCGTTAAACTAATACCTCACTTGGATAGACCGCAACTTAAAACGTTGATTTTTTTAGCTTAATTTTAAAGTTTCATATCATATGGTCGAAACATTTATCCACGTTTACACTTGCGAGTTCTAGTTCAAAAACGTTCATCATTCGTTCACACATTCTTTTGCATCATTTTATTTATTTATTTTTTTTTTTAATTACTTTATTTTGGCACTTTTACTTACAAATTTTTACTTTTTTGGTTTAGAGGTTGCTTTCTATTTATAGAGCACAACTAGAGTTTTGGGCCAGACACAACCGTCGTGACATGACCTCCTACTTGGGCCGCGATCATGCTTCCTAACAAACTTCTTCGAGTTATGCTTGTGTTACACATCCCAAATCTTTATAACCTTGCTCATAACTAGGGGTGGAAATGAGTCGAGCCGCTCGGGACCAAATTGGTAAAAAGCTCGAACGAGCCGAGCCTAAACGAGCTTGAGCACGAGCTCAAGCTTAAGTTACAGCTCATTTATAATCAAGCTCGAGCCCGAGCTTTACATACAAAGCTCGATTGGGCTCGCGAGCCTAAACGACACTAGGATATTTTAAGTATTAAACATATATAAAATGTTATATATTTGTATTATAGGCAAACTTATAAACGAGCTCAATATCAAGCTTATTAACGAGCTCAAAATAGATATATTACGAATTGAGCTCGAGCCAAGCTTTATATTTTCATTGCCAAATCGTATAAACGAGCTTAAAAGATAAGACTCGAAACGAGCCGAGCTCGAGCTTTATAAATTTAAACGAGCCGAATTCGAGCTCTATTGGGCTCGGGATCGGGCTCGGCTCGGCTCATTTTCACACCGACTCATGCACGACCTTGTGGTCACGTTAGATATCCAAATTTCCTATAAGGTTGCCCGCTTCGCGACCTATTGCTTGCGTCTTGATCTTGGGCTCCGTCCATGAATTCTTTAATCTTTCATTATTTGTCACTTTAAGTCCTTAGATTATTATTTGTTCACTTTAAAAAACATAACTTCACTCTTTAGTCATTTCCACATCGTCCTTCCAACTTATAATCATCATTTTACAAGCAATCAAGTACTAAAAATCTTGGCTAATCATACTTAAATATATAGTATAAAACATAAGATAACAAACCCATAAATACGTATAAAAGACGACTTATCAAAATAAGTTTATAAAACCTAAACTTATTCTGAGCTTATCGACTTATCAAAATTTTGAAAATCCAGTAAGCTCACTTCTTTCATCTTAAAAGGTTGTCAACATTATTTCATGGCTTATCTCAAATAAGCCATTACTCAACTTGATAAGCTTTGTTCAAAAAAAAACTTGATAAGCTAATTAAAAAAAAAAAAAAAAAAAAAAAAAAAAAAGTCAGCTTATGAGCTTTTCAAAATCTCGATAAGCCGATAAACGCGGAAAACAAGTTAATCCAAACACCCCCTAAAAATAGTTACCACCGAGTCCGAGGTCAATAATACATACGTGGGCCTTTAGTACACTACTACATTAGCCGCCTCACATTCTATAAACTCTAATCCACTGTCTGCTGTGTGTTTTTTTATCATCAAATCATCCGTCATGGCTTCTACTCAAGGAAAAGTCATCACTTGCAAAGGTAAAGTTTTGTATCTTTAATCTACATTTAATGAGTGTGATCTGATTTGTGTTGTGTGATTGTGGGTGTAGCTGCTGTTGCGTACGAGGCTAATAAGCCTTTAGTGATTGAAGATGTGGAAGTTGCGCCCCCACAAGCTGGTGAAGTTCGTGTTCAGATTTTGTATACTGCGCTTTGTCATACTGATGCCTACACTTGGAGTGGCAAGGTATCATTTTGATCATTGTTTTGTTGTTTGGAAATGAATTGTTTGTGTTGATGTGTGCTAGATTGCTTGTATTTTATGTATGGTTCATGGTGATTTGAGAAATATATACTAGTTGGTGTTTCGTGATGTGGCGAAAATGTCGATACTCGTTTGAATTAGATTATTGGGTTATTGTTGAAATGCGAATGTTATGGTCTTGTGAAGTTTCCTTGTGCGAAATGATAACCCATTTTATTTAGGACTATTGCTATTGTGGAATGCGGCAATTGTTACCGTCTTGGCCAATTCAGATGCGTAAAGGGCCACTGAATTCAGATGTGAATAATCATTATTTAATAGGAAATGGCTTTTTTATGCGTGAATGAGGATGTTGGTTAATGTGTTATAGAATACTTGTAATGTGTGATAAAAGAGGAATCTATAAGAATATTTGTAATTCTGCTGAGATGTTGATGTTCGAGTTTTAATTGATTTTATAAGTTATTGCTGATGTCTACTAGTGGAATGTGCTTATTTGAAATGATAAAATAAAACATTTTTCAAGGAGGTTTAGCATTGTGGAATGTGATTACGAATGATTGTTGTTATCATGGGTGAAGCCCCTCTGAACTTGAGTGATATTTGGTTCTCTATCAAGAAGTGACTGTTTTGACTTGAGGTTCTTTAGGGTATTGATCAACCTGAACACGCTGAGAGATTGGCAAATGGCCTACCATGCTCGTTTCTGTTTGTTACCGTTTTCTCTGTTTGCTCGGGATATTGAGATCATAAATGTTGTTACATTGTCTAATTTTCGAGGAAAAAGACTTACGATAGCTAGATTAGCATACTTAAACATGAACTGAATTACATGGTTGCAATATGTTTTGCTTTTATCTAAAGACTTAAGTTTTTCCGCTGCAGGATCCCGAGGGTCTCTTCCCATGTATTCTTGGTCACGAAGCTGCTGGGTACGTATCTTCACTCATCCAACTAAAAGTTTGTGCGTTCATTGTTTGTCAACGATCATAACACAGATACTACTCTATGACATTATAATGCAGGATTGTAGAGAGTGTTGGTGAAGGGGTGACAGAAGTAAAAGCTGGAGACCATGTGATACCTTGTTATCAAGCAGAATGCAAGGAATGCAAGTTTTGCAAGTCAGGAAAGACTAACCTCTGTGGCAAGATTAGGGGAGCCACTGGAGTTGGTGTTATGATGAATGATCGCAAGAGTCGCTTTTCAGTTAGGGGAACTCCGATCTATCATTTTATGGGAACCTCTACTTTTAGTCAATACACTGTTGTACATGATGTAAGTGTTGCAAAGATCGATCCACAAGCTCCTTTGGAGAAAGTGTGCCTTCTTGGTTGTGGTGTTCCTACTGGTAAGTTGTCTAGTCACTTGCAGCAAATTCTTCTGTTTGCATTTGTATGTATCTTAAGATTCATTTCGCGAATCATCTGTCGGTTAATCATTTGTTTTTGCAACATACATTGTGACTCCTGTGAACCATTCGTGATCTGCCTCATTGCAAATTCTAAAATGTTGGTGTTTCTGATTTTCTTGAAACTTTTGCCTTTAGGTCTTGGTGCTGTATGGAACACAGCAAAAGTTGAAGCGGGTTCAAATGTTGCTATTTTTGGTCTAGGAACTGTTGGTCTTGCAGTAAGTTTGTCATTTAAGATGATATCTTTATGATCATTATTATCATAACTTCATAAGTACCCAGTTCAGCATTGTTTATATGTCGAAACTCGAAAGGAAATAATTTTGACTGCCATTTGATAGGTGGCAGAGGGGGCAAAAGCAGCTGGTGCTTCAAGGATTATTGGGATAGATATTGACACCAGAAAGTTTGAACGAGGTATGCATTAACTTCCCCTTTTAGGAAGAATTTTGTTTTGTCTTGAAGTATATAATTAAGAAACTCGAGACAGTAACGAATTCTATTATCAATTATGAATTGCAGCAAAAAACTTTGGTGTGACTGAGTTTGTGAACCCAAAAGACCACGAGCAACCGATACAGCAGGTTCTTGTTGATATGACAGATGGAGGTGTTGATTACAGTTTTGAGTGTATTGGAAACGTTTCTATTATGAGGGCTGCTTTGGAGTGTTGTCACAAGGTTTCATTCAAGATTTGTTTAACATATACGATATCACCTATTTTATTAGGTTTTTTTGTGAATAAATATAAAATTAAGTTTTATAAATACAGGGGTGGGGAACATCGGTTATCGTTGGTGTTGCAGCATCAGGTCAAGAGATAGCAACTCGTCCTTTTCAGTTGGTGACCGGTCGTGTTTGGAAAGGCACAGCCTTTGGTGGTTTTAAGAGCCGTACACAAGTGCCCCAGCTTGTTGATAAATATATGAACAAGGTAAACCAAACTAGTATATAGTTGGTAACTGTCACAACTTGCTGTTTTTGGTTTTAAGTTTGCATACTGTGATTTATTTTGCTAAAACTATGCGTTGCAGGAAATCAAGATTGATGAGTACATAACACACAACTTGACACTCGAGGAGATCAACAAGGCTTTTGATTTGTTGCATGGAGGGGATTGCTTGCGTTGTGTGCTAAAGGTTTGAAGTGATCTCAGACATAGATGGGGTAGAAGTGTTATGCGACCTTGAAGTCAGGAATAAAGTGAATGCCTCTAATCTATTGCATCTTTGTTTTTGTGCTTGTTTTGGCAGACGTGTGAACGATGATGATATTTGGTAATGGATTATGGTTTATATGCTTATTGGATTTCGCATTGGTCACATAGCATGTAGCAGACCACACTCGTTTATATTTATTACTGTAAATCTTAACAGAGTACCCGGTCCATTTAAATCTAGGCAACAAATAAGTATAAAGGTTTGAACAGGGTATGTTTGGTATGATGATTGTGGTTATGAGGAATGACAATCATAGTCATACACAATGTTTGTTTGCAACATATGGTTTTGAAATTTAAATTGATATCCTAATATTAGGAATCAATCATACCACCCAAGAGAGGTAACTATGATATATTTGATTCCTTTTTACTATTCCCGCTCAAAGTTACCACTCACTTTATAGTCTACACGATAACTTATTTGAATTTTTAGAAGCCAATATGTTAATATCATATAATATTGACATAACATGTTTGCTTGTTTGTTACAGTGTACAAGAAAGCAAGAAGCCAATAATCACAAGTTGAAACAACTATATTTATGCACATCATGGTTGCGTATTGTTTATAGGTCTTATTTTATTTGTTGTAGTGTTTGCAATATGGAAAATATAATCCTATTATTGTTGATGTTAAACAAAGAACTTATATACAAAATCGAAAAAAAAAAAAAAAAAAAGTTGATACCCAAATGTAATTCATCAAACCAAACAGCAACAATCGGAATGATACATTTAATGCAATCCATAGTCATTCCATCTCATACCTAAACTCATACCGATTGTCATTCATGTCAACAAACCAAACGCACCCTGAATAAACTAATAGCCAAGAGAAGCACAGGTCACAGGTGGGATATTAAGCAGCTGATGACTACTTTTTTTTTTCTTCATACAATATGAAGCGCATTTTATGGTTAAACAATTAACCGACATCATATTTCAAGATATGCCAAAAGTATCACAGTTGACAAGAAGTTAATCGTCTATCTGCTATTATTTTGTATGAGGTCGAATAAGAAATATAATTAAGATGAGAAAATGAGAAGAAATCACAATCATAAATATTAGATGCACCTATTTTGTATAACTAAACCATTATCAACTTTTTTTCTTTTTTTTGTATTTTATTATTTTTTTTTCATACATGCAATTTAAAGTAAAATAAACCATTCGTCTTTAAAGTCGTACTAAAACAACACATTGAGGGTTTTTTTTTTTTTTTTTTTTTTTTTTTTTTTTTTTTAAATATATACACCAACCCTCACCAATGTCTCCATTTGTTAACCCCGGGAGTCCTTTACACAAACATCCGTTAGTGAGGGGGGTTAAATGTTGTCACGTGCTACTCACACAAGGGTAGTTTAGTCATTTTATATAGAGTAAAATACGCCATTCATCTTTCAGATTGTACCAAAAAAAACAAGCCGAGTTCTTTTGTAACATGATACAAAAATTTGTTTACTTCGTTGCGTAAACTCCGAATATCATTTTGCTAAAATTGCAAAATCGTTTAGTATAAATGCGGTTTTAGCTTCGTCTGATAATAGGTATACAGTTCAGCAACTATATCATTACTTTTAGTTTATGCATTAATACATTGATTAGAGACATGTTAACCGAGAACCCATCGCAAACTGACAGGCAAGTAATAACAAATACTTGTGGTTCTTGTATAATCTAATGAAAATACTACTCAAAACTAAACTTTATGTTTACAGTGTTTCGTGTTTGCAGGAATGAGATGAAGAAAGGAGGTAGGAAGGCATGGTTGAGATTTCCTGATCTGACATCTGACACTACTGATGAGGCATATAAGTTGAGGAGTGAACTTCAGAAACTCGCACATCGTGACATTCCAATTAAGTTATTATATTAGAGTATATAATAGCTTGACATTGCATTACATATGGTAAATTGTTGTGGGAAGACATCTGTTCAATATGTCTGTATTTGATGATTTGGGGAGATCTTTCCACTAGTAAGAGGGTATGAAAGAAGAAGTTTGAAAGTTCTACGAAAATTTTCCGAATTTTGGTTTCATCTTTGAAATATTTGTGCATGTTTTGTTTTCATAAAGAAAAAGTTATATCTATAAAATGGTTTCTTTGACGTACTTGCAGGTAAAAACAGGTCAAAGTTTAACTTAAATATCAAACCTGTCAAATGGGACAAAAGTCGCCCAAAAGTGTCAATGGCATAACAGATACGGAGTATGAAACTAAGTTAAAATTAAAGAGGTCAACTGCAGATACCTACATAATTCAAATCAAATATAATGGATTTGGTTGACCCGAGACATAATGCCATACTGCACTGCATTGCAGCACATTACACCAAACTGAGCTAGAAAAATGGGTCAATGGGATAAGAGTGTATTCAAATGGGTCAGACAGATTACACTATACAAAGATAGAATTAAACAGCATATAAATTCCAACAGATTGCATTTCAACACACCAGTTACTAACAAAAAGTCAGTACAGCTTGCATTGCATCAACTACGATATCGTATCGACTAAAATATTACTTCCAAACCTAAAATTCCATACACTAGTTCAGTACTACCTTTTTCACAATATTACTCAAACACTATTTAGTCCCAAACGTTACAAGTAAACAGACTCCCAATAGATGATGTTGCTACTGTTAACCCCTAAATCTTGCAAGAAACCTTTTCAATTGACGAATTTTTACTGCTAACTCCTAAATCTTCCAAGAAACCTTTTCAATTGACGAATTTTTACTGCTAACTCCTACATCTTGCAAGAAACTTACTCAAATGACGATTTTGCTATCAACCTTCTTGCATCAAAGGGTGTACTTCCAAGTTGCGTGCACGTTTCTCCTTCCTTACCTCAAATAGACAAGAAGGTTGTAATCAATAGTGATCAAAATGGCTCCAACAATGACCAATAGCTTAATCCAGACGAACTTGCTGGGAGTGAATAATGATGGCGCTATCGGTAAAAGTGTAAGACTAATCGAGTAATCACTAGTAGGGGGTTGAACTCTACAAGACCTTCTGTTTTGAATACACCATTCTTGCAGCAAATAAAGCAAAGCATAGCCGCAGTCCCGAAGACAACAAATATGACTAAATAGCTTAACATTTGATATTCTTTTCATAAAACTCGGGATGGACGTCACAGAAAGCGAAATGTGAACTAGAGTTAAATGATTAAAAACAAGAAAGGCTGTTTCTTACACGTAAACGGTACTTGGTGACTATGTTGTTTAGAGTGAAGAACACAAGCCCAAAGCCAGGCAGTCTCATTCTCTATATCTATATGGTTTTTTTTCCTGCCTTTTTAGCAATGAAAAGTCAAAAATATCAGTAACTAGAATGGATGCATTGTCTTAAAATATCTACGGTATCGCTTTCATAGCACCCATAACTTTCATATTCAAATGTTTTTTAGGCTGAGTAGGAAGAATAATAAGCAGGGCTGGAAAAACATTGATTCTCCATATCTATACGTTTTTTTCTACCTTTTTAGCAATAAGAAGTCAAAAATATCAGTAACTATAATGGATGCATTGTCTTAAAATATTTACGGTATTGCTTTTCATAGCACCCATAACTTTCATCTTCAAATGTTTTTCAGGCTGAGTATGAAAAATAATACGCAGAGCTGAGAAAATATTGATTCTCCATATCTATATGTTTTTCGGGGCTTTTGCATATATATCCTCCCGAAAATGCAAAATTGCATATATATCCAAAGCATGCATAAAAAACCATTGTACTATGTGCAAAAAAAACTTGTACAAAGGATATATATGCAATTATTCATTTTGGGAGAGATATATATGCATTTTTGCCATGTTTTTCTTTTCCTACCTTTTTAGCAATAAAAAGTAAAAAATATCAATAACTATAATGGATGCATTGTTTTAAATATTTACGGTATCGCTTTCATAGCACCCATAACTTTCATCTTCAAATGTTTTTAGGCTGAGTACGAAAAATAATACGTAGAGCCGAGAAAATATCGATTCTCCATATCTATATGTTTTTTTCCTACCTTTTTTGCAATAAAAAGTAAAAAATATCAATAACTATAATGGATGCATTGTTTTAAAATATTTACGGTCTCGCTTTCATAGCACCCATAACTTTTATCTTCAAATGTTTTTTGAGGCTGAGTAGGAAGAATAACACGCAGGGCTGGAAAATAATGAGACAAATGGTTGTGAAATCTTCACTATTTCCATTCTAAATCAAGCATTCAAAACTTGTATTTTGGGTACATATACTGGAATTAGGTGTTTGTGTTCTGAAAACTTGACAACTTGTAGTCTATGGTTTAGAAGGCCTTATGGTTATACAACTTCTGTTTTTGACTTTTGAAAGTAAAAAAGGAGTTGCACTTTTTGATGTTAAAACTTATATAATATGCTTTGGTTCAAGCCAAAAGGTGGAGAACTGCATTGGGTCGTTTGAATAAGATGAAAGTTAAATTATCTTACAGTTGCTAAAAGGGTCATATTTTTTTATCATTTATGTAGAGGATTTCAAGTTTATTAGAAATATGTTGGTGGCATTAGCTTCAGATTTAAAAACTAGATGTTTAAGGTTATAAATTTCCCAATTTTTTCCAGATTAATTTTATGCATGGACATAATTTATAGGATGCAACTTGGACAACATATAAAGCAAAAATAATGACACAATTTTCCCACTACTATCTTTAATTTTTACCAAATTTTATGTTGTTCCAGGGACATGTAACTACAATTTTGTGGAAGAGCACTCAGTAATTGAATACTAGTATCAAAGAAGTGCAACATAATAGAAACATGCACACACACTCCTTTGAATGTTTTGTACAGTCCTGCAAGTGGATGGACATCAATTGTTTTTTTTTTTGTTGTGTGTGTGTGTGTGTGTGTGTGTGGGGGGGGGGGGGGGGGGGGGTTATATAGCATATGACGAAGATCACATTATGCTTATTTGAGAGGGTACTTAAACTTAACTGTTATGATCTATAAATGCTCAGAATTGACCTACTTTTTGGACGATTGTAACATGTTTATTCTTTAGGCTCACAGCAAGGCGTGAACAAGACTACCTTGTTCATAAGGAATTCTACCAAAGTCAGCTGATTGTGTTTTAAACGCTCAAACAAAATAACGAATGAGAAAGAAACTCTTGAGTAAGACACCTAATGGTGTCCAAAAAGGCAGCTTCTCATAACAGCTTTAAATATTTTACATTTAACATGCTGATAAAAAAAAGGTTCATAAGAGAGATAAATACCACCTCACTAAGGTCTACCTATACACATTCTCTCCATTTGAAAGTTTTATGCATCTAGATAATATAACATAATCAAACCAGATAATTCAAATAAAGCACACCTCTACCGGAGTTCAACACTGTCGCCTCCCGTTATCTGCTAAGTAGAAGGCAAAAGGGTCTTACCGGAAATATATAATCCTATACATCTTAGACCCAAAAGGATTAAAATTCAAAGTTGGAACCAGAATCAATATAAGCTGGTTCAGGAGAGAACTGACTCAACCCGAATGGTCCAGGGTCACGTATGGTCTCCGGTTGTTGGTTGTTGAACATCCAATCATAATTATCATTATTATAATTAACCGCCCCATCATAACCATTTGCATGTGAAGAGGCGTTTGTAGGAACGGTACCTTCAAGTGTGGAGCTTTGGGTGACAGGTTGGTGGCCTGTCTGACTATGAGGCCAACTTCTGTCATTAAAGAATTTTGGGTCAACAGTTGACTTTTGGCTTTGACTTTGAATTTGATTTACTTGCTGGGAAGCTACAGGAGTTAGATAAGTTGGCAGAGAAGATTGCCCTTGTAGTTGAAAAGACGGGGTTGTGGTAAACGGGACCGAGTTCACTGAAGGTTGGAAATTTGTCGAGAATTCAAACTGGTTGTTTGACTTTGGCTGTATATCCTCATATGCCAGATTAGGCTGAGAAAATGGCACGGATGTGTTGATGAAATCAGGCTGTGACGAGCTCGGACGAAAAATGTTTGTATCATTTTCCATGAACCTATTAGAACCATACGAGCCTGTTGTTGGAGCAATAAAACTTGCTGAAAAGGTTCTTTTAAATACAGGTTTGTGAAGCGGTGTAGTTAGGTTATGATTGGTGCAACTACTTGTTCGGGTCAACTGCTGCGAGACTAAACCGGGTTGGAACTTGTTCCTTGATGACAAAAGCGGGACTTGGTTTTGGTTAATAATGCTGGGGACCCTGAAACTGGACGATATCGAGCAAGAGGTGACAGGATTCATACTTGAAACCTGATTGTTGACCGTAACTGGGACCATGTTTGTAAGAGGAGGTGGTGGTGGGACCATGTTTGAAACGGGATATGTCGGTGGAGCCAAGCTTGGAACAGAGAATGTTGGTGGTGCCAGGCTAGGAACGGCGAATGTTGGTGGTGCCAGGCTAGGAACGGAGAATGTTGGTGGTGCCAGGCTTGGAACGAAGAATGTTGGTGGGGTCAGGCTTGGTATGGGGAATGTTGGTGGGATCCGGTTTGGATTGGCGACTGTTGGTGGGATCAGGCTTGTAGGGAGTGCGGGTGTGACCGGGTTTTTGGAGTTTTGCCTCTCTAGTTTCCAGAAATCGTCTTTATCAGTGGCTTGACAATGGTCGAGATATGAACCACCATTTCCCCAATAGATACAAGGAGCAAGTGAGTCACAAACATAACAATAGCACTGTAAATCCAAGGACAATAGTATATGGATTAAAAATACATTTATACTAAATGTGGAAGTCATTTTGTTACAAGTTATTTCTTGATTAAATTACCTGGTCACAGTGACTTTGGTTTGGTGTGGAGGCAAAAGGGAATTTGATACAAAGATGTCTTGAATGTGGATAATCCCGACAAGCAACCTGAAATAAAAACATATGTACAAAGTTTAACAGCTTTTCCCCTGCATTTGGATTACAATTATAGTATAGTATCATTTTAGCAAAGAAAACATTTCAGCATAGATATGTTCCATTTGGTTATACTATGTTACTCCATCAATGCTATATTCTATGGTTTCATGGTTACTTCTCTTTCAATCAAGTTGATCATGAGAATCAGAATATTGAAAAATCAATTGTCTCACACTCTTCTTGGATGTTTGTTTCCAAAAGGATGATTGCGGCTTCGATCATGAGAATCAAAAATACTGAAAAATCAAGCGCTTAGGACTAGGATAGTTACGTAAACATACACTTATCTCCATAATCAGTTTTCATTCAGCAATTCAGTTTCAAAACAAACTGATTTGACCTTCTTTAAGAGACCAGAATTGTAATTGGTTTTTGTCAGACACTCTAACTATTTCTGTGACTTGTTTTAAAACATGCATCCAAACACTCATACATGGGTTCTTACATATGCACAAATAGAATGTATGTCAGTTTCTTCTTTAGACACCTCAAAATAGAAGAAAAAAAAACAAATTGTTTTTTATATTGAAACATTAAATGCTACACCACTTCACCTCTTTATACCATCTAGCATAAAATGAAAAAATGCAACGTCCAATACTCAATTGTCCAATTAAGCAGCCAAAGGCCTTCTAAGTACCACATATGTCTTATTCACTTGTTATTATGATTATACAATATACCCTTGGAATTGCTTAGTTTTTCTGCTTAACAGCCCATCTGCTTGATTTTAAGCAGGCAAGCAGTTTAAACTTGAAAGATTCACTTCTGCTTATCTGCTTATTCTAAGGTAAAAAATATTTCAAAGTGCTAAAAATGACTTTTAACCATCACATCTATCTTAAAACCCACTATAAATGGATTAGATTGCAAATTTCTAAAAAGATTAGTATTTTTAGGGTCTTAAAGCACTTACTTTTATGTACTATTTATAAGCTAGAAAAATAAGCAATCACGACACCCTCTAAATATCAATCTTCACATAACCACACAGACAAACACATTTAACCAAAATTAACATCACTAACCACTTACATAATCATAAGCTTATTCTTTTTTGCTTGTTTTCAACCTTACAGGCTTATATACGCTTATCATGTCATAGTAAGCTTATATAAGCCCATCAGTGTCAACTTAAGCCGGAAAAACAGATTTATAAAAAATAAGCTGAAACCATATATGCCCAAAAAGCTTAAACAAACACCCCCTAACTTTAGCACATTCTACTAAAAACAACACAAATTAACACACATTAACACAATTCACCAAAATCAACATCGCTAAACCACTTACATAACCACAAACCATAAAAGAGAAACTTGTAGAAAAAACAAAAGTCAAACCTACCCCTATTCTTAAGCTTATTTTTTGGGCTTGTTTTGAACCTTATGATCTTATATAAGTTTAAAACCGTATGTCACAAGTGAAAAAATGGGCTTATGAAAAATAAGCCGAAACCACATAAGCTCATAAGCCCAAAAATAAGCTTAGCCAAACACCCCCTAGCTTTATCACATTCTATAAAAAACAACACTAAATCACACAAGTTCACATAAAAAAAATAAAAAAAAAAATCCAAACCTGCCCTTTTTCACTAACAACAACCAAATCATCATCATCACCATCATCATCAACCGGGTCATCATTCCGGGTCACACCACTTTTATCCGGATCACACTCCAAAATCACACAATCATCATCCAAACACTCCCTATTATTCACTTTCCTCCTACTATTCTTTTTAGCCACCACAACTTCACTCACCACCACCACGTCATCACTCCCATCGCTGACGTCACCACCACCATCATTACCATTAACCTCATTCAAAAGCTCTGTTATCCAGTTATGATCATCATCATCACTAATCCCTTTGATGACGTCATCATTAGCCCAGTTAGCATCCTCTTCATCTGAACTGATGTCTAGTACTATTGTTTTAGGATCCATTTTTATAAAATATAAAAAGTTGAAAAATTAAAATTTTGAGATATGGGTTGTTAAAAAGATTTGATTTTGGAGATGGGTTTTGAATATCATGGTCTAATTTTGTGATTTGATGGAACCCTAATAATTGTGGAAATTGGGGGTGAATTTAATTTTTTTTTTTAATAAAATAAATTAAAACCCTGGGGTGGTTTTGGGAAAAGGGAGAAGTGAAATTGTAGTGGAAATTTACCAATTTGGGCGGAGTTGTTTATATATGGTCACAGTTAACATGCTTTTTTGATGATGTCATACTCATTGTATATTTGGTATCCACTTTTTATAAAAATATCGAATAAAAATATTTTGGTTACACACTTTATTGGTTGTTCTTTTGTTTACGCACTTTAAATGGTCGTTCTCAAGTTTTTAGTAAGAAAAAAAAAAAATAAATAAGTAAGAATACTTTTTGTTTAATTTTGAAAAAAATATTTTATTTTAAAATTAATTAAATTATCTTACAATTTTTATTTTCTCGTTAAGTGATACACCTAGTATTATTGAAAAACATAATATTATTTTTTTTACTTCATTTTCTTTACTTTTCTTACTTAAATAATACTTGAGAACATAATATACAGTATAATAAGGTCCGGCTGTTGAAGTGGATTATAATATGCAACTTGATTTGTACACTCTAATATATAACCGGTTAAAGCAAAATGTATATAATATGAATGTTTAATGCATATGTTGATATGTTCAATTAAAAAGTTGAGTGTGCAATGTTCACGGCCAAGCTTTTAAAAAAATCAACCAAATTAATAAAAGGACAAAGAAAATAATAAAAGGACAAAAGAAAATTAAAAAATACATTAAAAGACAAAAAAAAATATTAAACAAATGTATGACAGGACAAAACAGTGAAAAGACAAACTTACTCTCATGTGACTGAAGATAACGAGGAAAACTAACATCGTTAGCAAATTTGGACCATTCGCGTATTTTTTGGATATTTCATACTCGCTAGGTGAATTTTCGGGATTTTAGACTATTCATGAAATCTAGCCAAACCACGAGAACTAATGGTATATTTTACTCTAAATAATACGGAGTATAAATCTTTATTAGTTACTTTTTACAAATACATTTAATCACGAGTATGTGTTTTACAAGCATCTATAATGGAGCTTGTGACTTTTATACTGAGTCTGCACTCTCTTACACATATGTGAGATATCTTGAACACGTGCCACCAGCAATCCAACCCTCATCAAACGTGAAGAGAGTGACTTTTGTTAGACAATAGATTAGATGGGTCAAGCCCAGTTGTAAACTTTGGGCTCATTAAGGTTTATTGTTATGTCTAATATAATCTATACGTATTGCTCAATAATGAAAATCAACATACGGGTTTTATTAATTTAATATGGTATCAGAGAGGGTATGATCATAGCCGCCTCCATTTATCCCATTTCCAATAAAAGAAAAAATGTATATTCCAAAATCTACAATGTTTGCCGTAAGTGTTTATATTCATCTCCGACAGTTTGAATTTTTGCTCCATTTTTTCCAATCTTAAAGGGAATATTGGTAGTTTGATTTTGATTGGTTGATGAGCATAATGTCACGGACTTGTCTCTACAAGATCTTTCGTGCGACAATTAGTTTCGACTATGCTCAGCCTTACTCTAATACTCAACGATGTATGTAATTTAGGAAAGCTTCAAAGAGAGAAACAAATGAAATATGAAAACGCTTTGTATTACTTAAAGAACTTTACACAAGAGAGATTACAAGTGTTTTGTTGGATGCCTTGCAAATGAGGCATCTCCTACTTATATTACTCAACTAACTATGTACAAGTTCTACACACTTCCATACACTTCTATGGTAGGAAGCTTCTAGGACTTTCATAAGCTTCTAGAGCTTCCAACACTTTCCAAGTGTTTCCAAGATCATCCAAGCTCTCCCAAGAAAAGTGTGGAACAATCCGGAAACCCGAACATCCTCGAAAACGATCTCGTCGAGTAGGCGGGTCGTGACATCCTCCCCCACCTAAACTCGCGACGTCCTCTTCGTGCCATCCTCATGATACTTCGTGATCTCGTTCGTAAACTGCCACAATAAGTCTTCGGCTTCCCAACTCGCTTCACAATCGGGAAAGTTACGCCACTTGATCAAGTACTCCTTATAGCTCGGCACTCCTCGTCTTTGTATAATATGATCCGAAAAAATCTCCTCAATCTCTCGATCGTACGAAGTAACAACCGCTGTTGGTGCCCGCTTGGATACCCCTCGTTCCGGGTCTTCCTTGTCTCCGTGATAAGGCTTGATAAAGCTAACGTGGAAGACTAGGTGGATCTTCAACTTGGGCGGTAGTTGAAGTTGATAAGATACTTTCCCAACACGTCCAATCATCGGGAAAGGGCCTCCATACCTCCGTATCAAGCCTTTGTGCACCTTCTTTAATGATTTGAATTGTTGAGGCAAGAGTTTTACCATTACTTGATCTCCGACCTCGAACTCGAGATGTCTCCTCTTTCCATCTGCCCATTTCTTCATCTTCTTAGTCGCTTTGTCCAACGATGCCCGGGCCAGGTCCGCTTGCTCGTGCCATTCTTTTATCGTCTTGTAAGCGGTCGGGCTACTTCCCTCGTATGATGCGGCTAAGGCATTAGGAGTCAAGGGTTGGTGCCCCGTGGTGTGACAACCGACAAATTTTGGAACTTTAAATGACTATTTTACCCTTTGACTTTTCAGGTTTGACTTTGATTTTATACTTTTTGACTATTTAACGTTTACCGTTGCTTAAACTCAGTTACTGCGTACCAGGTAGTCAACCGGAAAATCTCCTTAATCAAAAATAAATTTTATTTTTCATATTATTACCTTCTGAGCATTCCGTTCACATTCGATTATTTAACAGATAACTATTTCGCATATAACGAAAGACGGCATGTAACGCGTACCGACACGATAATAATTAAATTTGTATTTAGTTATCACAAATTAATTAAACAAACATGATTAAATAAACTATTTAAGAATTTATTCAAAAACGGTTGTTAAAAACGCGAATATTCAAGTTAAGGTTTTATTTTATGAACAAAGCCTACCCGTGATACCAGACGACTACACAATAGATAATAAACATTTTGAATAAGATTTATATAACATTTATGAGATAATGGTCGTATGAATGCTCAATCTTCGTGGAAAAATTATGTTAAACTCAATGGTGTAAATTTTGTGGCTTGAATAAGATATTATCGAGCTTAAACGAGCCTCGAACCCTTATTTTACAAAAATTACAATAATTGTCCTTGTGACTAATTTACACCGCAAGTCCAATTTATAGTGTTTATATTTCCGGTGAATATGGTCGTATTTATACTCGTTTCTAAGGTATTTTAATAATCTATTAGCTTTTGCAAAAAATATATTTTTACGAGTTAAAGGTATAATATTTACGGACTAAAAACTAGCATTTTGACGACGAACGAAAAGAAAATGGAGACAAAAATCCCCCTTCCTCATCTTTTGCTTCCACTATATAAACAAACTTACCTCATTTTTTCATTCACTTCATCCCACTTTCTAAATTTTAAAGAGAGAAAAAAACACCATTCTCTCCTCATTATCTCTAGAATTCTCTCTACCTTCTCTCTAAAACTACTACCACCTCTCTCCACCATCATCATCGCCAGCCACCCACCGCCGTCGTCATGCCGCTGCCGCTCCTTTTGCTTCTTTTGATCGTGTTTTCAAGATTTGGAGTTTAAAGGTTTAGGATTTATAAAAAGGGTTTTTTCTTCTAACTTGTAAGTAATCACTTAACTAATCTTTTCAAACTTTGTTAATTAATATTTGGTGGTTAACATGATTAAATAATGTTTGGAATAGTGAGTATACGGAATAGCCTTCGTTGATTATATGTGCACTTTCGGTATTGATGAACCAAAAGGGGCGTCTCGGGTCCGTTATTGTATCAAATTGATATTTTAGAGTATGTATTATTGAAACGGATACTTGTGACTTTGTCGAATAGTTTTCATTAGTTAATTGGCGATTTTAAAAAATATGGAAACGTCCTATATACGAACGGGTCATGCCGAATTTTTCTAAAATTTCTATACTTAGAATATCATCACAAAATTATACTTTTCAGTTTTCACAAAATCCGACAAAAAGACGAAAAACATAAAAAGTTACAAAACTTTTAAAACTTCTCTTATTTATTTTATAACACTTAATCGCGTGTTTTCTTTTAAACGGAAGCACTTTATTTCATCATTTTGAGGTTTTCGGTAGCTGTCGAATGATATTGTTTTATTTATTTTCCTATTTTCTTATATAATACATGCAATGTATTATATACTTTGACTATTTTATTTTTTCATTCCTTTTTATATATAATACATGCCATGTATTATAGATACTTTGATTATTTTGGGTTGTTCATCTTTATTATATAATTCATGCTACGAACTATATACTTGTTTATTTTCATAAATGTGTATATGTTACGTAATTTGACTTATTCTTTCGATTTATTCTATTTAACCAACCACCAAACTATTACAACTTGAAAAACTAAATCTTTTATCAACGTGTCGCGTTGATGTAACCATCCATCGAAGAACTCAATGTCATTACTTTATTTTAGTGTGTCATAACTGTTAAGATAAATCGTATCTTATAGGTCGAGCCATTCGGTTACCGTTGTGTAGTGTCTCTTAATTCCTTATTTTCTGCTCTGCTTCAAGGTGAGTTCATAAGCCCATCTTTACTTTAACTGTTTTTATAAACTCCATGGGGAAAGATACATGCTACTTACTTTTTCTATGATCACAATTGTTTACAAATGAATGTTTTTCTGATTTTATTATATCCTAAGTTAGAAACCGGTAGCTACTTTACTTGCATAGATAGTTGCTTTGCTTGGATGCGTAACCACCTACTTTACTTGGGGTATGTTGATACCTACTTTATTTGGGTACGTTGATACCCACTTTACTTGGGTACGTTGATACCTACATGGGTACTTAGATGCCTAGAAGGGCTTGGCTGCGTAGACACCAACACAGAACCGGAATACTTAAGGTTTCGATCATGAGCTTAGGGAAATAACAACTACTTTCTATTTTGGGCGTATACGAACGTAGCACACTATTTCTTAAACTTGAAATCTTGTGATCAACTGCTTTACTACTAAACCTATGAATTAACTCAGCCATTGTGTTGACTTTTTAGCATGTATTTTCAAGATTAAAGGTGATAGCTAAACTTTGGAGGCGCAAGGCAATGTCATGACATGGTCATAGACGACTCTGATATTTATATATGGGGGACGCTTTTTTATAGGCCTGTATTTTTTTTGCATTATCTTTGAATGATGTAAACTTTATACTTTTAAATGATGAAAATTTCTTCTAAACGGTTGAGGTAAAACCGTTCTTTATTACTTTGTGTTGTGATCCAATATGTAGCACCCAATGACTTATATGCTTCCACTGGACCGTTTTTGGGGGTGTTGCACGTGACCAACTCAAAAGGATTCTTCCCTGTGGCCTCACTTCGTTGCATGTTGTACGAGAATTGAGCAACATCAAGGAGTTTAGCCCAATCATGTTGGTTGTCACTTACATAGTGCCCAAGATAAAGTTCCAATAGTGCATTTACCCTTTCTGTTTGCCTGTCCATTTGGGGATGTAAACTCGTAGAGAAGTTCAACTCAGTTCCCATGAGCTTGAACTACTCCTTCCAAAAGCGCCTCGTGAATCTCGGATCTCGATCACTAACAATCACACGTGTCACTCCCCAATACTTCACCACATTCTTAAAAAAAGCTTAGTTGTATCGTCCGCGGTAACATCGGGTGGTGCAACAATGAAGGTTCCATACTTTGAAAATCGATCGACAACCACAATAATACTCCTACTCCCTTCCGACTTCGGCCAACATGTGATAAAGTCCATGGAAACACTATCCCATGGTCCCTTGGGCGTAGGTAAAGGCTCCAATAGTCCTTCCGACTTCTTTTGCTCTATCTTGTCTTGTTGGAAAATTAAGCACGTCCGCACGGATTTCTCTACATTGTCCTCCATCCTTGGCCAATAGTAAGTGCCTTCGACTAACGTCAATGTCCTTTTGATCCCAGGATGGCCGGCCCACTTCGAATCATGGCACTCCTTCAAGATCACCCGCCTAAGATCACCCGCCTAAGATCACCCCACTTAGGTACGTAAGCCGATCTCCTTTGGTGAACAACATGTCTCCTTTAAGCCAAAATCTTCGAGTCTTTCCATCTCTTCCTAAGGCCATAAGCTTCTTGGCAAAAGGATCATGTTCTATACTTTGACTATTTTATTTTCTTATGTTTTTCTTTTTCATTTTTGTTGCTGTTGTTGCTTGAAGATTGTTTTCGCATGTTGTCAGATATCTTTATTCAAAAAACTAAGAGTTTAAGGTGTCGGGATGTTGACTAATGACTATCTTTGCTTTTGTTGATTGTTTTCGCTTTTGCTTTTACTCCTCGTGTTTGAAGATTTGTTGCTGCTTTTAGATATCTGCACAACAAAATAAATATATCTTTAATGTTTTAGTCTAGTCCGAGCTTTCGCGATATCGTCGCTCGAACTTTCAGGGAGTTTTAGACGATAGATTAGATGACCCAAGTCCGATTGTGGGCTTTGGGCTCATTAAGATTTATTGTTATGTCTCATTTAGTTTATAAATATTGCTCAATAATGAAAGCAATCTACGGGGTTTTACCAATCGAATAAACTTTTGCGGTGGTTCGGTTATGCGGTGGTTGGAGGTGTTCATGTTTGTGTGTCTTATATATTTAAACGGGGAAGGTTGGGTATACGTGTTTGTTGAGTGAAAGTTACGAGGTGTGTGAGAGAAGATATATAATGTAGCGTTGAAATGAAAAAGATTGGTGAGTCTTTGATGAGTGGAGACTACGTTCAGTCTTTAGTAGTTAGATTTTAAATTGGATAAAAAAAAATTGTTATACATGGTTTTTACAACATAGGATGTATCGAAAACCCAATCAAGATTAGTAGATTGTGGATATAAAAAAAGAAAAAGGATTCTTATTTTAATGAATTGGAAACCTTTATTTTTGCCATCTCCATTACTTACTAGAGTGTGACGTATATTGAAAGTTTTGGTACGTACTTTGATGATTTACTTGTTTAATGACAGGGCTCCGTTATGCTCTTTATTTGCAGACACTCAATCGAGTCATCGAGATACCTACACTTTCACTTTGAACTACAAAGTACTTATGTGGCGAAGTAAAGTAATCTTAAGATAAATGAACGATACGAATGATGTAAAAATGGTAACAATCACACAACAAACTTCTTTACACCCAGCCAACCACCCCTTGGTGTATCTTTTATTATAACAAGTCAAGAAGATAAGTCTCCAAATTGATGTTTACCAAACAATACAAAGACAAGATTGATCTCTACTAGGTAGACACCAATCAACCTTACTACAATATCACTCAGTCACTCAAACAACAAAGATCAAATGTGATTGATCTTTAGAACAATACTAACAACTGATATCAAAGCGATATCACTAACAAAAGAATACCAGACAGTGTGTGTAAACGAGAGAGAATAATCAGATGAAGAAGATGAGTTATGAAACCCTAGAAGAGGGTTGAGTATATATATAAGCTGATGTTACATATCAGCCCTTCAAGATATCTTCAATATCAAAAACAGCTCTAAACTTTCATAGTGCAAATGAAGTCTTCAACTTGACATATTCAGTCCTTGTATTTTTAACAAATGAGAAATCACCTCAGCAAACTAGAACCATTGAAAGAGGGTACTCTATTGTATAGGAGGCCACTAAACCTATGCATGTTTAGTCATGCATGTGGAGTGAGATACCTTGCAATTGAGGGACATACATAAGTAATGTTAAGAATGATATAACAAGCGATTATAAGTTATAAATTATTGTAAAACATAGTATCAATTACCTAATTAGTACGTACTTGCTAAGAGTTTTAATAAGGCTTCATTCAAAATAAACTGATTTATATATGTTTATCATTAAACCCAAATTATACTATATATTTAAAAGGTAGAATTGTTGCTTCAAATGAACAGTATGTCGGTTGGTAGTTTGACGGTTGAGATGTACAAGATGAATGGCATCGACGGTTGATATTAAGAGTTTTACTGTTCATTCCAACTGTAGCTGGAACAGTACACTCTTTTCCTTTTAGTAAACATATTATATATATATAGTAACAGTGTGTCCGTTACATTATATTGTACCAACATTAAACTCAAAACACACACCAGTTCCAGAACAATCTGCATACATCTTCTCCTCTTCATCAAAACCGCCCACACACACCAAAACACACAAACCAACCTAGACGCACATATGATCTTTATCACTAACCCATATTCCAATAATGAAAATACAAAACCACCAAAAAAAACGGCACCATATCCCAGCTTCAATAGCCAAGCATGAATCCACCTACTTTCAAGAATCAACAATTTTTTTTAAGGTAGTAAAAAATCTTTTGTTTAATCCTTGCTTAATTTATGTTTGATTTTACTAAAGTTCATGATATGGGTTTGTTGTAAATTATGATTTGGGATGTGGGTTTTTGACTTTGTTAGTTTGTATGATGAATTAAGGTATTAGTTATATTGTTTAGTATATATGCATACCAGGTGTTTGTTTCTATGAGTTAGTGAAAAAATGCTTATTTATTTTTTTTAGTTTTTACTCACTTAAGGTTTATGTTTGTTATGGTATTTTGGTCATTTGGGTGACCTTTGTGGAATCATATTGATTTTTGGTTATTGCTTTTCTAGAACGGAGCCGGCTTAAGATAGCAGTGACTACTCATTGTTTGACAAATTTTTAAGTGAGGATTAGTATTTTCTATTAGAATTGCGAGTGTATAGCTGTGATTTTGTTTGTGGAATATTGGTGTTAAACTGCATATGCAGGGCTGAGACAACCTGAACTACGAGAATTTGGGACGGAGGTTAGAGAATTTATCAAGCCCCTCGAAGACATAGACGCATTTAGAAGTGTAATAGCAGGTAACATGTTATGTCATGGTATTTTAACTTAACAGATACATAACATAATACTTAATGGTAGTAAGCCGTTATTGAATCTTTACTTAATCATTTATTATATCACGTTTTTCAAGTGATCAACGTTGAATTTTCAGCTTGCATTCACATGGTACAAAGCATCAGAGTCTCACTTAGGGGTTGGCAAGAAGGTCTAGAATTGCAGCCTTGGTGTACGTATCCTCTTTCTTTGATTGCTTACCTATTCGCGGGGCAACTCACTGAGTTTGCAACCATGGCGTACGTATCCTCTTTCTTCTATTTGGGTGGTTGTATTTTTATTACAAGTATGTGTTGATTGTATAGTTGAGTTTTGAATGATAAACTAGGTTGTTGAGTTACTAGAATTGGTGGACATAAAAATACGAAACTTAGATAGTGTTGGTTATTGCATTACTGTGTTTGTGATATATATACGCTTTTTTTGCAGATTGGTCTGACTTCAGTTGATACCAATGCGGCAACAAGGTGACCCCATTCTGCCGGTTCTTTATAGACCCATGATCCGGGGACAGAGCATGTAGAATCAAGCAATGGTGAACTTCAAGGTAATAAGGTTTTTTATTTTTGTTTCTTGCCATATAATATTTATGCGACTACGTATTTTCAGAATTCGCTTTTGTATTTAACTTTGGGTTCTGTTTTTGTTTTTATGGAGAAACAAGCATTACGTCTAACAAATGACATGTAAGAAGGCATGCTATAGATTGTGCCATGGCGTCGTTTGAGAGGTGAGTAAGGTGCGGTTATAGCTGTGGAATGTGTTCGGAGACGGTCTTAAGGATTGCAATGCCATCATGAGGTATAAAATTTTTGATTTTTGTTGCAAAATTGATTGATTTGTGCGAAAATGTTAGTTTATGTGATTAGCCGTTTTGCCTAATTGTTAAAATCCAAGGCGTTGTTTGTTTAAGCTTATTGTTCGACTTATGAGCTGATTTGAGTTGAGCAAAATTTCATGGCTTCAGTTTTTGTATCAGTATATCATTGGCAAGAGGACGTCCATTCCCCCGTCTCAAAAGCACCAGCTAAGACTCCACTACTTCCACATGAACGAGGACCTTACACTACAAGACCAACAACGGCAATTGTGCCTGCTTTGGGTGCCAACATGATCTGATTCAATAGGTATGTAACATGCTCAACCACTTTTACTAAATAAATAGTTTGTACAGATGCAATATTAAGACGCAATGTTTGTAAAAATGGAGAAGATTCAAGTTCACTTTGAGCACAAAAACTTGTCTTCGGTCATCCTAAAATATTTAACCTAAAATATCTTATACTTTTCTTCGGCCATCCTATAATATTTAACCAACGAAGTCTGAACTAAATTATTTTTTTCAACTACGAGGTCACGGTACCATTACACAAAAGTTATAGACTGCTGAAAACATTTTTTTCATTCTTTTTATTTTAATTTTTCTTTTTATGCAATTTAATGCGAACAAAATACGGAGTATATTTTATTTCCATGTCACACCCACTTTCCATACAACTCCAAACCAACTAAAACACAACACAACACATTAAACTCTTCTGTATTTCCACACCAATAAAAACTCTTCATCTTCTTCACATCTATCTTCAATGGCAAGTCTAGAAGACATTGGAGTTTCAGCTCTAATAAACATAATAAGTGCATTTGCATTCTTATTAGCATTTGCATTACTAAAAATCCAACCCATTAATGACAGAGTTTATTTTCCAAAATGGTATATTAATGGAGCTAGAGCTAGTCCTAGACATAGAGGAAATAATAACTTTGTGGGGAAATTTGTGAACTTGAATTTCAGTACTTATTTTAGTTTTCTGAATTGGATGCCACAAGCTTTGAAAATGAAGGAGAATGAGATTGTTAAACATGTTGGTCTTGATTCTGCTGTTGTATTGAGGATTTATATATAAGTTTGATTTTGTGGAGGTTTTGAATAAGGTGAGATTGTGATGTTTGAAAACCAGTGGTTGTGGGTGATAGTGAGGATGGGGCTCTAAGGAGATATTTTGGAAAGGTTTGAGTGGACGTATTTATGAAAGGGAGAAGAAGTCATATGGTTCTTGTATATATTGATATACCAAAAAGATATGATTTACATGCATAAAAGGTATGAACAAAGATATGTCTAACAAGATGATGTAAATGTCATAAATGATTATATTCAATGAAGATTTGTAAGGGAAAAAAAATGAAAATCATGAGTGTAAAAACACATATAGCGTGTGTCAAATGATAAATGAACTACTCGTGAGCCTAAACACACAATACATGTGTCTCTATCATACTGAGTAGTGTCATTACTCGATGTAACCAATTCAAATCACCAACATGCTAGTTAGTAATGATTTTTTTTTTTGTAACAAATGTTTATCGCAAGTATGTTACTAAAGAACGCAATAACATATGATAGATGTAACAACTAATATACATAAATTTACTGAATTAAACAAAATGGCTAAATCCATATCCACTATTTGTTTCAAACCATACGAACCATCTTCAACTAGACAGCCGTGGTCGTAAGTATTGACCCATTTAATGGGTCGTATGGAGTAAAAGTCATGAGACAGATATTTAAAATCAAATGTAACAAGCTAATCAAATCATAACATGAAGAAAATTAGACAAAGAAAAAGTTGACTAATCAAACAATTTAACTTGTTTGACTTATGCCTTGCTTAGTGATTTTCAATTGGTCTTTTAATACGTTTGATTTTAGGTAATGCATGATGACATGACATCTGAATACATTAAAATCGAATTTGGTTTAGTGGAGGTCCATAGATACCAACTTTAAAGTCATAGTCATTGTCGTTACTAGGATTACTTTATTCTTTTATTTGTGTATTAATATTAGAATTGAAATATTGAAAACAACAAGTCAAGATGGCCGAGTTGGTCTAAGGCGCCAGTTTCAGGTACTGGTCCGAAAGGGCGTGGGTTCAAATCCCACTCTTGACAAATACTTTTTCTATTTATTTTTGTGGTTATTTTTATAAAAATTTTACGGATATTATTTATTAATTAAATGTTTTTTTTATTGTTATAACTAAGCGATTTTTATTTAAATTTACCAAGTTACTTGAAGCATATGATTAAATCTTTTGCTATGGTTCAACCATATTGATTTTACTTGATTGCAGCTAGGTAAAATAATTGGTATGTTTATAATAAGCTGTAATAAGGTTTAAAAAAAATTATCTAGACATGGTAAACTCACACTTTTAGTCATTTGTAGTTGCATCACTTGCATTTGTTTATGTAGATGCAGGAACAGAAGTAACATAAACCAACAAGTGAATGAATAGTTAAGCATCAACATGATCATTTTAGCGTGTCTTGAAACTCATTGCAACTGGCGAAACTTACTGAAAGAGGTTCATGTTATTTATGCTTCTATCGTTTATGTCTACAAATTGCTGTTTTGCGCTATAACTTTGTTTGACAAAAAGTTGCAAAAGGGTGTTAAATCAACACCTTGTTCTTGCTTATATCTCAATGTTTGTGTCTGAAACAGTATAGAAACTGTATTGTGTCTGATTTCAGCTCCAGGGCCGTTGTTGGCTATGTTTGAATGTTTTATTGCTACCATTGTTTTAAAGACTAATACGAATAACATTATATCAGACGTCTCTAGACAATATATATGACTTGCAGTGGGAAGAATGTTACATCATTTATCATTTTCGATAGATCTAGTTGTCCTACTTGTTACACTAAAATAATACTTTTAGGTAGTGTGTTATGTAATTCACAAGTTAATAATGCAAAAGTGTGTGTGTGAGAAGTTATTCATTTTGCCTTGTGTCTAGAGAAAGGCATCAGCTATAGTAGTACCAATTGTATAAGTAAAGTATGGTTCTTTCTTGGTATGTAAACTAGAACTTTGGATGTCACCATGAAGTACCACAAAGACCAAACTGCAGCCATCGTCAACCTATCTGCTCTCATTGAACAAATCATGTCGTCAGAGAGCATCCGCCGAAACCCTGGAGGTGCAGCCTTCCAATCACATAATCTCAGAAACCCGAATCTAGAAGGAACTAATGTGGGAGCCACAATGATCATCCATCGTGGTGCAGGGTTCTCGTCTGATGAGGTGAATGATAGTTGTGGTATTAACATTTATGTAAATAACAATATTCAGGGGTTGAATAACTCTATAATGATTGGAAGCCGGTTGTATATGGGAGATCCGGGAGTTTGGTTAACTTTGAAAGATTCAAAGTTGCACAGATGGTTTTCGAAGACAAACAGGAGTAATGCAGGCTGTTTATCGTTAGGATTTTATGTGTTGGTAATTTTAGTGATTGTTTTAGCTTTATCAGTGATGTTATTCATGTAGTTTACTTTCATTTTATTTATCTATATGGACTGTCATAAAATTGTGAACAAGTAATGTATGTTCTTATGGTCAATATCTATGCATAGGATGAACCCTTCATGTATGACAGTATGAGCCGAGAATCACATGACTCTATTAGTCGCATACTTTAAAAGAAATACGAACAGTGAAACATACACACGACGTAATAAAAGTATTGACTATTATTAGTCGCATACTTTAAAAGTTTGGACATGTTAGGCATGTTATTCATCTAGATGGAAGATGTTTGACAGAGACAAATGAGTCTACCTTTCACAGATTGCCAAACATCTGCATGACTCTATTACAAAATATTTAGATCAACTCAATCTTACTAAATTTTCAATAATTTAGTTCCAGTTAGGTTTCAGTCAACAATCTCAAACAATGACTTACTGATAGGTGAAGACATAACCAAAATTGAGTTATTTTTGTAGATGTATAGATGTTTGCCAAATGCATATTAACAGATCAATGCTTATATATTGAAGTCACATACACATGAATCCCCATTAGTATTGTCGTGATCGTACTTTACAATAAGGAGGCTATAGGACAGGCTATTCATTCACTATGGTTATGAGCACTTAAAAATAAGCTATGCACTTGTATGCTTATTGAAAAGTGCTTATTTGGCCTTAGAAAGGCTAATAAGCAAATAAATTAATCCAAACACTCAAAATATTTGTTTTTAGAATACTCCACAAGCTAATAAACTACAAAATATATGCAATCCCAAACACTCCATATCAGTAAAGATTAGAATTAAATTTGAAGGCAAGTGATCAAGGAGATTTATTTGAACAGTATATACTCGATACACCCTGCTTCCTATTGGGAATATAAAACCCATAACCGATTGCGACACATATTAGACACATAGATTGTTCAACTTCTGATAAACTTCAGTGTATATCATATAAATACATATCTTTGTATTTTGATTCAAAAGGTCAATCCAGATTACAGGAAAAATCTCAAAGAAACCATACTATTAGTCAAGTATGCCTTGTGTATGCTTGCACCACCAACTCAGAAGCCCAAAGCTGATCCTGGTGCCAAGAAACTATATAAAAAAAATCAAAAAATAAGTGACCATTTAGGACTCAAACAACCCAAAAAACCATTCCGGAACTACCAGGCCGTTACCCTTTTCAGCCCATTTACTAAAACAAAGTACGTATAAGTTAATCTATATAACATCGTTGATCTGCAGCGTGTTCTCTTGAAACCTCAATGCTGCATATTTGTGTTCCTAAGGATCCTAAGCCTTTTCACAGAGCCAAGAAACATCCTGAATAAGTGTTTAAAAAATAATTAGACAAAGATTAAAAAAATTTAATATTAGTTTTTGCAAAAAAGGTGATCAAGAAAACGTACTGCCAAGGTACGTCTCCAACAAGCATACAGTCTCCATCTTTGTCTTCATAAGTGAGCACAAACTCAGATGTTCCATTCAACAATCTTGAAGATCCTAGTGCATTATGTGTTCCATAAAACATGTTCTCCAAGGTCTGTGCTAACATTTCATACGAGGTGTGAGCATAAAGATCAACTTTTCTTCCAATAGGGGTTCCCTCCATATTCACCTTAACGGATAGATGACGATTATTGATCTTGCTCAACTCTTCTTGTTCTGACTTGATCTGGTTAGCCGATATTGGCATCCGGTGACCTCTTCTTATTGGAGGCCATCCAACCACACTTCAACAACACAAATTTTAAAGACAGTTTAGCATCGAATTTCAAGAATCTTAAACCATAACTTAACAGGTGATCGATTAATCATCATGCTGAAAAGCATTTGGTACAAATACATACTTGTGGATATGGTTTAACAAGAATTTGGTTTATGATAGTTAGCTTGTTTTGCTTTCTGTATTAATGTTTCATTCTAAAACGCAATTTTTTATTTTTTGTACAAAATAATAAAATATTGAACCACTCACTTAATAACAGCCTTTTATCTTTATTTCGCCTTCCTTGTTTCTTGCTATTGAAAAATGTGTGTCTATCAATAATCATCGTAACTTTCTATATCTCGTGAAGGTATGGCAAAAAGTAATGAAATTTCCGAAACTTCACAAGGTAATGGTCAAAAAGCATAGGAAGTTCCCAGACTACATAAAGGTATGGCCTAAAAACATATAAAATTTGTGGTGGCCAGATTGGGTATCAATCTATCTAAAGTACTTTTATCAAAGAGAGGAAAGCAGAGGAAGGCGCAGACGAAACAACTATTTCCCTTTAAGAGATGGAGCGGTCTTAAACCACATCATATATGTGAGAGCGCAACGCCACTAAATAACAGAGACTACATGGGTACGACCTAAACTTAGAAATTCCCAATTACATGATGACATGGTCTAAAAAGATAGAAATTCCTTAATCACGGCAGGAAACGGTCCTAAAATATAACTGAGCTCCCAAATCATAGGCACGTAAACACTTACATCATTTCAGACATACAACAATACAGGCATGGTAGGCAAAGAATTTTAACCAAAACTAAGCTAGCATCAATGGTGAAACGAATAACCAATTATCATACTTATCATACCCAAATACAATATAACGATTAAATGGTTGAGGTTTTCCCTGTTCACTAGTTTTTGACTCAGATGTACGTGGCATAACCAGGGTATTCCGTGACCGTTTCCGACCCTTCCCGGGCCACTCAAATGTATACCAAGTGAGGATCATACAAAATTCTTGTATTTGTATGCCCAAAATAGAATATGTTACACAAAAATAAAAGATGACCATAAAAAAGTATCCAAGAAATTAAAAACAGTAAACTTAAATTCTCAATTACCTAGTAGCATTAGGAGGAGAAACAGACTCAACAACCCTTCTTTTAGTACCAACGATCTTTGACTTAGGAATCTTAACAGAATCAGATGATGATGAAGATGAACAACAAGGCATCAAATCTTCTTCATTTTTCCTCAAACCACAACCACCAATACTCAATCCTAAACCCAACTCAATCTCACCATCATCAACACCATCATCATAAACCTTAGGTAACATATCATGGTCATCCTTTAACATGGTATTAGAAGTAGCATCCATGTGTTTTAAATTTTATAAAAGAAAAAGATGGAAAGGAAGGTATATGAAGGGTGAGATGGAAACAGGGGAAGGGAGAAGTGCAAAGGAAGAAACATAAAAAAAGAAAAGTGGGTCCTATGTGTCGGCTTCGTGCGCCTTAATTCATGTTTGGTTTGTACAAAACAACTGGTCACTGTCACACGCACAAACACATATAAAACCACTTATGTTACGATTTTAACCAGACATTTTGTCTCTGACACGATATAAGGACTTCTGGATTTACCCTGTTTAGCTTACATACCAACAAAATATTGTAAGAGAGTTGATTTGCACATTTTTTTGTATGCTTCAATTAATTATGTTCGAACATTTATAGTTTTACATAGCTAAAAGTGTAAGAGTAACTGTGAGGGTATAAATGTCTAAACACAATTAATTGGAATGTCCCAATCATTTACCTTGAACATGATGTGATTCTTCTCGGAAGCACGAGGACTGAGGAGCAGCTATTTTACAAAAGCTCTCTACCTTTCGGACCTCACAAAGACATTTGTATGGAAAGACTGACGTTTGTATTAGCTTAAATTTTGAGTCACGTTAATTTGATCTTTAAATTTATTTTGAATATTGATACCTAATTGGTTATATATGGTATGGTATTAAAGAAAATGAGTAAATGAATGACGTTTTTTTTATGTTCAGGAGTCTTTAACTCAGATGTATATAGTTTGACTATGGTATTTCATTGACCGTCTTCAACACCTCCCTGACCACTTCAAATATATGCATCTAGTAAATTTTGAATTCTTAACCTTTTATGAGGATGGTATTGATTAACTCATAGCTTCAAAATGATTTTAGCATCGATATGATTTCATAAATCCTTGTGGTGGAATCAAACATCGAGATTTAGTGGTTAAAGATTGGTGAGAAAACATTCATATAAATATTTTCGATTATTATATTTTGATGAATTATGTTTAAAAATTTGCCACATGTGAGAAAATAAACGCTGAAAAACATTAAACTTTGTCCAAGTGCAAGAACTTTTACTCATGAATTTAACCTTGGTTGAAATGTTTTACCACCTTGCTTTTAATCAAAACACAAAAGCAAAAGCATTAGGCGTGCATTTTTTTTGTTCGTACCTTTTTACCAAGTAATTGCTAGAACTCTTTAGTTCAAATAGATCAAAATCGATATAACATATTGGCTAATTAAGGTCTTGCTTTTAGTGGCAATTGTTCTAGGAACAAGATGCATTGGTGTATTAGGAGGATACACAGTCGCTCTAGGCATTTTCCATAGGGGAGGGTTTGTTTCAACAATATTTTCAGCTTTCTGCTTATCTAAATCCATTTTCCAGAAAACTTGTTCGGGAGTCAACAATGTCTGAGGCTTAAACATGTTCAAGGAAATCCAGTTTTCCTTCTTGTAGTCATGGGGAGTGATAATTACTTTTTTCTCTTTGCATTTAGGATCATCTAATTTTTTGTTCATCTTTTCCCTAGTGACTTCATCTGATTTCTTATCTTCCTCAGTGCACTCCACGCAACTAGGTTTCTGTCTAGGTTTAAGGATTTCATTGCCATCATAAAGGACCTTATGAGCATTTCTAGCCCTTTTAATGACCTCTAGATTTGGTTCCTTAACAAGGGGAATGCTATGCTTATCGCTTAAGACCCTATGCTTAGTGATCATGTGAGCAGTCTGAATGGTGTTCCCTTGTATGTACAACTTGTTTTCAAGTTTGTTTTTCAAAGTTTTCAGATTAGAAAAATCTTTCAAGAGTTTTGATTCCTTTGCATTAAATTCTTGCTTAAGCATTTTCACATTTTCTTGAAGTTCTTGTTTTTGCTTAGCAGTTTTAGAAAGCTTTTCTTGTAAGGAATTTAATTCTTGTTTCAATACTTCTTCTCTAAAATTACTTTTTCTAATGATTGTACGCACTTGGTCATCCATTTCCTGCTCACGAGTGGTCAACTCAAATTTTACATGTTGTTCATAAATAGCAACACGTTCTTTATAGGCATTTAGTTCAGAAATTACAGAATTATCAGGGGCACATGCAGTGTATTCATAAAAAACATAGTCATTGTTGACTGCAGAAGATGCATCACTTGGTACAACTTCACTTTCACTTTGTTTCACGTATTGATCATATGGGACAATATCGATATTACCCATATTTTCAACATTTGATTCAATAGTTTCAGTTGATTGTACTTTGTCATGCATCTGTTGCACATCAGCATCATCGTATAGTTTTAATACCTCTGAGATGAGTTTGTCTTTGGATGGGCCAGCTTGTGGTGAAGAAGAGACCTTGGGAGAAACCATTGGAGAAATGCTAGCCATAAAAATTGTGTGTGCCGTAGGTCCATCATCCACATCAGAGTCGTATGCATCACAATCAGCGACTTGAAAGGCATTATGATGATTGTGACCTATCTCCTGAATAGGCTGTTCATCCACATCTGCATCATAGGTCTTGGCATTTCCCTCAGCTAGAAACAGCAATTCCTCTTCATCCAAAGCAGCACCATTGTCCTGAGCTTGTACAAGCAGCATCTTATCTCTGAAGTAATCAGCATTCTGTGGACGCTTTGGAGATGTGCAGTTTCTTGCAATGTGTCCCTCACCACCACAGTTATAACATTTGATCGGCTTAGCTTGACCTTGGTTACCATTCCTTCCTCGATTCTGGTTACCAACATAACCTCTACCAGCTCCACCTCTTCCCTGATCATACTGTCTTTCCTGAACTGGTTGCACCACGATCCTTCCATCTTTCACAATAGCTTGATTGTGTGGGTTAGATGCTGTTCTGAGGTTGTTGTTGGTTTGTGGGAGAGAATTCATGTTTTGACTAATCAGAAGAGCTAGTTGATTAATGAAGTTACCCACGTGTGCATCATCATCAGCTTGTTTGAACATAGGATCAGGAATGAGTTTGTGATTACCATTACCCAAGGGTATGACTTGTGAGGCTTTGGTTGTGATTCCGATGTTTGAGTAGAAGGCAGTTGAGTCATTAGACGAGCTTGTCTCTCCCTGGTTGGTTTTGAACTGATTGAGAACCAATTTTTCAAACATAGCATGTCTCTCATTCTGAAGGAGGAAGGCATAGAGTTGCTCATAGTTTGTATTCTTCAATCCTTTAGTGAGCTTCACAGAGGTGACAAACTTGTGCCATTCGGGATTCATGTTGTTCACAAATTTTGAGTTCAGCTGAATGTTAGGCATAGTCATTCTGATGTTCCTCATGTCATTCACCAACTTATGAAATCTCACATAGTACTCATAAACACTCTCATCTGGTTTCATTTTGAAGTGTTCAAATTCGTCATAGAGTTGTGATTCTCTGTCTTCCATAGTTAATTCTGAACCTGAGAGAAGCATCTTGACATTATCCCATACTGCCTTTGCATCGGTGTTGTGATTGATCAGCTTGTAGATGTCTTTAGGAAGACCTTGAAGAACAATGTTAGAAGCCCTGATATCTGCATCGAATCTCTTTTTCTCCTTATCATCAAGCTCATCATACATTTTAGGTATGTACATTCCGTAAATAGGAGTTCCATCTTCATTAGTATCAAGTATATCTCTAGTCGTCTCAACTCGATACGGTCCTTCATCAATGGATTTGAGAATGTTGACACCATTTTCCTTTCCAAGGCAGTACAGTCTGATTCGTTGAGCCCAAGAATCGTAGTCAGTTCTGTCAAGCATGGGTGGACGAGTATCTGAGCCAGCTGCTTGAACATCCTCGGCAACAGTGGAGATGATAGTAGGAACGTTGGTAGACATGTTAACAGATTATACGGGATTTTATAACTCTATGATTAAACCGGGAAATAGATTCTTTCACGGGATTTTACTAAATCAAGAGAAAACCGTAAACAATCACCCAAGTCGCTAGAAGAAAAATGCACCAAGTCGCTAACACCTAATTCGCTACACTCCCAAGTCGCTAGAGTCCCAAGTCGCTAGACAAATGCAAGTCGCTAAGTAGTAACTCGCTAAGCCTCAAGTCGCTAGCAAAATTTTGGCAGCAATTCGCTACTCAAGTTGCTAAAGATACAAGTCGCTAAATAGCAACTCGCTACAGACCAAGTCGCTACCTCCAAGTCGCTACCTGTGGTGGAAAGTCCACTACTTGTACTGTAAGTCGCTAGTTCTAAGTCGCTAGGTCCAAAACTGTAACTCGCTACAAATTTGTAAAGCAAGTCGCTACGAAGAAAGAATTCCGTGTGTTAAGTCGCTAGCAAGAAAAACTCATAAACATCACTTTTCAATCCAAAAACAACCCAACCAAGATGATTCAAGCTTACCAAATGAAAACCTAAACGCTTGTTATGATTCTAAACATAAAAGTACTAACAAAATCCAAGCTTTAACACAAGAAATCAACCAAATGATGCACAAACCACTAAACTTTTCAAACTCAAAAACCACCTAAAAACCACTAAAAATCCAAAGATGTGCGAGATATGATCTAACCATGGCTCTTGATACCAATTGTAGGATATTAGTTTTCACATACACATCAAACCATAACACAAAGTGGCGTATGAATGAAGTTCTAGAGAGAGAAAGTTAGAGGTTTAGGGAACTTAGTGAGAGAAAGTGAAAGATATTATTATGAGCTCCAACTCTCTACCTTGGGAGGTAGAGAGTATTTATAGTCTTACATAAATCGCCACACATCGGGCTGTGGATCAGGCATACAGTGGGTAAAGACCCGTCCGTCCTCCACGGTGTTACTTAACTAAATACTACTTAACTTAAAAGGAACTACGACTACGAGCTTTCTAACGATTACATATACTTGAGGTGACCGACTCTTTAATACCTGAAATTTCTAATTCCTAACAGTAATTGTGTTATTTGAATCAAAAAACATGATATGAGTATCAACTTCTTTTTGGTAAGTTCACGAGTTATCTTTGAAGTTAATAAAAAAATACATCTAATGGATTAACAACAAAATATTTGATTTTTATTTTTAAAATTAGGTGTTACTTATTTTATGAAAGATAAAAAGAGCATTACAAATACGGGTGTCAGTAGGGTCGGGTTGACCCGACCCGAACCCAAACCCAAACCCAAACCCGATAAGGCTTATAGGGTCGGGTCTAATCGGGTTGAAAATGCTTATCGGGTTGATTTGACCCAAACCCGATAACCCGATATTGTTATAGGGTCGGGTTCGGGTTGAATTATTTATCTTATCGGGTTATCGGGTCAACCCGATAAGACCCGTAAATTTTTAAACTACTTTTTATTTAGTTACTTTTGCCAATTTTTAAAAAATACTGTAGTCGATTAGCTAAATATATATTGTTTTACTCCATCATTTTATCTAAAGGAAAGCTAGAGGTGAATTTATATACCTCATATGGTCATTTTTAGTGCATATGTTAACTGTTAAGACGTCAACCTACTGCTACTGTGATTTCCTTTTTTTCTGAATTACGTCTCCTGTTATATCTAGGGATGGCAAAAAAAACCCGACCCCGACGGGGAAACCCGAAACCCGAACTTATTGGGGTGGGACGGGGCATGCTTATCGGGTTTCGGGGCCTTAACGGGGATTCTTATCGGGTTTGAGGCGGGGACGGGGCACACTATCCCCGCCCCGCCCCGCCCCGAAACATATACATATATCTATACCTTAAATATTGTGCTAGATTTATGTACTAAATATAATTATCTAATTTTTGTTATTTTTTATAATTGTAATATTTCAAAGTGTGATCATAAAATCTTGTTTTGTGTCATAATATTCTAACAAAGTTGTGATTTATTCCAATGCCTAATATATTATTAATGGGTTATCGATTCTTCAAGTTATTTCGTAAAATCATATTGTTAATAGCGTAAAAATAAGAACAAACGGGGAAATGCATGAGTATGATGGAGGATCGCGCTCAAAAAAGAAAACCCGATAAGACCTCAATGGGGAATGGGGCGGGTTTGGGGGAGCATCTCGCCCCAACGGGGCGCCCCGATAAGATCCCAATGAGAATTGGGGCGGGTTTGAGGATGATTTTTGTAATTGGGTTTGAGGATGGGGACAGCCGCCCCGCCCCATTGCCATTCCTAGTTATATCTTTAATTTGGACTGAAGTAATTTCTTGTTTGGGTATCATTTTATATAGCGTTGTATATGTTATTTTTTGTCTGCAAAGCCTTCTGCTAATTTTGTTGTACACTTTTTTATATTTATATATTTTTATTTTTGTGTTTGAGTTAAAAAATTAAGCAACTCGATAACCCCGAATCACCTGACCCGAAATAACCCGACCTGATAACAACCCGAACCCGACAACCCGACTCCTTATCGGGTCGAGTTGCGGGTCACACAATTTTAATGAAAAACCCGACACAACCAGACCCGATAAGCCCGATAACCCGACAACCCGACCCGATAACACCCCTAATTACAAACCATACATCCGACCACGATTCTGAACCAGTTACAGTCCTATCTTCGAACTATTTTGTACAGTACATTTCTAGCAAGAAAGAGTTTTATAAACATAAATAAGTAGTGTAACAAAGTATACATAAACAAACATATGGATGAAGATAGTATAGAAATCTAAAATTTGGCTATAAAATATCATACGATATAAGCCACGAAGAGCAAGGTTAGGTGGGACAAATCGACAAGGCGTGGGGCCCAATAAAGTCAACAACCCGGCTCCTTGTCTATGATAAGTCTCTTTTATTTATTCTCCAACAAAAACATTATTTTTTTTAATAATTTTTCATGACATTTATTTTGTTTTGTTTTCTTTATAGATGGATTATGCCACATATAAAATTATGGCAAAAATGCATATATATCATTTTCAAAATGAATAATTGTATATATATCTTTTGTACAAGTTTTTTATGCACATAATACAATGATTTTTATGCATGCTTTGAATATATATGCAATTTTGTATTTTCAGGAAGATATATATGCAAAAGCCCCTAAAATTATAGAGTGATTGAATTTTTATTATAGACTACTTTAAAAGAGAATATAATTATTTGAAATTATTGCAAAAGAGTTTAAAAGGAACTTAGAGTTGTTGAATGCATTTTTATACATATTTTTTAGTAAAATAAGTACATTAATAAATAATAACGTTTGTTACTAAGGTACACATTAAATATACATGAATCTTTTGTTAAATATACACAAGATTTAGTAGTTGTCGCTCCACCAAGTTTAAGTTTAATCTACTTCTTTTGTGTGATTTGAGCATTTGACTTATTATCTAAATAATGAGTATGTATGTACTAGCAATTAATATGTTAATATACGGAGTATCCGAGCAAAAAATATCGATCCACTTGGAAAATGGTGGTGGCGTTTTCATTTTTGGGTAGCCATGGTTGTTGATCTTTTTGTTCGATGAATCAATAGGGTTTGAACCCATCGACACAGACTTAAATTGGATAAAGCCCTCCTTTCTCATAAAGTTGGCGTGTCCTTTTTAGAGTTTGCATCTAGCAAAAATTGAACTTGAGACCTCACATATCTTAGAATGATAGTAACAACTCCTTTTGTCACTATGCCACCCTTGAGTGGTTTGTGATGTTTTCAAGTAAAAAAGGATGCTTTTTGGAATAAGGTTATTCGGAAGATCTGTGGTCCAAACGATGGGTTACATTCTTCGATGTTTCTGGAATTAAAAAGAAAGTGTGGAACAATATTATTAGCATCGGATATTCTATGGACCATATGGGCATTTCGTTCTCATCTTCGTTCTTCCGTTATGTGGGGAAAGGAGACTACATTATTTTGGTATGATAAATGGTTAAATGAGGGACCTTGTCTTAAGATGCGCTTTCCACATTTTTTCGCTTTGGAAGATAATAAGAATAGCTTCCTTAACAAGAGACTTACTATTATTGAAATAAGATGGCATTTGTCTTCGACTTGGCCGGAAATGATCTTTTTTTCATGTAAGGTTTTTAGTGTTAAGTGCTTATCTCATATAGTTGACTCGAATCTTCTCTGGCCTTTTCATTCCAAGCAAAGGTTCAAGTGGAACTCATGGATCTCGAGTAAAATTAACACTTTTTGCTTGGCGCGTGTTTAATCACTGACTGCACCATCTTGTGAACCTTGACAACAGAGGTTTAGACTTTGATTGGATCTTATGCCCCATTTGTTCAAATGCTTCTAATTTTGTGGCGCATTTATTAATTGAATGTCCTCGAACTAAGATATTCGGGGAAAAGAATTTTAGTTGGCGGGAGATTGATTTTTCGACCAATCTTTTCCTATATTTTTTTAGCGAATTCTCACTCATGTTTTCCACACAAAACATACATGGCTAAGGTGTTTCAAGGGGTATGCTTGATCTCTCTTTGGTGCATTTGGTCATAGAGAGATTGGCTCGTCCATGAGGTTGTGGAAAAACGTTCGGCGAATATGCATGAGGACATACTTTCGAAGATTCAGTCTTCCTTTTTTGTTTGGATCTCAAGTAGGTGCTCGATGAAGACATTCTCTTGGGATAACTGGATCTTGAGGCCGTTCGAGTTTGGTTGAATTTTTTTTCTTTTTCTCTTTTTTTCCCTCTCTTGTTTATGCCCTTTATGCGAGTCTTTGCATTTTGTTTTACGCTCCTCCGCTCACAAAGCCTCTTTTCTTGTTGTTCCTTCTTACCCTTTTGGGGTTAAATATTACCGATTTTACAAAAATAGTACGTTATAGTATTGCTTTCCAAAAGAAAATTAAAATATGTTAGATGCTTTGAAGTATGGAATAAATAACTACAAATACAAGTATAAGGCTAAGTGTAATAAGGCGATGGACGCGCTGTCCCTCATCAACTTATCGATTATTATTGTGGAGAAGTCGCTCTATGGAACGACCGAGTTCTATGTTGGTTGTGTGTGTGATGTTAGTTTTTATAGGTATTTTTGTGTATAAATGAGATATGTTGGGTGGTGAATAGGTGATCTTATTATCAAGGTTGTAATAATCGGTTGGCGGTACCGTGGCAGTCGACCATCTTCAAGCGATATATCGGTCTTGGTGGCGATATATCGGTTTCTCAGCGAGAACTATAAATTATAAAGGAATTTATTTAAAATAAATAAATATTAGCAAATATCCTAACAAAATAGGTCAATAACCACAAACAATTAAAAAGTTTAACATGCTCGGAAAAAAAAACCATAAGTCCATAATTATTTATCAATTTAAGAAAAAGATAAAACATGACCGAGTTTGACCGATTTTGACCATGATCGATATATTTGACTGATATGCGATTTTCGTGGCGGTGGACCGCCACTAACCGCCATGGCACTGCCATGACTGATTTTTACAACACTACTTATTATACGTTGTTGGTTGTGATGTTAGTGGTGGAACGAAAATTTTGAAACGCTAAGTTTACGGTGATGATGTTAATAATCACTGGACTGAGTCTAATAGTGGTAAACTGTTAAATTTTGGGGAAATAATTTGTAGCAAACATGTCATTCTATCAATTGCTAATAGTCTCTCTAGTTATGTTCATTGCAGGCTTATTACAGGGGTTAATCATGGACAAAGCATAAATGGTCTAAAGTGTCTAGAAGTTCATTTCTGCTGAAGCCTATCTCATTTCTGCTGATGCGCCTCTTATAGCCGTTAAGGGGGGTCTTTGTGTAACATTATCTCCTATTTAATCAGTCCCCTAATCTAGGGTTGAAATAACTGTGTGTGCAGTCATTGTCTCACATTTCTCTTCTTTCTGATCATTATACTGATCTTGTTTTTTCTTTGTATTTGTCTTGTTATTGTCTCATTGACATTAACCTAATCTTGTAACACTTTGGATACTATTGCTGGTTTAATATAAGCCGACTATTGAGGCTTAGGTTTGAATAAAGTATTGTTGTTAATCTATTGTTGCTGATACTTTCGTACATGGTATCAGAGCTTCAGGCTCATAATCATTGTTGATTCACCATCAAAGGGTTTCTTTGTAGAAACTTGGGGACATCTCTTCAGCAACAAAACTGGTGGTTTGGGGTTATTGCTACTGACGTAATCACTGGTTATTTTCTATTCACAATTAGCCCTAGACTAAGTGAATCTAGGGTAATTGTGATTTGTTCTTTCCGCTGCATATTGCTCTGTATGTCTAAGTCTACTCTTTTTCTTCAAACAAACAGTACTTAAGTCTTTGTGGGTGCAAACGGGTAGACTAACATCTTGATCTACCACCTCTGAGTGGTATGAATACCTGCTCTGGTTTACCCCAGTCCACAGGATTGGTGCTTGTTGTTTCTTAATTACAAAGTCTTATTTATTTCTTTATTTGTCTATCTGCTCTAGTCATTATCTCTGTCTGTGTTATTTGTCTGTCTTATTGTTTGCATTATGGCTGTTGGTGATGATAATACTGGTGGTGGTGGTGGTGGTTCTTCCACTGAGAAAAGCTTATCCTTTGGTGATGCTTTGTATTTACACCCTAATAACACCAATGGTACTCCTATTATTTCCATCAAACTCACTGGAACTGAAAATTATAAAATATGGCATATGGCCATGACCTTTGCCTTAAGGAATCATAATAAGTTAGGGTTTATTGATGGTACTTGCATAAGAGATGACTCAAATCCTAGTCTTGCTAATCAATGGGATACCTGTAACTCTGTTGTGGTTACTTGGATTCTTAACTCTCTCATTCCTGAATTATTTGCTGGTGCTATCTATGCTAAAACTGCTTATGAAATGTGGAATGATCTTAAAGATACTTATGATAAGGTTGATGGTTCAGCTATCTTTAATTTGCATAAAAATATAAACTCTCTTAGTCAAAGTGGGTCTCCTCTTGCTGATTATTACAACAACCTTAACTCTTTATGGAAACAATTTGATTGTATGATTAGCTTGCCTCCCTGCACTTGTGAGGCTGCAAAACATTTTGAAAAACACAATCAGCTAATCAAATTAATGCAATTTCTTACGGGTCTTGATGACACTTATGTTCCTATCAAAAGTAATATTTTAACCAGAGACCCTTTGCCTAATGTCAAAACTGCTTTCTCTGTTGTCTCTGGAGAAGAATCTCACATAAATGTGTCATCTGGGAATAGTTCTGCTAAACCCAATTCCACTGCTTTTGCTGCAAAAACTTTTGATAGTGGAAAATTTTTTGATAACAAAAAAGGATCTAACAACAACAATTTCAATAAAGGTTCTGGTTTTAATGCTGGCAACAGCTCTAATAACAGAGGACCAAACATGAATCTCAAATGTACTAACTGCAAAAAACCTGGTCACACTGTTGATAGATGTTATGATCTTGTTGGTTATCCTGCTGGATATGTCAAAAGGAACTTTAATGCTAAACCTGTCAGCAGTAACAATGTTTCCACTGATGCTAATCATGTCACTGATAATAGAGCTAGCAACTCTCCTGTCTCTTTGTCTAATGAATAGCTCTCCAGACTTATGAGTCTTCTTAATGACAACAATGTGTCTTCTGCTAATGCCAACATGGCAGGTAAAATTTTTTCAGGAACTTTCTTTAATGGCAGTGTCAAGTTTAACATAAACTTCAACAAATTTTTTAACAACAACACAAAAACCTTATCTGGAAACATCAGTCTTGGTTGGATTGTTGACTCTGGTGCAAATCAGCACATGACTGTGTCTGCAAAATTTTTAATTAATGTTGTTGACATTTCAAATCTTGGTCTAACTGTTGGACATCCCAATGGTACTCAGGCCTTAATTACTAAAATTGGTGATTTAAAGGTCAATAATGACCTAACTCTTTTTTATGTTCTGGTTATTCCTGAGTACAATGTCAGTCTGCTGTCTGTTCATAAGATTGCTAGAGACAATAAGATGTTTGTTGGGTTTAATGAATCTAATTGCTATATACAGGATTTACATCAAAAAAGGATTGTAGGGATTGGTAAACAATGCAATGGGTTATATATGTTTGATATTGATTCTACATGTAAGATTACTTCTAATAACTGCATTTCTGTTTATCATATTTCTAGAAATCTCTGGCATCAAAGACTTGGTCATCCCTCTGACCAAGTTCTACATATACTTAAACTTGATAGTACATCTGAATCTGACCATCTTTGTGATACTTGCAATAAAGCTAAAAAAACCAGGGAACCATTCCCTCTAAGTGAACATAAATCAACTAAAATTGGTCAACTTGTTCATCTAGATGTATGGGGACCATATAAAGTCACTAGCAGAGATGGTTACAAATATTTTTTAACCATTGTTGATGACTATTCTAGGGCAGTCTGGGTTTATATGCTTAAGGGAAAAGATGATGTTTATGTTTCCATTGTTAACTTTACTCATATGCTATCAAATCAATTTGAACACAATGTTAAGATATTCAGAAGTGATAATGGGACAGAATTTTTCAATAACAAACTTCAACACTCCTTTCATGAAAAAGGAATTTTACATCAAACCTCTTGTGTTTATACACCACAACAAAATGGTATTGCAGAAAGGAAACATAGGCATCTTCTTAATGTGGCTAGATCCCTTATGTTTCAGGGGGAATTACCTCTATATCTTTGGCCTGAATGTGTTCTAACTGCTGCATATGTCATAAACAGGTTACCTTCTTAAGTGTTGTCTGGCAAGTCTCCCTTCTCCATTGTGTATGGGCATGACCCTTCACTCTCTCTCCTTAAAGTCTTTGGCTGCTTATGCTATGCCACCATTCTCAACATCTCTGATAAATTTGGTAGTAGGTCTGAGAAAAGTGTCTTTATTGGATATTCAAATGAGAAAAAAAGGTTATAAACTTTTAAGTTTAGAAACAAAAAATATCTTTTATTCCAGAGATGTCAAATTTTATGAAACTATTTTTCCCTTCAAAATGAAAAATACTTTGTCAAAACCTTTTGCTGCAACTTATGTGCCTAAAGATTTAAATCACAAAAATTTCTTTGACTCACAAATAAGTCCCAATGATGAAGGGAGAGTGACATCCTATGATGATGGCACAGTGTTGGGTCATCCTACTAGGAATTATGAACCTGTTGCAACTTCTATAGATGATAATACACACCCTGAGGGCACCATATCACATGAATCACATCCTGCTGATGCATTTTCTGATTCTGCTGATACATCTTCTGATTCAAATCAGAACTCTGAACAAGAAGAAGGCTTGCCAGCCACTACTGCTAGAAGGTCAACCAGAGTTTCTAAATTGCCCAGTAATCTTAATGACTTTATTGTTGAAGGGAAAGTTAAATATGGTGTTGAAAAGGTTGTTAATTACTCTAACCTTAACAAAGATAATTACTGCTTCGCTTCTAGTCTTAATAAAAGTATTGAACCTACCTGTTATGAAGAAGCTATCCTTGACAGTAATTGGGTTGATGCTATGAACTCTGAAATTGAGGCCTTAAATGAAAATCATGCTTGGGATATAACTGATCTTCCACCTAATAGAAATCCCATTGGTTACAAATGGATCTTTAAAATCAAATATAAAGCCAATGGTGAAGTTGATAGATACAAGGCTAGATTAGTTGCTAAAGGTTATAACCAAAGGGAAGGAATAGACTATGATGAAACTTTCTCCCCCGTTGTGAAAATGTCTACTGTTAGATGTCTTATTGCCTTAGCTGTGAAAAACAAATGGCCTATTTTTCAACTTGATGTTAACAATGCTTTTTTGTATGGAGACCTTGATGAGGATGTCTATATGACCATCCCTAAAGGGTTCTGTAATGATAACAATAAGAATAAAGTTTGTAAACTTGTCAAGTCTCTATATGGCCTTAAACAAGCTCCCAGGAAATGGAATGAAAAACTTGTTAGTGTTTTAAAAGAAAATAACTTTGTTCAATCTGTCAATGATCATTCTTTGTTCACCAAAACAGAGAATAACAAGTTTATTGCTCTGCTTGTTTATGTGGATGACATTGTCCTTACTGGAAACTGCATTGATGAGATAAACCTATTCAAAGAATTTCTAAAATCAAAATTTCATATCAAAGACTTGGGAAACTTAAAATACTTTCTTGGCATTGAGGTTTTAAAAACTGGGAATGACATATGTCTCACCCAAAGGAAATATTGTCTTGAACTCCTCAAAGAATTTGGTCTTCTTGGGTGCAAACCTGTGTCCACTCCTATGGAACCCAACTCTGTTCTTCCATACATACCCACTGCTGATGATCCCTTGCTTATCAACATCACTGGCTATCAGAAGTTACTTGGGAAAGTTATTTATCTCACCCATACAAGACCTGACATCTCATACTCAGTCCATTGTCTAGCACAATATATGCATTCTCCCTTGAAATCTTATCTAGAATGTGCCCTCAATGTTCTGAGATATCTAAAAGGAGCTCCAGGAAAAGGTCTAAGGTATAATTTCAGCAACTCTGAAAATCATCTTGAAGGGTATAGTGATGCAGACTGGGCTAAATGCAAGAAAACCAGGAAATCTGTCACAGGTTAGTGTGTTATCTTTAATGATTGTCTGATCTCATGGAAAAGTAAAAAACAAAATACTCTTTCAAAATCTTCCACAGAAGCAGAGTATAGATCAATGTCTACTGCTGCCTGTGAAATTATTTGGATTCAAAAAATCCTAAAAGATCTAAAAGTTGATATCAATCTCCCTGTTAATCTCTTTTGTGATAACAAATCTGCTTTGCAACTTGCTGTCAATCCTGTTTTCCATGAAAGATCAAAACATTTTGAAATTTATGTTCACTTCATCAGAGAAAAAATTGCAAGAGGTGTTATAAGTGCCAAAAAGATTGGCTCTTCAAACCAAACTGCAGACATTCTTACAAAAAACCTTCCTGTTTATCAGCATAAATTCTTGTGTGAAAAATTGATATTGTTTGATATGTTTGCCCATAAGATTAAGGGGGAATGTTAAATTTTGGGGTAATAATCTGTGGCAAACATGTGATTCTATCAATTGCTAATAGTCTCTCTAATTATGTTTATTGCAGGCTTATTACAGGGGTTAATCATGGACAAAGCATAAATGGTCTAAAGTGTCTAGAAGTTCATTTCTGTTGAAGCCTATCTCATTTCTGCTGATGCGTCTCTTATAGCCGTTAAGGGGGTCTTTGTGTAACATTATCTCCTATTTAATCAGTCCCCTAATCTAGGGTTGAAATAATTGTGTGTGCAGTCATTGTCTCACATTTCTCTTCTTTCTGATCATTATACTGATCTTGTTTCTTCTTTGTATTTGTCTGGTTATTGTCTCATTGACATTAACCTAATCTTGTAACACTTTGGATACTATTGCTGGTTTAATCTAAGCCGACTATTGAGGCTTAGGTTTGAATAAAGTATTGTTGTTAATCTATTGTTGCTGATACTTTCGTACATAAACCATACACTCACAAATAGGAAAAAGAATTTTCTTAGTGCAAGTAAGTGAAGTAACCCTACTACTTTAAGGACAAGTTCGACCCAATAAGATGCTACTTGTTTCTGAATCTAGATCTTAAATGGGGAAAATAAATGTTTTGATAAAATTATCAAGCACAAATAGCATCGAATTTATACGATGTTTAACTATCTGAGTATAACTGAATGCTCGATACATGAATCATTTAATGGTTTGAGTGGGACTTTATACAAAAATTATAAAATAATACTTCATTCGCTTCATAGTAATTGCCCGTTTTCAACATGCAAAAGATTTTAAGAAATTTCACTAATTACACTTTACACTAATCAAATATACCTCTTCTACTAAAACCTCTTTCACTAGTTGAAATGCAAAGTAACCACTAAAAATTCAAAATAACAATATAAACACTTATTATGAGACGGAAAAAATAAAAATTATTGTGGTTTGAATGAGAATTTATAAACTATTTAGCGGATATTCTTTTCCTGTTTTCAAATATCAATATCTATAATGAGATCAATATAAAGAAGTTAGGCGAGAAAAGAGAGATTGCAAAGAAGGAGAAATTGCATTATATGGATTAAATAACTAAAATCTATCCAACTCAAATATATTTTATTTTTCCGCTCTTGTAGAAATCCATGAGAAGGAGGAAATTTTTTTAAAATGTTTTGCAAGCGAAAACCGGCTCTTCTTAAACACTTGCGGATAGGGGTGTTAAAAAAACTGATGAAGCAAAAGAATCGAGAAATCATTCCGATACAGTATCAAAACCGAAACGTATATTAAAAACATGGTCCGGTTTTTTATTCCTAAAATTCCAAAGTTCTGGTTCTCGGGACAGTTCGGGTCAGAACCGTCCGGTTTCGGTACTTTTCCGAAATAACCGATTCTTTTGAAAATATGAAATTTTATAATATGCAACCTTTTAAGTAAATAGAGGGGGAAAAAAAACTAACCCATTAGTACACTATAACACAAAAATCTAAAACCTAAAAATCCTAACTTTTAATTCATTTCAAATAACATCAAGCTATCAGTTTTAGTGTTTTACAATTACTAATATCATTCAAAGATTCAAATAAAATCATCACCGTCATTCATCCAAGATGAAAGTAAGTTTATTCTATATATTTTTTCCGTTTTATTGTGATCATAATTGATGAGATACCATGTTATGATATGATGAGATAAAAAATTAAACCGTCGTATATGACAAATTCGCTTATATAGATAAACTATAGTATCGAGGTGAGAATGAAAATAAATGTGGATGAAATTGAAGATCTTTTAAATGATGACGATGCTGTTAAGGAGATGGAATAAGCGATAGGAAGATACAAAGGGAAACAACTAATGGAGCATTAAGCGTTTTTTGAGGTTTGGAACGCAAACGCGTTCTTGATACTTTTGAACAATTATAAACTTATATTTTGATTTTTGTGTTTTTATTTATGTTATTTTGAACAAATGGAATTATTGGAATGATTTGCATTGTTTGAGACATTTTGTGTGTGTTTGTATTGTTATAGCATGTCTTTTATGAATGATCGACAACGGAAAAAATATATTTTTTAAACACTTTGATTCTCGTCGGGAATTACTGAAAATTCTCCTACCGGAACCAAACCGAAAAACTTTGAACGGTTCTCAGTTTCACATTTTCTTTATTTTTGGTTCTCGGTTCTTCTGGCTCGGTCCGGTTCTAATACCATGGACACCCCTACTAGTGGATAAGATTCTTCATAAAAAATTTTGAAAGCAAAAACCGCCTCATTTCTTAAACATCATAGAACCTCAAAGGTGCTTTGGTCTATCGAAGAATTTTGGGAGCGATTGGCGAAAATGACTTCATCCACCTAAGAAAAACGCCTCTTAAATTATGTTTTGGGCTATCACCAATTTAGAATTTTTGACCCCCTTATTAACTCACACTCACTCATACATTTGTTCTCTAAGCCCAATCATATTTGTAGGAGGATTTTAGAAAAATAGATTATGAGTTTTATCCTAACTTCTCACTGTTCACAGAGAAATAACTGAATATTACTTGAGGGTGCGTTTGATAGAGAGAAATTCAGAGAAAAGAAATGAAGTAGAGAATAGAATCTCAGAGAATAGAAATCAGTAGAGAATTTTGTTCAATTCTAATGTTTGGTAATAACAGAGACTTGACCCGAGAAATGAAAAAAAAAATATTTTTTAAAAAAAAATAATTTTCAAAAATAAATTTTTTTAAAAAAAACTTATTTTAAAAAAAAACTTATTTTAAAAAAAAAAAAAATTTAAAAACTTATTTTTTAAAAAAACTTATTTTTTTTAAAAAAATAATTTAAAAAAAAAATAATTAAAAAAAATAATTTTTTAAAAATAATTTAAAAAAAAATGTATTTATTTAAAAAAAACTTATTTTTTTTAAAAAAATAATTTTTAAAAAAAAATATATATTTTTTTAAATATATTTTTTTAATTTGTTTTAAATGTAAAAAAAAAAAAAAAAAAAAAAACATTTTTTCAAAAAAAATAATCAATTTCTCCAATTTCTCCACAAAATTAAAAGAAATGGGACTACTTAAATTACACTACTCAACTCTCTCCATTTCCCCACCAAAATCTTTTTAATTCTCCACTCTCTTTTTCTCTACGTAACCAAACAAGGGAAATGAGGTCATTTCCTTTCTTTGCCTTCAACTCTCCCTACCAAACACACCCTGAGATTGGTCATTAGGAAAGAATCAATCATCACATGCGGTATGTGTACGGAGCTGAGGTTTCTCCGCCGATTAAAAAAAATACATTTTAATTCAAGCCAGGTAAAATGAATCACATTTATCTAACAACAGGAAATGTTAAGTCAAAGTTCTATTGTTAAATTATTAAAGCATGGTATGTATTACGGAGTATAAAACATGGATTTACTGTAGTATTAAAAAACATAAAAAAGATAAAGGAAACAAACTTGCGGAAGATCCACGTAAAAAGATTGTTTTGTCGGGTAGCCAAAAGACATTTTTGTCGTCTACTTTAATTTTTCCTCATAAATCATGTATGTTGTTTTCTAAAGTTCATTATTTCTCTTTTAATCCAAATGTTGAAATGGTTATTCAAAAATGACAACCGAGTATAACTGTAGATGATAATTATTAGGAGTAGGATCCTCTCAAGTTCAAAAATAAACTTGATAGGTAAAGTTGTGACTTGTGTGAGTAAAAATAAAAATGGGCCATCATTACAAAATATTTATTTTATTGTAATTCAAATATACACTCACACAAAACACAACTTTACCTATCAAGTTCATTTTTGAACTTGAGAGGATCCTACTCCTAATTATTACTCCAAACACCGGAGTAGGTGAATTTCTTATCTGGTCCTTACCAAAAGGCAATGTTGTAAAAATCGGTCAACTCGGCCGATTAATCGCCGATTAATCGTTAATCTGCTGAGTACCTTGTCGATTTTTGAAAATCGGTCGAAAAATCGGCCTAGGATAAAAATCGACACTAAGCAGTCAAAAGATCAGCCGAATCGGCCGAAATCGGCTGAATCGATAAAAAATCGGCCGAATCGGGCAAATCGGTCATTTTAAAAATAATAATAATTTAGGCATTATACATAATTTGGGGATCGTTTATTTCACTTATAACGCACAATGGGCATCATAATCAGAATTGAAGCCTTTTATTGAGGTTTGGAAACATAGCAGGCTTGGAATCGGTTAAGATTTTTGTTTGTTCTCCAGAAATACCAAAAAACTGCAGGAAATGCCAATCCGATTAATCGTCGATTAATCCCGACTTGACCGATTACTCGCTGCAGGGTGGTCGACCGCCCGACTACCGATTCACGATTTTTGCAACATTGCCAAAAGGGCTAATGATTTGCATTCTTTCATTTTTAATTTGCACACTTCAAACTGTGTTGTAAACAATTGTACATTTATCATATACTATTTTTGAAAATTATACATTAAGATATATGAATCAAAAGTAAAAATATGCCAATCAACACTCTTACCAAAACCAACTTGTTTTTAAAGCTAGAACTCATTAAGAGTTAGGGCTGAGCATCGGGCCGATCCCGACCCGGCCCGACCCGAATCCCGACAAGCCGGCAAACACAAACCGACTCCCGACCCCGACAAGCCCGACTAACATGATTCGGGACTCGGGATCGGGACGGGATTCGGGATTTGATCGGTTTTGTTTGTTGTTTTTTGGTTTTCGACCCGTCCCGACCCGATCCCGACAAGCCCGAAACCCGACTAACCGGAAAACACAAACCGACTCCCGACCCCGACAAGCCCGACTAGCATGATTCGGGACTCGATATCGAGACGAGATTCGAGATTCGGTCGGTTTTGCTCACCCCTATTAAGAGTTAACCCAAAACTAATAGTAAGCCACATGCAATGAGTTAAATTATTGATTGATTATGTATCTTGTATATTCAGTTTGCACCAGAGGCTGTAATTCTTCGAGTAATTCTTCGAGTCGAGTCATAATCGTTAAATCCCAAGTTGCACTTAACATTGACATTATGTACCATCAACCATCCTATCGGCAGGCAGGAGCGGACAAGTCTCTAAATCATCAAGGGCACAAAATTTTTTTACCGAGTATAAAAGAAATAAAAATGAACTAAAATGTGTCATTTCATTAAAACCAATACATAAATTAATAAGACATGTATTTTCTTTTAACATATTAGTGAACTAACTAAACAATACATGTATTTATATGACAACATTTTGAAACTAAGTTCATTTTGAAAAATTCGTGATTTTTAATAAAAATTTACATTAAGCGACAAACATCTATCGGGTTCTCGTGAACCTCTGAAAACCCCCTAAGTCACCCCCCGTCGGCATGAAAAAATTATTTTTTTATGTGCGAGGTTTTTTCAAGTTAATGGCACCACCAAAACCATAAACGTCCGGCAACCTCTTCCAATATCTTATCTCCTTAGAAAATCCTTTGGGTTCGGGTGTAATTAAGCCAAGCCGAACATTGCTATGCCTGAAATTCGATTGGTAATCATGCATCTTTCAAGCTCGAGCTCGATAAGACTCGAGATTGGCTTTATTGGACTCAAAATCATTGGAATTAGGAGAATATTAAGGTTAACATAACTTTATCTCTATACTATTGAACTCGACTCAACTTGCTCTTATAGCATGCATAAAGTAAGTAAAATATACATATAAACAACTACACAAAGGTAAAGATGTAAAAGAACACAACTCAATAAGCCTTGCGAGCTGAATATTTTGATACTCAAATTGAAATCGAATGCTGATACTCGAACTGAAATCGAATGCTACCCAAGTAGCTCCGACTCTGTTCTAATCGAAACAATTTCAAGTATTTTCCGAGTCCGCCTCGAGTAGCTTGCGAGTTAACAAAACGTACAAAACCAAGTCAAAGACACCTTCGTGTCATGCATCCATAGACAGGGTTGGGGTAAAATCCTGACAAAACCAAAGTCACATTTGACAATATTAAATGAAAAAAAGAACAGCTGAACAAGTCGTAACTAGTACACTACCAGATGCCTTTGGAAGGGTGCGGTGCATTATGGTCAAAAGGTTTGAAGAAGAGGGAACCAAACCCACAAAATCATGTTAAAAATGCGTGACAAATATTGTACAGTATATGTTTCCACAACTTTTCTCTCATTTGACCATGTTATCGGTATTTTGCTTTAATAATCATATACTTATACACAAGTTAAAACATATAAAAAATAAAAATAAATAAATAAGAAGTATTTATGGGTCAACTTAATAACTCTGTTACACGGAAAACTTTTACTGAATGTCATCCTAAAAGATCTTCCCAGGGTAACTCATGGATTTCGCTCGCCTCCGAACTTCACAGTTTACACACGCGTCACCTTTTGTTGCAGAGCATCAGATGCTGGAAAAAGCACTTTCTCAAGCTAAGAAACCAAATTCTCTACGATTAGCTGTAAGGCTGATTTTTATGGTCACCACTATCACCACTTCTACATCAGCGTCACATCACCATTCAACACTATCACCACCTTTAACCTTTTATGGTCACCACCAAACCAAAAATATAAAAATAACCACTTTATACGAACATACCTAACAGTATACCCCACACACTTTAAAAAAAAAGGTGGTGCAGACCACCACTCGTTGCAAAATTTAGAAGGATGGTGAGCGGCGGGGGATGTTAAGGTAACAATTACTATAATTACCACCACTGTTAATGGTTTTCTAATGTAGTAATGTGAAGTGTGAACACTTGGTTCATGCTTTAGTTATTACCTTAACAATTACTACTATAATTACCATCACTGTTTGTCCAAAATCTTACAAAATTACTGATTAATACCCACATGACATTCAAGCTGAACTACAACAGAAAACAGGTCAAAAAACACGACAAAAAGCATTGTTGACGGTTCGACCATTCTTCTCCACGCTTTAAACCCTTTAGATACTCACAAACACGACAAAAAGCGTATGGATGATCATCTTTAGCCTTACGGCTGAAACATAGCTCTAAGGCTAGACACTATCATCAACCACATGTTGTTGGAGTAATCATGAGCTTATATCTAGGCACTTAGTTACTTCTTTGTCCAATGTGGGATTAAGTTTGCATCTTATAAACATAGATATTTGATTGTTCTTAAATGTAATCTCTCATTTGACCATGTTATCTGTATTTTTCTTTAATAATCATACCTATACCCAAGTTAAAACATACAAACAAAAAAAAAAGTACAACCCAACTCTGTTACACAATTTTTTTTTTACTGAATGTCATCCTAAAAATCTTCTCGGAGTAATGCAAGGATTTCGCTCACCTCCAAACTTCGGTTCACACACACATGGGTTACCTTTTCTTGCAAAGCATCAGATGCTTAACATAGCACTTTATCATGCTAACAAATTATTAACATTTTATATTAAATGATTCTACAGTTGCAACAAATCCTATTTCTCTATGAGTAGCTATAAGACCGGAGTCATTTTGTGCTACAACAGAAAGGAAAAAGAAGAAAAAAAACTGCCATGTGTATATGTTATGTATGAGTGCGTGTATAAACAACAAATGGGGTATATAGGCAACAGTGATTCGATTATGTAATAGTACGTGTAACATAAGTCTTGAAGGACCAGAGATGAAATTAGTTGAAATTTCAGGGATACTAGTGCAGTTTAAGATCATTTCACGCAATTATCCTGATTTCAGATTTCAGTTGTAATGGTTTCCTAATGTAGTAACGTAAACACTTGGTTCATGACTTTGTTACCTTAACAATCATTATAATAACCATTCATTGTTTGTCCAAAATCCTACAAAATTACTGATAGATGCCCACATGACATTCATGCTGAACTAAAACAGAAAACGGGTCAAAACCAACCAACATGTTATTTTCATGTATCGAGTTTTCTGAGAATATCTACTGAATTAATTAGTTTAGTATTATTAAAAAAAAAAAAAAAAAAAAAAAAAAAAAAAAAAAAAAACTATAGTATTCAAGTACCATAGAGATTTAAAGACTCCAAAAAGCAATCTTTTTATTAATTTTAGCACAAAGCATAACAAACTTCTCACACATGAAATGAAACCATAGTTTACATATCATTTACAAATATTAGAAGCCAAAAGAATTATGCACACGCCTCACGATCTTCACTCATCCTAGCTCTATAATACAAAAAAAAAATTCTGTACTCTAATCAGTAATCACACACTGCAATCAGGTATTAGTGCCGTGAAAGGACATTCAAGGTCATTTTGTAATTTCACACATTCGCAAATGAAGGGACATAAAACAAACCTAGCATTTTTCGTCACCATACCAGCTGCTTTTCTCCTTCGGTCCAGTAGGACCGTCTTCACCATAAAGTTCATTTGGTAATTTATTAAATATACTCTGTGCTGTCCAACGGAGAGTCGCAGGCAAACGGTTCAAGATTCTAGTAACTTCAGCCCTCGAGTCGTGTACAGTTGTTGGGCCCCATTTTCTCATATACTGTAACCAACACGGTTCATTAACAACCCCATCTCCAAGATACTCTGCTGCTACAATTTCGTAATCTTTACTCGAGTCTAATGAGTATTTACTAGGCGCAGCAGTATTCCTGATACCAATCCTGAGATTAGCCGACCCTTGAAGGAAATCACCAGGATGAGGATAATTCGCGTGCCCATTTCTGGATGCATAAATGATAGTTTTATTACCTTCTATGAACTCGAGACTGGTGGGGTCCACCCACACACCACCACTATGTTGCGACATATAGACACTCCATAACTCACCAGTTAAATTGCTTATTCTAAGAGTAACATGTTCCCAATCACCCACATGATGTCCGACTTTATTAAGTTGGTAATTCATTAGCCCGATCTTCAAGCAACCCGGGCCGTTGAAAGGGCAGAACATCCACATGGAAATGTCGGTAAAAGTCCCACCTAAAGCTGGCTTTACATGAACGTAAACTTTCGAACTTTCTAAGTTTCCTTCTTTTATTTTCTTCCCAGTGGAGTCATTAGGCAAATCCATCCAATATTCACCGTCGTTTCTCCCACCCTTTGGTAAATTTGAACCAGACGGGTCAATACGTTCGCCTTTCGACTCGCCCTTTTTATACAACAAAGCTCCGTTTTCAAAGAACCATGATACAGATGATGGTAAATAAATCTCATCCGGATGGAAATAAGTCGTGGGCCCATAATGTTTAATGAGAGCATGAATCTGATCAAGATTCGGCATTGACTGCGTACATGAATTCAGGTTTTTTAAACATGATACGTTTAAGTCTTCACCAGGGCTCCATAGGCAACTGCAGAAAAAAGTACCAACTGATACACTTATCTCATGCATTCCTCTATTACATGGTCGCATTTTCCAAACCCGAAATACTGCTTCCGCAACTTTAGAATTGGTATTATACAGCATATGATGTGGTTCACATGAATCCGTAAGATCATCACGAACACATCTAATTTCTTCCAAACTGGGCTTTGCAGGCTTATTTGTGACAATGAAACCCAAAGCTTTATAACCGTCGGGAGCCATAGGCAACCAGAAGTAGCCATGACTGTGAGTGTTATCTTCAGTCCAGTCATCTGGGCACCAAACTAGTGAATAATCTATTGGTTCGATAAGAGCGGGTGGGTCGGATTTGGCCAAATCTTTAGCGACGAGTACAAATCCTCGTAATGGGTTATGGGCGGCTTGACAGTAGTAACCAAGGCAATAATATCCATCTGGTATGCCCACTGGTTTGAAAAAGTTGACACCTTTTCTTCTGGTTTTTATGTTGGTTCCCCAAATAAATTCAAATTTGGTGATTTCACAAACTTCTAATTCACCTAAATTGATTGTTCCCAAATTGAACCCGTCACCTGGAAATTTTACGATATACCAAGGTCAACAAGAGTTTGACCTTTTAAATATCGTCAAATAAATTCAAAGTTATTTCACATCAGCACTTTCTTACCTATATAATCAGATTTTGACAAACATATATTGGTTTGATCATCATAAGAAAATTCAAACACTATAGTACTAATACAAAACACATAAACTATCTATCAAGCCGATCTCAAACACCCCCTTGGGATAGCTCTACTTTCAAACAAGCTCACACTCAGTGACGGACCCAGAAAAATAAGATGTGGGAGGCAAAAATATTTTTTTCTACAATAGCAATAAAATGCGAAAGAAAAAACTAGAATCCCAATGATAAATCGTGTATTTTTACTTAGAGACGAAAGATTTATAAGACTTTAGAGTGTTGAATGCTGGATTTTATTATGTGGGTGGGGGCAATTTGAGTTTTTGGTGGGGGTCACTTTCGAAAAAAAGTTCAAAATTACAAAAAATTTACACTATAATCTCAACTTTTTCGGCTAGCCATGGGGGCACCGGCCCCCACCCTTCCTACATAGGTCCGTCCCTGCTCACACTAATCCATCTATAATGGTATAAAACTCAATGTAAACTCAATCCCACATAGGACAAAGAAGTAAATAAATGTATATATATAAACATGTGAAATAAAGTAATCCCAAATGTATAAAACTACATAGTAATTCAGTCACTTAAATCTCAACAGGCAAAATTCTAACTTACATAAAAAATCCAACAAAAAACATAATAAAACAAAATATGATACCTGGAGGCCATTGAGGAATAGGTGAAGGTAAGGCAAAACAATCAATGTTAGGAACAACAACAACATCGTTAATCTTGTTCCAATTCAAACACCCACACCCACTCCACGTCATCCTCCTCCTCCTCAAATCTATTATTGTGTTGCGATTGAATTTGATGACAATGATTATAAAGACGAGAATTATGAGGAGGATGGTGGGGACGGAAAGCATTGCCGATTAGCGATGTCGGCATCTAAATTGGTTATTTTATTTTTGGCTTATGAGTTGGGTTATGCTTTGCTTCACATGCCTTATTTACTTTGATTCCAATTTATTTTTTATTTTTTTGTTATTTTTTTATACGGCAAATTTTTACGACCTACACCACTTATCACCTATTTCACAAATTATATCTCTCAAGTCTTTAACGACACTTGAATCCACAACCTTTAAATTAATGGATCACTCACATACCGCTAGGTCAAGATGCTTTGAATTCCACAAATTATACAGTCACTGAAACCTCAAATTCTAACTGGAAAACAAACAAACAAAAAACATAATAAACAAAAATATAATATACCTGGAGGCCATTGAGGAATAGGTGAAGGCAAGGCAAAACAATCAATCTTAGGAACAACAACAACATCGTTAATCTTGTTCCAATTCAAACACCCACACCCACTCCACGTCATCCTCCTCCTCCTCAAATCTATTATTGTGTTGCGATTGAATTTGATGACAATGATTATAAAGACGAGAATTATGAGGAGGATGGTGGGGACGGAAAGCATTGCCGATTAGCGATGTCGGCATCTAAATTGGTTATTTTATTTTTGGCTTTGGAGTTGGGTTATGCTTAACTTCACATGTCTTATTTACTTTGATTCCATTTTATTTTAATTTTTATTATTATTTTTTTTAAACGACAAATTTTTAGAATTTACACCACATACGACATATCTCATAAATTATATTTCACATGTCTTTAACGAGATTTGAACCCACAACTTTTAAGTTGATGAATCAATCACATACCGCTAAGTCAAAAGACCTTTAATTTCATATTATTTTATTTCTTTTGTATGGTGGGATTTTTATATATTTGGAATTGGAATCTTCTTTCCTAACCAACTTTTTAAATCAATAATGAACATATACTTTGGGTGTGTTTGGTAAAAGTAGCAGTGAGCAGTAGCAGTGAGCTGTGAGCAGGGAGCTGTGAGCAGTAGCTGTAAGCTGTACAGCTCATCGCTCACAGCTTCTTAAAGAAGCATTGGAAAAATGAGCATTCCTAAAAAATAGCAAAGCTCATCGCTCCTTTGCCAAACGAACAATAAAAATTAAAAAGCTCATTGCTCACCGCTCATCGCCCCAAAAAGCTTCGCGCCAAACATAGCGTTTGGCTAATGAGATAATTCCAGAAGGCTAATACACAAATCCACATACGGGACTTAGGTATCGGAATACTCGTCTATTAGGTTTGAGAAAAAAGCTAAACATGCTACTCCTTCAGTTTTAAAAAAAGTGTCACAAACAAAAAATAAAAAAAATATAATATTTATAATTAATACGTATCAATTTTGATTAATAAAAATTTATTTTATCATAATTAATATAGAAATTAAAAATAAGTAATTAATGCAAATTAGTGATAATTATTGTCCATATATAATAACTGCACACTTATTTTGAGACAAACATGAATAATAAGGTGAACACTTTTGATGAAACGGAGAGAGCATGTACTTCGCTACTCAAGTTTGTAAAGTGTATTGTAATAAGGATAAAGTTGTGATTAATTAGTTACGTTTCTAGTATAGATCGCTTGTGAAGACTAGCCTAAGGTGTATTGTACTAAGAATAAAGTTGTGATTAATAATGTACGTTTTCATATATAGATCAGTTGTGAAGACTCGTCGTGTGTGTACCAAAAAGGTTGGAAAAGAGTTTCTAGCCGCTCAAACATAACTCTAAGGCTAGTAGACACTCTTACCAACCACAACTGGTTGGAGTAACCACAAGATTATATATAGACATTGAGTTACTTCTTTGCAGGGCCGGCTTTAGGGGAGTGCAAGAGGTGCGATTGCACAGGGCCACTGTTTGACGAGGGCCACCAAATTTCATACTCTTCTATTATATATATGAACATAATATGAGACTTAAGCTTAATTAATTCATGCACTACTTATAAATATGTATAATATGTGTGTGTTTGAGGGCCTCTTTGTGGTAATGGCACGGGGCCACTGAAATCAATGAGACGGCCCTGCTTCTTTGTCCAACGTGGGATTGAGTTTACATCTTATATGCATATTATATCTGATTGCTTAGATATTATTTCTTTTTATCTGGAATATTTTTTTTTCTCGAACGACAATTGTAACTATTTCACAAAATATAAAGACTATAAATAATTTTTCTCACATATTTATAAGCAAGACTTAAATCTACAACTATTTAGCTGAAAAACTTCTCATACAACATGAAGTAATATGAAAGATTACATACACATTACTTCATATTTCCGTCCAATTTAAAACCAAGTGCATTATGTATGCTCTCACAAACACATAGAGACGACGACTCTTGTACGAGCCAATACACCCTCTCACGAACTCTGTTAACTAGATCATCATATTGGCAAAGCGGGAATATTGTATTAAATTATCTGTATTAGTTTTCTGCTTTCATATTTTTCTCTATTTAAGCACTCAACTTTATTTTGATATCAATGAGTCATAATTCAAAGAGACGCAAATAACCTAATTGTAAAAAAATCAAAAAGGTTCATGATGAAAAAAGCTGTGGAAAACTAGAAGAGGGGGTTGAATAGTTTTACCAATTAAAACTTCCTTTTAAACTATTTAGATTAACTTATGTCAATCTATTTGGGTGTGTGTGTTGGATGTTGATAAACAAGCATATAAAGATAAGTAATGAAAGGATAAAGGTAAGAAGCACAAAACCACAACACGAGTATTTATAGTGGTTCGGCTACAAGGACACCTTCCTTGCCCTATTCCACTCCTCGAGTCACCTACTCGAGAGTTCGTAAACACTACACCAATCTCCTTATGGCGGAGAAGCCTTCACAACGTCGCTTAACCTTTTTCCGGTACAAAGCTAAATACCGAGTTCTTTCACACCAAGGCGAACCACACCTAACACAACGTCGCCTACCCTTTATACGGTGCTAGGCTAACCACCGAGTTCTTTCACACCTTAGGAGAACTACTCCTATCACAACGTCGCCTACCCTTTATTAGGTACTAGGCTAAGTACCTAGTTCCATTGCAATGGAGGAACTACTACCACACTGCACCAACGACTAATCCCAAAGGAGATCTACTCCTTTGCAACATCATCAAGGACATCAATATCCTTGGATCTAATGCTAGTCTATCTAGTACATCGAAACACACCATATCGAATGTACATCTAAGGCACCTTTCACTAATGCCTTTGACTAGATCTACAAGACACCTTTCACTAATGTCTTGTGTCTTTACTTCGAAGCACCTTTCAATAATGCTTCAAGTCTTGACTTCTAAGCACCTTTCACTAATGCTTCTTGTCTTGACTTCTAAGCACCTACCACAAGTGCTTATCCTATAGACGATAGATACCTTTCACTAATATCTTCGTCTTGACACTTGAGACATCTTTCACTAATGTCTTCAACACTACACTTCTTTGAAGAAAGAAAGAGATCATCAACAAGAGGACTTCAATAGCCTTGATGATGAGGAAGCATGGCAACTCATGGACTTGAGCCTGCTCGACTTCAAAGGTGGTGATCTTGCCTTTAAGAGGAACCTAGAAGATCACACAAAAACAAAACTACAAACATAGATCTCTTGGATCTAAGGTTAGTGAGATTTAACTCAGGGGAGAAAGTGTATTGGAAAGAGGTGAGGTATAATGAAGAAATGGCTCACTATTTATAGAGGAAAAATCCTACTGTTTCCCCGGATCCCACGGATCCCTTCCACAAGGGATCCGTCTAGCGTTAAGCTAGGGATCCGTGGAACGCTCCTCTTTGCCCATAGGTATTTTGGTCATGGGTCATGGGTCATGGGTCATGGGTTGAACCATGGATCTTTGGCTAGATACAATGTATCTTTGAGTGCAATGCACTTAGTCACTTGGGTATGGGTTGATCCATAGGTTTATGGATATTATCCATGTATGATATAAGCATGATGTCATGCAATGGGTTATGGGTCAAGATCCATGGGTTATGGGCTTTGGGTTGTACCCAACTACATTCAATGTATTTGCCCAATGGGTTATGATACTTAAGTTTCTACCCATTTGTAATACCCAATATACTACATACTAGTTATGTGTATATTTTACCCAAATATGTAAACACTAGTTGTTGTACATATGTATTAGTAAATCATGAAATCACTTATACTTGTTTTAGTGTTTTATGTGAAAATGTGAATATGTTAGAAACTATTAGTTCAAACCATTTACGTATTTTATTTGTTTCGTTAATGTTGTTCCCCGTTCACTATCGTTTAAAACAGTTCAAGTTTATAAAACAAGTTAAAAGTGAACTATGACTGAAATTAACATAAAGAAAACACACTAAGTAATTTTCAACATCATATTCTTATTAGAAATAAATCAACAAAGAATACGTTACCCAAGTACTTGCGGAATAGTACTTGGGATTGAAATGACAAAGTTGGGTGATTCCTCTCTAAGCTCAGGCTATGTCTGAGCACAACTCTTAGAGCTCACTGAGCTATCTCAGGAACTAAGTTGTATTTGGAGGAGTGAAAAGATGGCTTGCGTGTATGTGTTTTTACAATTCACAAGCTTAACCTTTTCACTCCATCTCTTATGCTATTTATACATGTATGATATTTGACTCTATCCTAAGGGACAAACTGACATCACACAGAAGACAAAATACTGATGTATTTTGTCTCTGTTTACAAAGACTATTCTAGGTAAGAGACAAGACTACTTTCCTAAGTTCAGTGATGACACTGAGCCTGATCTTTTGACATTCAGGGAAAGTTGACTTTGGTTGATAAGGACTTCGTTTTATCTGATTCAACCTTTCCCGCCTTGTCCCGCTCTTTCTTCAGTCTTTACATCCTTCAGTCTTCTACTTCAGTTTGTCTTCAGTGTAAGAAGTTGGAGAGGAATCTTAGGGATTCAGTGAGTTATTGTCATCACTCACTGAATCCATCATCTTCTTCTTGACTCAGTATTCACCCTTTAAGTTCCGCCTTACTGAGTGGAGAGACTTCTTCTTTGCCTCTTACTGAGTATCCTGAAGACGACTCACTGAGAGACTATGCACTCAGTGACCTGTTTGTGTTAACGGATTAAATACTTGGCTATTTTCTATTCAAATCCTAGATTAAGGGGTTTGGGTATTTACTGAACCCAACAGTCTCCCCCTACTTGGATATACAAATAGCCTAAGTGGTTGATCAGTGTAAGTGAGCAAGAGGCTTCTTCTTACACTGAATGTACTAATGAATACAATAAGGAACACTGAGTAAATGAATAAAACATACATCGTTTATTGATCAGATTACATAGTTCCTATCACTAGTACAAAAGATAAAACAAAATGATGTCAATCCAGATGGATACCCAGTGCTTCAAGCTTCACTTTCTTGGTGATGAGTGTTTCCCTGTCAGGATGGTCTCTGATCTTGGCATTCAGGTCTTGACAGAACCTGATGTTCGCTGGGGATTGGATCTGAGAGGCCACATGAATATAGCTGATCATTGCAGCCACTCCAGCCTGATCAATGTCACTCCATCTTTGAAATGCAGGGTTCCCGTAGACATCAATGTGGAATAGCCCTCTTTCAGGCTCTTCAATCACTAGACAGTTTACAAACTTTACACCCTCAGGCAGTTCTCTGTTGCATTCAAGGCCAGGTACTTTGATCTCAGGTTGGAAATCAACTCTTTTCCTTTTGCCAGTGGAAGCTTGTGGTTGAGATCCTTGAGGTGCAGTCAAGGCAGGCTGAATTCTCAGTTGGGTTGGTGCTTCCCTCAGCCTTTCATATCTTTTGCTAAGCATCTTCATCAGCTCCTTGACCACCTTGTTTTGCTTCTTTCCAATGATCGGACCAAGTTCATCAAGTTCAGTGATCCCAAAGTCACTGAATTTTAAGGGATCATGAACCTCAAAGTGTCTTTTGTCATCTCCCCTGTAAACATTCATAGCCAATGGTTTGGTGTTGGGAATGATTTTGACATCAGTGATTTTTTCAGGAAGCCTTCGGTTGGTCATTGTCCAGTTATATTCTTTAATTCTGCTTTGCCTCAGAGCTTCAGTTTTCTTTCTCTTTTCTTCATACTGAGCTCTCATTGCAGCCATTTGAGCAGCCTGAGCTTCCATGAACTTCTGTCCTGCCTGACCCTTTTTGAGCTTGCTTGCATCTATTCCCACATTTTCAGCTTCTTCGGCAATCACTTTGGTCAATGCCTCCTTAGTCTTCTTTTCATCCTCAGCTTGTTTCAATTTCCTTTCTTCTTTAGCAAGGTGTTTGGTTAGCTGTTGAGGAGTGAAGAGGTATTCAGTGTCACCGATTTTGTAGGGAATCCTCTCAGGCTCAGTAGTTGTCAGTATGCCTTTGCCCTTGTCCTGTCCTGAGGAGGAGGATGCAATAATGGGAGGTGGTGTTGTCATGATTGGTGTTAAGACTGTCAGTGTTGTTGTTGTTGTTGCTTGAGGTGGAAGTGATGAGATTGGTACTGCAGAGACTGGTGCTGATGATGATGATGTTTGAGCTGCTGAGACTGGTGGTGTTTGCTCCCCCTCAGTGTGAAGATGAGTTTCTTCAGCAGTATTCTCCCCCTCAACTGTTGCCGTAGCGTCAGTGAGGGCAAGAGTTGGAGTAGGTGCTGAGGGGGACGGACCAGCTTGACCTTTGAAGGCCTGATAGATTTTAGTCATCATGGCCTTTATTTCTGAAGTATCTGCTTGAAGACCAGTGACCTTTGCATCCAAGTTTGCATGAGATAACTCCAAGGCAGTCATTCGTGGACCAAGATTCCAAGCCATAGAAGACGAGGCCTGAGTCAAGGTAGCTACCTGAGTGTTCAGTGAGTCCATGGTGGTCTGAAGAGTCTGAACTGAAGTTTGAAGACCCTGAACATTCGCAGACTTGAGCATCTCTATGAGGTCAGTGAGCCTGGATGAATTTTTTGCATATGCCTCAGTGGCTTCCAGCACTTTGGCATTGAGCGCTGGGTCTTCTTTGACAGCGTCCCTGATTTCATCAATCGTAACCCCAACTGTCTGAAGATGCTTGAGGAACTTAACCATGTGTTCATCCAGGTTGACAAGATGGTGGTACATAAGATCTCTGTGCTCATGAACATTTTCGTTGAAGGTGAGCACATCAGATCTAAGGTCAGCGTAACTGGCAGCAGCTTCAGTGTGTTGATCCCAAAACTGTTCATTAACCCCAGAAAACAGCCTCCTTGAAGCCCTACTGATCCACTTAACCAGTTGTCTTTCAGTGAGCGGAAGAACATTGTCAAACTTCTTGAATTCGTCAGAGCTGGAGGATGAGGCTGAGTCATTGTCTTCAGGTTGAAAAGGTGACTCAGTCTGCGTCTGTGGATCAGGCTGAGGCTCTTGTTCAGTTTGAACCTCAACGTCCACTTCTTCTCCTGCTGATAAGATATCTTCATCACTTTCAGCAAAGTCATCATCAGATTCTAGCAGCTCAGTAACCTCAGCAACAGTTAACAAGGGAGTGGGAATGGGTTCCATATCAGCGGGTGGTATTGATCCCTCTGAGTCTTTGTCCCCCGTGGACCCCTCGGACACTGGTGGGAGTTTCCCAGCGTCTTCTCGGGAGTCAGGATTGGTTTTGGGTTCCGTATCGGCGGGTTGTTTCTTTCCCTCCGAGTCTTTGTCCCCCAGTGACCCCTGAGACACTGGTGGGTATTTCCCAGTGCCTTTAGCAGAGTCAGTGAATGTTGTATCCCTATCAGTGGGTTGTTTGTTTCCCCCTGAGTCTTTGGGATCGATCAGTGTGCCCTCAGACAAAGGCTTGGATTTGCTAATGTCATCACTGGGCATAGTGGAAGGCGCTCCCCTACCAGCGGGTTGTTTGTTTCCCTCTGGATCTTGGGGAGTAGTAGGTGTGACCAAGGGCACTGACTGTGATGTATCAGTGTCCTTCGTTGTCACGGGGGTGGTTGTTGCCTGGTCAGTGGGTGTCTTTTTGGTCTCAGGCCTTTTGTGCCTTTTAGGCGGTGCTCCTGAAGCCTCAGGGCCCTGAGACTTTGGTTTAGTCTTAGTCCCAGTCTGAGACTTCCCCTTTCTCTTTTTAAGAGCAGGGTTTGGAGACACTGATCCTTCCTGGTTGTTTACAGCAACCATATGGGCCGTCAATTCAATAGGTGTGACAAGGGATGGGTCCTTTTGAAAGTTTGAAGGACTCAGGATGCAAGGTAAATTTCCAAAATTTTCATCCTGAGTATAATTGGCACCCAGTAACGATTGTAAAGCACAAGAGACAAACCTATGATACGAAATATACTTCGTCCTAGTTTTGCTCTGTAGCTTCGTTACAAGATCACTGTAAATGATCTCCCCTATGTCGACAGTGACCCCATTCATCAGGCAGTATGCCATCATCAACTGAATAGAGTTTACCTGTTCAGTGGATGAGTGGTTCCCGCCGAGGACCTGAATCACAAAAGTGAAAAGGATCCTCCAAGCCACGGGGAATGAACTTTTAGTGACTGGGGTCTTGTCCAAAAATGTGGGGTCCAAAACGATTTGTTTTAACCCATCCTTCACTGTGGAAGGTTCAGGATGGGCGACATAAACACCTTTGTTGTAATCTAACCCTGTTGAAGTGCAAAAAGTTTTGTAATCCAGGGTATATTGTTGCCCCCCATTAAGTCTGAACCTGATGAGATACTCCCTGAGTGGTCTAAGGTTATTCTCATCAGTCGAAGGTGTCGGGTCAAAGGCTTTAGCAGTTGCCCAAAACTCCCTGAGGTAGTTTGGGTACACCACTGAGGGACATTTTACAAAGGCCGTTTTTAGTGGGCAGTTGAATAAAAATTTTACAATGTCTTTATAGGTTGGGACATTTTCAGGGTATTCAAAATTACCTATGACATTGTTTGTTTTGAATTCAACGTTTGTGAGATCCCCTACCCACTGAGAAGCAAACTGGAGAGATTGTGTTCTAGCCATATCTATTAAAGAAGTTTTTAGGGTTTAAAAAGAACGTCTGGCAAGAACAATCAAAAATGTTTTGATCTCTCTAGTTTGTGATGAAAAAAACTTTTGTAAATGTTTACAAGGAAGGTTTTCCAAAAGAGATTTTGAGCACACACAAATGTTTTTGAATTTTTTGAAATGATTTTGACAGAGTTTAGTTGCAGAAAAGATTTGTGTGTGTTGATTGTTTTGGAGAAGAGGGTATTTATAGAGTGATAAGAGGGGTGTTTTGTGCACAAATGGAAAAACTAAGAGTAGGTTTTTGAAAGACTTTTGAAATTCCCCATTTAATGCTACCACTCCATTACCCGCAGTAAAAATCCCGTTTTTCAAGGGAACAGTTGCAGTGCACAGTAAAAGTGCACTTTTGCAGAGATAAAATATCAATTTGATATTTTTGTGAGAGGCATTAAATGCCAAGTAGGATGACAGTAAGACAAAGAGACATATATTCCTTTATTAAATTGGCATAGTTACCAACCTAGGACATTAAAGTAACTGATACTTGGACCATTTAGTTACTCATTCAATGCTCTTTGTCAAGTGTCAGGCACCCTGAATGAGTCTTACTCATTCAGTGAGAGGTTTATTTTGGATTTTCAGGGAGGATGAACCATTTCAGAGAACTTACTGAGATTGGTTTTCCGATACTTGACTTTCAATGTCAAGCATTCCCAATTCAGCTTTCAGTCTCCTGAAGGTAGGTTCAACCAAGGGTTTGGTGAAGATATCAGCCAGTTGATATTCAGTAGGGATGAAATGAAGTTCTATGTCTCCTTTCATTATGTGATCCCTGATGAAGTGATATCTGATATCTATGTGTTTGGTTCTTTGGTGGAGGACAGAGTTGTTGGAGATTGCAATTGCACTAGTGTTATCACAGAAGATGGGCACCATTTTGTAATGGATGTCATAGTCACTGAGTTGACTTTTCATCCATAATACATTGGCACAGCATCCTGCTGCAGCTACATATTCAGCTTCAGTTGAGGACATAGCCACTGATTGTTGCTTCTTTGCACTCCAACACACCAGTTTTCCTCCAAGAAATTGACAGGACCCTGAGGTACTTTTTCTGTCCATGTTGCAGCCAGCATAATCAGAATCAGAGTAACCCTTGAGATCAAACCCTGAGCATATTGGATAATATAGTCCAAGGTTTGGGGTTCCTTTCAGGTACCTGAGTATTCTTTTGGCTGCAGTGAGGTGAGATTCTTTGGGATTGGACTGATATCTTGCTATTAGACAGACTGAGAATTGTATGTCTGGTCTAGTAGCGGTTAGATACATCAGTGAGCCAACAATCCCTCTGAAATGAGTTTGATTGACTGATTTGCCAGTGAGATCAGGTCCAAGGTTGTTAGGTGGAACCATTGGTGTCTTCACTGAGGCATAGTCAAATATCTCATATTTCTTCAAGAGATTTCTGGTGTATTTCTCTTGACTGATGGATATACCTTTATCAGTTTGCCTGATTTGAAGTCCAAGAAAGTAAGTTAGTTCTCCCATCATGCTCATTTCAAACTTCTTTGTCATTAGTTTTTCAAACTGTTTGCAAAGTTTGTAGTTTGTTGAGCCAAAGATGATATCATCAACATACACTTGGACTAGTATCACATCCTGTTGGGTTCTATAGACAAACAGTGTGTTGTCTATCTTTCCTCTGACAAACTTGTTTTGTATCAGGAAGGCTGAGAGAGTTTCATACCATGCCCTGGGAGCTTGTTTAAGTCCATAAAGGGTTTGTCAAGCTTGCAGACATAGTCAGGGAATTCACTACTCTCAAAGCCTGGAGGTTGCTGAACATACACATCTTCCTTGAGATCACCATTTAAGAATGCACTTTTAACATCCATTTGGTAGACCCTGAAGTTCATGTATGTTGCATATGCAAGGAAGATCCTGATGGCTTCCATTCTTGCAACAGGAGCAAATGTCTCATCATAGTCAATGCCTTCTTGTTGATTGTATCCTTTGGCTACAAGTCTGGCTTTGTTTTTAATGACAGTGCCGTTTTCATCAGTTTTGTTTCTGAAAACCCACTTCATTCCTATGACTACTACATCCTGAGGACATTTGATCAAGGTCATGACCTTGTTTTTATCAAACTGTTGCAATTCATCTTGCATAGCCTGAACCCAGCTTGGGTGTTTTAGAGCTTCAGTGACACTTTTGGGTTCAATGTCTGATAGGTAATCAGCATATAGACATTCATTGGCTGAAGCTGCAGTTAGACTAGCAGCCATGCTTCTAGTGAGCATGCCCTCAGTGGGTTCACCAATGATGTTTACAAGCTCAATGTCCTGAGATCTAGTCCACTTACTTTGTGGTCTGGGATCTGAGCTTGAAGATGTCACTGGGAGTTCAGATGTGAGTTCAGGTGCAAGAGCCACAGGATCGTTTAGAACATCTGTTGAGATGTCATGATCAGGTTGAGGATCATGAGTTACAGGTTCCTGATCATTTGGATCATTGTTATTTATCCCAGTAGGGACAGACTGATTATCAATGAATTCATTGATGGTTGGTTGGGGTAGGTTGTGGGGTAAGACATAATATGAGATGTCAGCATCAGCTTGATATGAGGAATTGAGTTCAGTGTTGTACTCATCAGGAGGATATCTTGATGAGTTATCAATTCCTATTTCCTCCACTGAGGTGTTGGTGAACCTGATGCTTTCAGTACTTTCATCAAAGGTGACATGAAAGGTTTCCTCAACTTTTTGTCTCCTTGTGTTAAAAACCCTGAAGGCTTTGGAGATCAGTGAGTAGCCTAAAAAGTATCCATCATCAGCTTTTGCATCAAACTTGCCTAGATGATCCTTGTGGTTGTGAATGAATACAGGACATCCAAACACATGAAAATAGCTGATGTCTGGAAGTCTACCTTTGAAGATCTCATATGGGGTTTTATTATGTCTTTTTACAATGATTGACCTGTTTTGAGTGTAACAGGCAGTTTTGACTGCTTCAGTCCAGAAATGTTTTGAGAGGGCTGAGCCATTTAACATAGTTCTATCAGCCTCAATGAGAGTTCTGTTTTTCCTTTCAGCAACCCCATTTTGTTCAGGGGTATAAGGAGAAGAGAAATTTTGAGAAATTCCTTTTTCATCACAGAAACTCTCAAGTTCTTGATTTCTGAACTCAGTGCCATTGTCAGTTCGGATTTGTTTGACAGTAATGTAATTCTGGTTTTCAATCTTCCTGATGAATGACATTATTGTATCAGCTGCCTGACTCTTTTTGGAAAGAAAATATACCCAAGTGTATCTTGAGAATTCATCAACAATGACAAGTGTATACTTCTCATGCTGGATTGATCTGGGACTGACAGGTCCAAAGAGATCCATGTGCAGGAGGTGAAGGCAGCTTTTGATGGAGAAATTTTGTTTGGTTTTGAATGATGCTCTGTGGTGTTTACCCTTTTCACAGGCAGAGCATGGTTTGTCTTTTGCAAAGACCAGTGATGGTAAGCCAAGGACCTTGTTTTGTTTTGCCAAGTTGTTGAGGTTTTTGAAGTTCAAGTGTGAGAGTCTCTTATGCCACAGCCAATTGATAGTTTCAGTGGCTTTAGCAAAGAGACACGTTCCATCTTGGGAGAGAGTTGACATGTCAAGTACATAAACATCATCTCTCCTAGGAGCTATCAACACAACTTCCTTGTTGGCATTAAAAATGGTACCTTGTTTATCATTGAATTGTACAATGAATTTTGCATCACATAGTTGACTGACACTGATGAGATTGTATTTGAGACCGTTGACATAGGCTATTATAGAGAAAACTATTCCATTGCAGTTTACTGAACCATAACCTTCAGTGGGACATGATGAGTTATCACCAAATACTACCTTGGGCCCTGGTTCCTTTACATACTTGTGCAGATATTCCTTCACACCAGTCATGCTTCTTGAGCATCCACTGTCTAGATGCCAAATAGGCTCCCTGGCATGTCTCTGCACAAGTAGTAAACTGAATTAGTTTCTCTTCGTGACCCACTTACTAGTGGGCTTGGATCTCAAGGTCTCTTTGAAATTTGCAATCAACTCATGGTCAGTGGTTGTGTGCAAGGTGCTACCACAGGTTTTGCATTTAGAGGCTGAGGATGACTCAGTGACTCTGGGTTGTTTGGAATTTCTCCTTGCATGAATGATACTGTCATGTTGGGATGTCTCATGAGCTGGATTACCGCATATATCACAGCATGTATTCATGAGACAATCATCCTGATGATGATCATTGAACCCACAGTGAGGGCAGAGAGGAAAAGGTTTTGCTCTATTCTTTGGAGCAGTTTTAGAGGATGAAGCATACTGATGACCAACTTTGGTATAGTTTGCTTGACTGACATACTGGATATGATCTGCAGTCCTGTGATCATCCTTTTTGCAGATCATGCAAAAAAGGATTCTATAGCAGTTGTCAGTGGTATGGGTGGTGTAATGACACAGCTCACACTTTTGTTTGTTTTTGGAGGTTGACTTAGACTTTGAGGAACTGGAGGAAGCTGACTTTGTCTCCTTGATTGGTTCAGGGACCTTTTCAATGGATTCCATTTTTTCAGTAAGCTTCCTCACAAGTTCAGTCAGTTGCTGGATTTGGTCAGCTTCAGTGGGGACAGAGGATGATGAAGTCTCAGCAGGAGTAGACTCTTGTTGGATTAGTTTTGCTTGTCTTTGAAGGATGGTTCTACCACGTCCAGACCTTTCTTTTGGTGAATGAGGATTGAATTGTAGTGGAGTAAGCTCAGAGCTTGGAGCAGCACCCTGAAGAGGTTTCAGTGGTGGAAGCGGTGCTTGAGATTCTGCTTCAGACTCAGAGATGTGTTCAGTACCACTGGGCACATCAGGGAGTCCAAGCATGCTCTTTAGAGCTTGACTTTCAGGCTCTAGAATCCTTCCAGAATAGAAGTTTGGAAGCTTACTCTCAGGATTAACTCGTTCAATCCATTTACTGGAATTTGAATCAGCCAACATAACACAAATGGCTTAGGAGACTGGTATTTGTTGAGAGAGTCAGGGAGATGATCTTCACCTATGACTCTTTTCTTGCTGCTACTGGGGGCTCCCACAGCATCAAAGACCCTGGGATTCTTAGCAGTCCAACTCTTAAGAATATCATTTGCCTTTTTAAGTTCATCTTGAAGATTCTGATTTCTTTTAACTAGTTCAGTGTTTTGAATTTGCAAAGTGACAGCCTCAAGCTTAGCTTGTTTTAAAATAAGCAATTCATCCCTACACTTATTCAATTCAAAACTTAACTTGTTGTACTTAGAAAAAAGATTCAGTCTTTGCTCTTCTACAAACTTAAGGTCAACATTTAGATAATTCATATAAGACTGCCAATCAGAGTCATCATCCATAGAAAGTAAAGTGTTTACCTTCTTCATTGTGATGTTGACCCATTCCCCGTTCCTAGCATGATTCTTCCCAACAGCTAGCTTGTCTTCTTCTGAGAGAGCCATTAGAGCACTGACATGTACCATTTCATCATCCGATGAGATTGGCTCTTCATCACAGTCAAAGGTTTCAGCAACAAGGCCTTTGTTCTTACCCTGCACAGATTGAACATTTTTTGTTGTTTCTGAGGGACTGGCCTCAAGCAATGCAAGCTTAGCTTTTGCTTTCTTATACTTAGCTTCATAATCAATGGTTTTGTTAAGATCAGATTTGTTTTGAACATTTTGATGAGACTGATAGATTTTAGGTTGAAATTTGCTAAAGCCTGAAGACTGATTAGATCCTGATGGTTTGTAAGAGGGTTCAGAAATTGTTTTTGAAAAACAGTCTTTTGCAAAATGGCCTCTTTTATGACACTTGTAGCATTCAGTGTCTTCAGTTGCTTTAGCAGTTGAAAAACCTTTGTTTCTTTTTATAAACCTTCGAGAGTTAGCGAGGAGTGCCCTTTCCTGAAATTCAGCATTCAGGTCACTTAGGTACTCCTCACTTGATCTCTCATCAGGCTCATCATCTGAGTTTTCTTGGAAATCTTGAACTACATTGTTAGAAAAGAAAGCAGTTGATATTGGTGATGAGGTAGTGGTCAGGGACTTCTTGACTTCCTGAGACTTCTTTAAGTCAGGGTATCGTCTGTTGATGAGGTTTTCCTCATAGACAAATTTCCCATAAATTTCAGGAAGCTCAAGATTTTGGATATGATTAGCATTCCTGAGTCCCTGAGAGAAATTCAACCACTTCTCAGGGAGACTGTTTACAAAACCAACATTGATTTCATGCTTAGACAAATTAACACCATCATTTGAAAGTTCATTTAAAAGAGTTTTGTATCTGGTGTAAGTTTGAGAGAGAGTTTCTGAGTCCTTAGCCCTGAAGGTGTTATACTCAAGTTTCAGGTCCATTATCATGTTTTCCTTGGTATCAGATGGTCCTTCATGACTATGAACTAGGTCATCCCAGGTTTGCTTAGCAGTGCTACAGCTTATAACAGACTCCATAATATCGTCAGGAAGACAAGATATTATGATACTTTTGAGTCTTTGGTCCTGGTTGACCACTCTCCTTTCATCCTGGGTCCACTGAGCTTCAGGTTTGGGCAACCCTTCAGCAGTCTTTGGGACAAATGGACCTTCATTTATGCACTTGACATAATAAGGTTCCATCCCAATCAAATAGCAAAGCATTCGCTTTTTCCATTTGTTGAATTTGCCAACTTCAAGTCTAGGGGCAACAGCTGAATAAGCTCCACCCTTTTTATCGACTAGTTGGGGTACATCAATTTCAGCCATTTAGGATCCTAATTTAAAAACTTTTAGAGCGGCCTAAAAACGAGTTTTATAATTAACCTGTCTCTGATACCACTTGTTGTTCCCCGTTCACTATCGTTTAAAACAGTTCAAGTTTATAAAACAAGTTAAAAGTGAACTATGACTGAAATTAACATAAAGAAAACACACTAAGTAATTTTCAACATCATATTCTTATTAGAAATAAATCAACAAAGAATACGTTACCCAAGTACTTGCGGAATAGTACTTGGGATTGAAATGACAAAGTTGGGTGATTCCTCTCTAAGCTCAGGCTATGTCTGAGCACAACTCTTAGAGCTCACTGAGCTATCTCAGGAACTAAGTTGTATTTGGAGGAGTGAAAAGATGGCTTGCGTGTATGTGTTTTTACAATTCACAAGCTTAACCTTTTCACTCCATCTCTTATGCTATTTATACATGTATGATATTTGACTCTATCCTAAGTGACAAACTGACATCACACAGAAGACAAAATACTGATGTATTTTGTCTCTGTTTACAAAGACTATTCTAGGTAAGAGACAAGACTACTTTCCTAAGTTCAGTGATGACACTGAGCCTGATCTTTTGCCATTCAGGGAAAGTTGACTTTGGTTGATAAGGACTTCGTTTTATCTGATTCAACCTTTCCCGCCTTGTCCCGCTCTTTCTTCAGTCTTTACATCCTTCAGTTTGTCTTCAGTGTAAGAAGTTGGAGAGGAATCTTAGGGATTCAGTGAGTTATTGTCATCACTCACTGAATCCATCATCTTCTTCTTGACTCAGTATTCACCCTTTAAGTTCCGTCTTACTGAGTGGAGAGACTTCTTCTTTGCCTCTTACTGAGTATCCTGAAGACGACTCACTGAGAGACTATGCACTCAGTGACCTGTTTGTGTTAACGGATTAAATACTTGGCTATTTTCTATTCAAATCCTAGATTAAGGGGTTTGGGTATTTACTGAACCCAACAGTTAACATGATTTTACGTTTGTTATCGACAAAACATTAGAATATCGTAAAATATAAATAAACGTTTTTACGGCTTATTTGTATTAACAAAAGCTATAATTTACGATGGCGTAGCTCGGATAATTGTTCAATATTCTTTATGCTTTAGATATAAATGAGTGCAAAACATAAAAATATTAAAATTTTGGGTGTTTTCAAAAGAATTTTGGTTCCAATTGCGTAAAATCAAAATACCCGAACCGGAACCGAGAACCAAATCGAAATCGAAACACGCTCTTTGATTCAGTCCTCGGTTCCTAAGATATGCATTTTTTGGCTCTCGGTTTTATGTCGGTTCTGGAACCGCATACCAATAGTTTTCAAAATCTTATAAGACTTTCCATTTGATAAATACGTTTGATTGTAGAAACAAGAATCAGGATGCATGACATATGCATGGTATATATACATGCATAGCTAACAATAAAAATGTTAATAAAACATTTACACATTCATACTTGGACACATGCCATTAGCATTTTGAGACTTCATATGTTTTATTGAGTTCAAATATGAAGGCAATGGACGGATTGCTCAACTGTAATTGTTTAAGAAAGTTTAAATTGTAAAATAGGTAAGATAATTAAGACACTAATTGAGTATTTGTTTAGTGTTGATGCATAATTTGGCGCGGACAGGATTCAACGACTCTCCTTGGCCGTTAGTCGTCTTCTCGAGCCTTAGTAGACCTGTCAACAAAGAGAACCCGTTAGGAGTGGACCCGAGGCCGTAGCCCCGGGGTCCACCTCCGACGGTCAAGTTAGTATCGGTGCGATGTGATGAGTTAGGGTTAGAATAACATGTCATCTTATGTATTGTGTCATTGAGAAGGAGATCCAGCCATGTATTTATAGGGCATGGATTAGGGTTTAGGCGTAGAGTGGGCCGCTATCTGCCGGGCCTGACCCATTCCTGGCCCAGTCCGGACTATACGTCCACAAGCCCCCCAAGTTTAGTATGAGATAGCGCTTGGCTATGTTATGCTAGACTTAAGATCTGTTCATGGTCGCGTAGGCCCAATCAATCATGGCATTGCGATTGTGAGAGTGGATCCCGTATGCTGCATCCTGGATGAGGGCGTACCCTTTGTACCAGTAGCGACGCAGCATGGTGCGACTGAAAACGTGCTTCTGTAACAGAAGTGCGTGCTGTGCGCGACAAAGAAGTGCGACAGAAGACGTGCTTCAGTAGCAGAAGTGCGCGACAAAGAGGTGCGATAGAAGACGTGCTTCTGTAGCAGAAGTGTGCGTTGTGCGCGACAAAGAGGTGCGACAGCAGACGTGCTTCTGCGCGCATTACATCCGTCTTTACAACCGACAAAGGACGTCTCCCCTGCGGCAAGATGGTGCGAATATTTAAATCCGTCCTTGTACCGGGCTTGCAATACCTCTTACATACGATCTGCTTCCAAATATACCTGTGTGACGCGTACGGAAACAGTGGTAGCATATACCCTGGCAGCCCCCCAAGTTTGATGGTGCTACTCATGTAGGAGCATTAAACTTATATATGCCTGCGTAAAACACTTGATGCAAATATTAAAAGTATATGCCGCGAATCGCAGCATATAAAACCTAATGAAGTGAAGCAATATATAGCGCATAGCATGTAAACTTAACACATAAGAGAGATGATAGTGCGAATTACCCCTATCGCGAGGTTTTACAAGTTACATAAACAATTTAATTGTTTTTTTTTTTTTTTTTTTTTTTTTTTTTTTTTTTTTTTTTTTTTAAACCCGGATGGACGTACCGTGACCGCGACTAATAGACGCAGATGGATTTATCGTAACCGCATAGACTCGAACGTTTGTGGATGATCGCAGATGTTTTATACCACGGCCTTTGGTCTAGTGCGCATCATGGCGATTGACTAGCATCGTGGTATTCGCGCGTACGCGTTCTCTGCGAAGATGTCTGACGCACGGCCTTACGTGGGTAGATTTATCGCGACTGCGTTAGTCGAGCGCGAACAGGCGTACCAACCATAAAAACAGTATCTGCGCGAATTAATTCGCGGCTAAAAAATAAAATAGCTCCGATCGTGCGGATATTTTCTTAGGTCCGATCGTGCGAACTAAAAGATAAAATAGGTCCAATCGTGCGGACGTTTTCTTTTATGTGTAAAAGAATTAGTGCCACTTAATGACGTTGATGATTGTAAAAGCATAATTATTACGGAGGAACCACACGTATGTGATTGGGACAAAAGTATTGTTAGGATGCGCAGTGACAATAATACGTCATCATTTAAACCTAACAGTAATAGGATGTCCTCAAGAAAGCGATGTTATCTTGTCAATAAAGTTGTACGCATCGTCTGATTTAATAAAGTGATATTAAATTCATATGATGGTAAAGCAAATTCTACGCATGGCAGAATGCAAAGGTTTTAGAGTTACCGACTTTAGAAATTGATTTCTGCTTTACGGTAATATGAGAACACGAAACATAATTTATTCGTGGTCCCACGGATGGCGCCAACTTGTTGATGCATAATCTGGCGCGGGCTGGATTCGACGACTCTCCTTGGCCGTTCGTCGTCTTCTCGAGCCCTAAGTAGACCTGTCAACAAAGAGAACCCGTTAGGAGTGGACCCGAGGCCGTAGCCCCGGGGTCCACCTCCGACGGTCAAGTTAGTATCGGTGCGATGTGATGAGTTAGGGTTAGAATAACCTGTCATCTTATGTATTGTGTCCTTGAGAAGGAGATCCAGCCATGTATTTATAGGGCATGGATTAGGGTTTAGGCGTAGAGTGGGCCGCTATCTGCCGGGCCTGACCCAGTCCGGACTATACGTCCACATTTAGTGCTTAATTTAAATGGATGACTTTCTTGAAAAAGCCGAGGTTCTCTATATTAAGTAATAACTTTTATCCTACTTTTACATATTTAGCCTTCCACGTCTTAACCACTAATCATCACTTATTTCAAATAAAATGATATAACAATATTTTTTTTTAATTCAGACACTTTATTCAACACACAAAACAAACAATCATTTATTCATCTACATACAAACAACATATATCCAGACAGACATTTTAATTTAACAAGACTTAATATAAAAACTAAACAAACATGCTCTAACTTTAGTTACACACTTACACACTTTTTACAGCTTCGAAACGAAATTACCGGTAATTAACAAACACTTCCTAATATTTGTTAGACATAATACAATTGAATATCTTGTAAACAAAAATCGTACCATAAATCAAGTTGATCCGATAATCATGTACGCCAAATGTTTATTTTTATTTTTTTTAACGGCAAATGTTTACGAGCTACGCCACGTATCACTTATCTCACAAATTATATCTCACATGTCTCCAACGAGACTTAAACTTACAACTTTTAGGTTGATGGGTCACTCACATATCGCTAGACCAAAAGGCCCTTAATTTCATGTTATTTTATTTATTTTGTATGGTGGTATCTTTATATATATTTGGAATTGGAATCTTATTTCCTAACCAACTTTTTAAATCAATAATGAACATATTCTTTGGCTAATGAGATAATTCCAGAAGGCTAATACACAAATCCACATACGGGGACTTGGTATCGGAATACTCGTCTATTAGGTTTGAGAAAAAAGCTAAACATACTACTTCCCTTTCGTTCTAAAAAAAGTGTCACAAACAAAAAATAAAAAAAATTATAATATTTGTAACTAATATCAGTTCTGATTGATAAAAAATCAGATTTACTGGACACTTATTTTAAAACAAACATAAATAGTAAGGTGAACAATTTTGATAAAACGGAGGAAGCATGTGCTTCGCTACTTAGGTTTGTAAAGTGTATTGTACAAATGATAAAGTTGTGATTAATAAGTTAAATTTCTAGTATAGATCACTTGTGAAGACTCGTCTAAGGTGTATTGTATTAAACATAAAGTTGTGATTAATAATGTACGTTTCTAGTATAGATTACTTGCGAAGACTCGTCGTGTGTGTACAAAAAGGTTGAAAAGAGTTTCTAGCCGCTCAAACATAACTCTAAAGTTAGACACTCTTACCAACAACAACTGGTTGGAGTAACCACAAGGTTATATATAGACATTGAGTTACTTCTTTGTCCACTGAAGGATTGAGTTTACATCTTATAAGCATATTATATTTGATTGTTTAGATATTATTTCCTTTTATCTGGAATATTTTTTTTTCTCGAACGCAATTGTAACTATTTCACAAAATATAGGCACTATAAATAATTTTTCTTACATATCCTAAGCAAGACTTAAATCCACAACCATTTAGTTGAAAAACTTCTCACACAACATGAAGTAATATGAAAGATTACATACATGTTACTTCATCTTTCCGTCCACTTTAAACCAAGCGCATTACGTATGCTCTCACAAACACATAGAGACGACGACTCTTCTCCGAGCCAATACGCCCTCTCACGAACTCTGTTAACTAGATCATCATATTGGCAAAGCGGGAATATTGTATTATATTATTTGTATTAGTTTTATGCTTTCATATTTTTCTCGATTTAAGCACTCTACTTTATTTTGCTATCAATGAGTCATAATTCAAAGAGACGCAAAAAACCTAATTGTAAAAATAAAAAAAAATAAAATAAAAAAAAAAGGTGCATGATGAAAAAAGCTATAATTTACGATGGCGTAGCTCAGATATCCGGCTACATACTTTAATTTTTCAATATTCTTTATACTTTATAAATAATTGAGTGCAAAACATTTTCCATGGCATCGGTTAGCTTAATAGCTCTAGCAATCACAACTCTGGAAATCACAACACCATTATTAACCACCTTCGGTTAACTGTATATGTCCAATGCAACATTCCACCATACGTAAGACACTGTGATACACTTATTGCCGAATACTACTAAAAATTGAATACAACAAAAAGTTCATATAGCACTCATTGCAAGACACAATTAAAGTTGAACATAATCATACATATTGATAAATGTGATTTTCCCCGATATTTTCTAGGGTTTTGTAAAACACAATAAAATTTGAACATAATTAATGAAAAAAAATAAACTCATAATTGAATCAAAACCAAATAATTTAAATATACATCTAATAATTCGAAACCTTAATATTATAAGTAAATCGATGCTTACCAATTATTTCATTTTTTTAATCTGTAGAATCATTGTCCGATTTTTTTTTTGGAACCATGAACTGATTTGAGATGAAACCGTTGTTTTTGATTGTTGAATCATAGTGTGAAACAATGGAAAGGATTCGAGGTTATTTTAATTGTGTTGCAATTTAACGTATGTGCAAAACTGTCGTTTGAGTGAATGAACCCTGTGAAAGAATTTCAGGTTGAAAAATGAAGAAGAGGTATTGTAGTTTCCTAAATTATTGACCAATAGCATTTGTTACACATCAAAAAATTAATTTCAGTGTGTGCTTTGGTGGATTGTAACATATTTGGTTTACTCTATTAGATAAGATAGATATTTATAGCTACGCTTATCTTGTCAAACACTTTTATAGATTAAACAGATATAGCTTGTAACCAAAACTATCAACTACAACCAATCATGTTACATTTACCATTAATCAACTTATGATTTTTTTAAAAACCATAATAAAAGATCTTCCAAATACATATCCGAGGCGATTTCCGATCAAAATCTCGGCGGGGTCAAACGCCATTTACATCCAATCATAAACTCATCACAAAAATCAGATTCCATTACCCTTTCACATCAATATCCGTTTGAACAAGGCTCGGTTTCTTCTTGTGCTATCATCCTTTTTTAATTAATTGTTCCTCAATTCTTTGCCGAGATCCAATCGCTGTATAAAGATCTGTAATTATTGATTCTTTGATTATTATTATCTATTGATTTTAATCAATATGGATTGTTTTTACATGTTTTTATCCGGCTCGACGATCCCTCGGAAAGAAGCGATTAGTTATTAAAGGTTGTGATGGCTCGGTGATTCCTCTCTTTGGTATTTCGTTTTGTTTTCTGATTGGTTGTTTTCTAGATCTCCATTCAATCCAAGTGTTCATTTCTTAAGTATGGGTGCAAATGATTGGCAAGAGGTTACGCGAAAGAAACGTGGTCACAGATCCTATGAAGATGACGTTGATAGGATTTCTGTTTCGGTGTATGTTTCTAATCTCCCTGAGGTTTTTTTGGCCAAGGATTTGTTTCATGCTTGCAGTAAGTACGGTCATGTTGTCGATTCTTACATACCACTTAAGAGGTCTAAGGAAGGGAAGAGATTTGGTTTTGTCAAATTCATCAATGTCTTTAGTGTTGACAGATTGGTGAACAACTTAAATACGGTCTGGGTTGGTCGTAATAAATTCCAGGCTAACCTGGCACGTTTTGGTAGGCTTCCTGTGAATGGTAAGGCTTCTTTGAATGTCACGGGTAGTGGTGATCTACGGAAAGTCAGATTTTCAGGGGTTAACATTGCTACTCGGCCAGTGAATGAGTGTAAAAATCCATTACCTAAGTCATTTAGCTCGGTGCTAAAAGATAATCCCAATTCAGTAAACCATAGTCTTCTATCTTCCATAGTTCTGGATGATGACTGCATCGCGAATTGTAACCTTCATAATCATGTTTTGGGGGAAGTTAAAAGTTTTGCTTCTATACCAAATCTGCTTGTTCTTTTATCGCAAGAGGGTTTCAATAACATCAGCGTGGAGTATATGGGGGGACTGTGGGTGATGATTGACTTGAAATCGTTGCATTCTAAACAAAAGTTTATGCAACATGTTGGTGTAGCATCTTGGTTTCGTCAACTTCGTAATGCCCAAATGGATTTTGTTTCAAAGGAGCGTGTCGTTTGGGTAGATGTTGAAGGGGTTCCACCCTGTGGATGGACGAGGGCTACGTTTAACAGAATCGGGTCTATTTGGGGTCAAGCTCTTGATCTTGAAGAAAGTAATGAACATTTGTTTGCACGAAAGCGATTATGTATCCTAACTAATCAGGAGGATATTATTCTTGATAAGTTTAAGATCATTATTCGTGGCAAAGTTTTTATAATCAGGGCTAAAGAACTGTCCACTTGGGCTCCGGTTTTTAAAGATGTTAAGGAGGTCGAGTCTAGTGTGGATGATGAGCATGAGAATGGCAACAGTGGGTTCAAAGAAGACGTTTTTTCTAATGCTAATTTGAACGAAAACAGTGACTTAGAGGCGGTTTCGGAGACATATTTTGGTGATAATGAGGATGTGTTGAAGAATGCTTTCCCAAGTAATGAAAAGGCGTCGTCCCCTGATCCTTTCAATATTTACGACATGCTTAAAAAAGATGATGGAAAACAGAAGGAGGTTGAGTCACCTAGTTTGTCACATCCTCCTGGTTTTACTCAACCCAATGCTCACTGTCATGTGGAAGCACAAGCAGGGTCCGGTGCTCATTGTCATGCGGCTGCACAAGAAGGGTCTGGTGGTATTTCAAACTCTAAGAAGTGTCATGTGGCTGCTCAAGAAAGGTCTGGTGATAACTTAAACTCTAAGGTGTTTGAAGAGGGAGATCATAGTTCTTCCAATCACTGTAACACTAATATGAATTTGAAAAAAGGTGGCTCTATTCTAGATGCTTTAGACGATATGATCAAAATTGGTAATATTATGGGCTATGATATGAATGGATGTGTAAATGATATGGAAAAAATTATTCGTTCTAAAGGAGAGAATGAAGTGTTCTAATGAATTGTTTATCTTTAAACATCCAAGGCCTCGGGTCCAAGGCCAAAAAAGATTGGACTAAGGAGTTAGTTATGAAGCATAGGATTAATTTTCTATCTTTACAGGAAACAAAAATGGATACGGTTACTGATATGGATGTTAAATATCTTTGGGGTAACTCTTTTTTCGAGTTCAAGATCAGTGAAGCGAACGGCAATTCTGGTGGTATTTTATGTATTTGGGATTCTAACACGTTTTTGAAAGAACATCACATTGTTTCTGATAATTTTGTTGCGTTGTATGGTACGTGGATTCCTAGTAATTCTAAAGTGCTCATTATCTCCATCTATGCTCCTCAAGCTAGTGCGCGGAAAAGACAACTTTGGCATTATATCTCGTCTTTGATATCTAGGTTTCAAGGTGAATGTATTCTTATGGGGGATTTTAATGAAGTTAGGAGAGAGGAAGAACGTTTGGGGTCGATTTTTAATCCTCATGGAGCTGCTGTTTTTAATGACTTCATTTCAACTGCAGGTTTATATGAGATTCAACTTGAGGGATATTCGTTTACTTGGTCCCATCCCTCGGCAAATAAAATGAGTAAACTTGATCGGTTTCTAGTGTCTGAAGGGCTTTTGATTTTGTTCCCCAATTTGTCGGCTGTATGTTTAGATAGGCATTTATCCGATCATCGTCCAATTCTGCTTCGTGAAGTTCGTGTTGACTATGGGCCTACTCCTTTTCGATTTTTTCAGTCTTGGACCAAGATAAGTGGTTTTGTCCCAATGGTGACTCAGGCTTGGGATTCTTTTGATTTAAAAGATACAAATGACATGATCCGGTTTAATAAAAAGTTGCAAGCTTTGAAGAAGGTTATTCGGGGTTGGGTGGCTGATGTTAAGAATCTTCAGTTGAAGCAAAGGAATCTTATTGCAGATAGGTTACACACTATTGATGTGCAGCTTGATCAAGGAGGCGTTAACGATGACATTCTTCTTGATAGGATGAGGCTTGTTCAACAACTTCAGGAGATTAAATCCTTAGATTCTAGTGATCATCTTCAAAAGGCTAAAATTCAATGGGCTATCGAAGGAGACGAAAATTCCAAGTTTTTTCATGGAGTCATTAATCGTAGACGCTCCTCTTTGACTGTCAAAGGTGTTATGGTGGAAGGCACTTGGATTGATGATCCTAGTCTTGTAAAAGATGAGTTTCGCTCTCATTTCGCCAGCAGATTTCAATCTCCTAGTAGAAATAGAGGTACGATTAATTTCTCTTTTCCAAATCGTCTTAATTCTGAACAAGCTGATTTGCTAGAGTTGCCGATTACTACTACGGAGATCCGTAATGCAGTTTGGTCTTGTGGAGAGAACAAATCTCCTGGACCTGATGGATTCACTTTTGATTTTTTCCGAAAATTTTGGGATGTTATTGGGAAAGATTTCAGTCTTGCTGTCATGTGGTTTTTTGATCATTGTTCCTTTGCGAAAGGATGTAATTCCTCTTTCATTGCTCTCATTCCGAAATGTGTGGACCCAAAGGCTGTGAATGATTACCGTCCTATTAGTTTGATTGGCAGTCTTTACAAGGTTGTCACGAAAATTTTAGCTACTAGATTGTCTTCGGTGTTGTGTAATCTTATTTCGGAGGTTCAGTCGGCTTTTCTTCCAAACAGGCAAATTCTGGATGGGCCGTTCATTATAAATGAATTGTTATCTTGGTGTAATTCTAAGAAGAAACATGCTATGATGTTTAAAGTGGATTTCGCCAAAGCTTATGACTCTGTGAGATGGGATTTCTTGGACGATGTTCTCCGCTCTTTTGGCTTTGGTTGTAAGTGGAGATCGTGGATTAATGGAAGCTTAGTTTCAGGGAAAGCTTCTGTCTTGGTAAATGGTAGCCCGACGTCGGAATTCCAATTTTATTGTGGTTTAAAACAAGGTGATCCCTTGGCTCCGTACCTGTTTTTACTTGTCATGGAATCCCTGCATTATTCTTTTCTTAGAGTGGTCGAAGCGGGTTCTTTTAAGGGCATTAATATTAATGGGTCTACTAGTATCTCTCATCTTTTTTACGCAGACGATGCGGTGTTTATTGGTGAATGGTCTAGAGAAAATGTATTTCGTGTCATGCATTCTCTTCACTGCTTTTCCTTGGTTTCTGGGCTGAAGATAAACATACACAAGAGTAACTTACTAGGTATCGGTATTTCTAACGACATGGTAGCTTCTGTAGCTTCTGATCTTGGCTGCTCTACTATGTCAACCCCTTTCAAATATCTTGGGGTCATGGTTGGAGATTACATGACTAGAGTGAGTGCTTGGGACGACGTTATCAGAAAGATTAAATCCCGTTTGTCAAATTGGAAGATTAAAACTTTGTCTATAGGTGGCCGGCTCACGCTTCTTAAATCTGTTATAGGTGCCACTCCAATCTACTGGATGTCGTTGTTCAAAGTTCCAAAGACTGTTCTTGCTCTTATGGAAACTCTTCGCAGAGATTTTTTTAATGGGGTTCAGGATAACGAGAAGAAAATTTCGTGGGTTAACTGGCCTAAAGTTCTTTCGGCTAAGAAATATGGGGGATTGGGTGTGTCGAGTTTTTTTGCTCTAAATCGCGCACTGTTATTTAAATGGATTTGGAGGTTTATCTCAAATGATAAGTCGCTTTGGTATCGTGTCATGCTTGCTATTCATGGTCCGAATATCCAGGTTTGTTCTTCTGTTCCTCGTTCTATTTGGTGTTCTATTATTTAGGAGATTCAGAATATTAAGAACCACGGAGTAGACTTGATCTCTTTTTGCAAAAAAAGAGTTGGAAATGGTATGCATACGAAATTTTGGCATGATGTTTGGATTGGGGATCAGAAACTTTGTTGTGTCTTTCCCCGGCTTTTTGCTCTGGATGAGGATAAAGATTGTACTGTTGCGTCTAAAGTCCAGGGTTCTATTGATTTATCTTTTCGTCGGGCTATCAGGGGAGGTGTCGAATCTCTCCAGTTTGTTCAGCTTAGAGAGATGCTGGATTCTGTCACTCTCTCTGGTATGGAGGATCGTTGGAGTTGGTCTTTAAACGGTTCAGGTTTGTATCGTGTTTGTGATGTGAGAAATTACTTAGATGATTTTTTCTTGCCTAAAGATGCTAGAGGTACCAGATGGGTCAAGTCCATTCCTATCAAAATAAACATTTTTGCTTGGAGAGTATCTATTGACAGGCTTCCTTCTCGGGTTAACCTGATTCGTAGAGGAATCCATGTCCCGTCTTCCGTTTGTCCTATCTGTTCTTTTGAAGATGAAGACATTTCTCACCTCCTGTTCAGATGCTCTATGGCTTCTGATATCCATCGTATGATATGTCGTTGGTGGGATCTTCCTTGGTCTCATCTTGGGTCTTATACGGATTGGTTATCTTGGTTTACAGGCATTAGGTTGGGATCTTATATCAAATCCATTCTGGAGGGTGTCTTTTATATTTCGTGGTGGTATATTTGGTCATACAGGAACAAGCTGCTGTTTGCCTCAACCAAGCCTAGGAAAGATGTAATCTTTGATGATATTACTTCTAGTTCATTTTCTTGGTGTAATGCTAGAAGTAGATTTAATTTTACATGGGATCGTTGGCTCCAACATCCTAAAATTCTTTCCTTGTAATTGTCTAGCGCCTTGCTAGTTCTTAATAAAAGTTGCCGTTCAAAAAAAAAAAAAAAATCAACTTATGATTTTCTTTTCATGAATAGTGTTGCCAAATATACCAACATGATGATAATCAATAGAATAAACTATTTAATGCAAAAATAACATTATCTTCGGAAAAAAAAAACGCAAACATTTATTTGGATACCAATGTTAATAAAGTAATACTTAAGGGTATTAATTGCATTCCCCCATTAAAGCATACCTCAAAGCTATATATAAAAGAATACCAAGCAATAGTTAAGTGTATTTATTTTTCTAAAACTGCGTAAAGAAAAAAGAAAAAATATCTCAAAATCATCATGAATACACAAATGATTTTCATTGTCTTCTGTTTGTTAGGTAAACCCATTTTTTTTGGTCAATTTATGTTTCATATCAAAGATTATTATGTAGAACTAATAACACTTTTTATGTAGTTGGCGAACAAGTATGTATGTCAAAATTGGATCATCGTCATGTTGCGGATGAAATTAATTCGATGGTGATGAAGAAAATAAAGGTATATGTGAAGTACCAATTGGCGTATGCAAAGAATTGTGTCCGACATGTTGTATGAATGAGTGTGTGGAAAATTATCGTGCTCACTATGGAAGGTGTAATGATAACTCTGAAGGCTCATCTATATGTATTTGCTTTTATTGTTGGGTCACTAAATGATACATTGATCGACCTTGCTCGTGTTTCTAAAATTGCTAATAAAACAGGGCTGATTTGAATCAATATATATGTTTGTTGGGTTTAATTTTATATGGTGTAACATATAATTGAAAGTCGAAACAAAGCTCGAACAACTCTTAGAGAACATGTTTATATGGATCAAATGAATTAATCTACAAAAGTATACGTTTACTTTTCTATAACCACATATGCGAATAATAACAAGGTGTTATTTTCCTATTTATGCACTAAGTAACAGCGTATAGTGGAAACGATTTATAACGCCAAATAGTTTTACTTATCGTTTTTTGAGAAATGTTTCGTCTATTGTATATAGATATAGCAATAGTTTTTAGATAACTAGAAATATAATAAGAATATGAATAAGTGAATAACAATGGTGAAAGTGTTGATATCTTATATCAAAGAGTATGTGATGTAAAAATAGAAATTTTATAATCAGATACAATTAATGTGTAAAAATAGAATAAGAATAACAATGGTGAGAGTGTTGATATCTTATATCAAAGAGTATGTGATGTAAAAATAGAAATTTTATAATCAGATACAATTAATGTGTAAAAATAGAATAAGAATAACAATGGTGAGAGTGTTGATATCTTATATCAAAGAGTATGTGATGTAAAAATAGAAATTTTATAATCAGATACAATTAATGTGTAAAAATAGAATAAGAATAACAATGGTGAGAGTGTTGATATCTTATAGCGAAGACTACGTGATGTAAAAATAGAAATTTTAAAAATCATGTAATACTCCGTCATAGTTAGAATAAGAATCTTGATGATATTAAATGAGGTTTAGCCCATGCAACTATGGCATACGTTAGTAAAAACCTTTAAAATATAATAATCTTAAAATCTTAAAATATGATTTGAACGTGAAATGACATAATGTGTGAATATATAACTCGGTCTAAATTTTCATATAGTCTTTGTTTCAAAATTTATGCATTAAAAACGAAACAAAGTAATTTTAGAGTGTCAAATATATGCTTTGGCTCTGATATAACGTGACAACATATATAGTAAACTTGTTTTAAAATAAGTTAGTAAAAGTATTGTTGTAAAAAAAACATCTCTTGTTTTGTAAGGTTTTAATGAAAGAGTTTTCTCTTTATTTATAAAAAAAGTTTTAAAAGATCTTATTCACTTACATAATGTTATCTTAGTTCTAAGAGTTAACGTAAACAAATTAGTATTTTTAAATGATAGTGAATGAATTATAAATGTATCTTACTGTGAAAAGCTTATTCATGCATGTTATGAAAGTTTACTGATTAATTACTAAGACGGGTACCCGTGTGTAGTGCTGAAATTTTATAGCGGCAAAGAATTATAGTTCAAATATTTTGGTTAAGATTTACGTGTAATGTTTATGCATAAAACATAAAATAATCAATATGAAGTGAAAAGAGTTGTAATAGTCGATAATTTAACTCAATGAACAATTTTTAAATTGTATCAAAGAACGTCAATATTTAGTAGATGAAACTTTATTAAGTAGTAACTGATAATTTGTAGTCTATTGTAAAATTAGAGTGAAATGCTCGTATGTTCAATAGATGAATATATTGTTTAATTAGAAAGGGAAAGTAGATTTTGAGTCTCTATGTTGAATAAGAGAAATCTGACGTCTCTATAGTTTAGATCGATGTGAAGGCTCGTCGTGTGTGTACAAGTATAGCTCCATACGACAAAAGAAAATGTTCTCATGATCATTTTTTCATGCATTACGTCTGACCCTCATATACGCTCAGAGGCGGAGCCACGATTTTGAGTTAAAGGGGGCGGATTTTTTTTTAAAGAGAACAATAACGACTAACGACAGACATCGATATATATCTTATAAAGAAATCGAAAGTAAACAATTTGAGTTTTAATTTTGGTTATCACGAAAAGTAAACAATATTACACAATAATTTTGGTTACTTGTTTTTCACTCGTACACAATTTTACATCAATATATGACTCTAAATCTGCTAATTTGTATACCAAGGTTATTGTAATTTAAAGCGAATGTAAACCACTGACTTTTTTTTCTTCCATGAGCATGCACCCCAAGTTTATATGGATAACTTCTTATTCTTCGTACACACAGGGACAAGAAGAGCAATAAATAATCTGTATCAGGTTATAAATTGATTACCCGAAGAGTTCTTAAAAAATTGACTTTAAAACATCAACAAAATACTACAATTAACATGTCAAATAAATTTTTTTACATAAACTCCTTAAATTAAATAGGTTCTAGCTTTGCTGTTTTTAAAAAGTTACCTTAACAACTAAAATAAAAATTAATACTACACAATTTGAATAATGAGAGTTTTCTACTTTCCAATGAAATCTGACAAAAAGTTGTGTAGGTACTAGTACACATACACAAATATTACTTCTTTTTTTTAACAAAACACAAATATTATCTACCTTTTTGACTTTTTCCCCACCTTTCTTCCTCCCCCACTACTCCTGCATCTACATCTATCTTCTTCGCTCTTTATCTTCAACAATTCTTTAAGTGAGTGCACCAAACAATTATCATTTTAAGAACGTAATAACCATGGGTTTGTTTAGATATAGGTTATTGGCAGGGGCTAGATTGAAGGCATCATAAAACTTTGACCGGAAACCAAGTTACAAGTTGGGCTAGTTGGGTAGGTTGGGGGTGGCCGGGCACCCGCTAGCCACCCCATTGGCTCCGCCCCTGTATACGCTCATCCTTTGCATATATAGCTAGTGGCTTGATCTGTATAGACTCTTAGCTGCGAATGGCTGGTCTAACTAGACTCCAAAGTCTCAACTTTAGACAAAGTTCAATTAAAACTAAGCGCATTCTATATTCTCTCTTTTACTCATGTTGAGACGACAACTCTACGTGGAGCTCGCACGTTCTCCCACAAACCAAAAGATCCTTGTATAAGAAAAAAGGTTGCAAGATAAAGTTGAGCCTTCCGGCACAAAGATACCTCTAAAGGTCAACTATATCATCAACGACAAGTTATTGGAATAAGTGAATAACCATAAGCTTAAATAGGGGATTTAGTTACTTCTTTATCCAGTGTGAGATTGAGTTTGCATCTTATGTGTATAGCGTATTTGATTTTTTTGGGATGTTATTTTCTCTTTTAGGATTTTTCTTTTTAGCCTTTAAATGTGGTTTCTTCCGTAATTATGTTTGCTTTTGTCATTCTTAAATTAACTTGTACAAAAAACAAGTTAACCATTTGATAATTAATTGTCTCGCTAGATTATAAAACAATCATTCTAAAACTAATATTGTAGACTATTCTATCTCGATTTCAAATGTGAGATATAATAGTCTACATGTTGCTTAACCTTTCTTTCAGTTTTTGAACCAAGCGTATTATGTATCCTCTATATCACGAGAACTCTAATTAAGTGGAGCCTAGACGCCCTCTCATGAACTATGTTGACTAGATCGTCATTGTGGCAACGTGATACTCCCTATAAGTTAAAAGGATTAATCATATTTCTGTGCATGATGCCTGGTTCCAAATCAAATACAAAGGCGCACATGATTATTGAGCCAACTTGATTTATGATACGATTGTTGATTAGAAGATATTCAGTAATATTATGTCCAACAAATATTAGGAAGTGTTTGTTAATTAGTGGTAATTTCGTTTCGACGCTGTAAAAAGTGTGTAACTAAATTTAGACAATTACTGTTGAGCAATCCGTCCATTGCCTTCATATTTGAACCCAATAAAACATATGAAGTCACGAAATGCTAATGGCATGTGTGTCGTGTCCAAGTATGAATGTGTAAATGTTTTATTAACATTTTTATTGCTAGATATGCATGTATATATACCATGCATCCTGATTCTTGTTTCTACAATCAAACGGATTTATCTTTTCGGTTAAATTGGCTAGAGAAGAGATTGACAAACATGTTCTTGTTACTTCCCACTCTCATTCTAGATGGTCCAAGGTCCTTCCTATTAAGCTTAATGTGTTTTTGTGACGCATGTTGCTCGATAAACTCCCTACCAGGTCCAACCTTTATAATAGAGGCATTGATATTGCTTGTGTTCTGTGTCCAAACTGTGGGGCTGCTATTGAAAATAGTAATCATCTTTTCTTCGGTTGCTCGATGTCTGTGGATGTAGCTCGGTTAATTGGTCGATGGTGGAACATCCATATCCCTAGCTTTGGTGATCCTTCTTCATGGGAAACGTGGTTCGACGGTCTAAATCTCTCTAGTCTGCAAAAGAGATTTTTGGAAGCCACTTTTGTCTCAATGTGGTGGCATATTTGGAAGTTCAGGAACTCGTCTCTTTTCTCCTCGAAGAAGCCTCGTAAAGAGATGATTTTTGATGATATTGTTTCTCATACTTTCTTTTGGGTGAGTAATAGGTGTAGAAATTTCAATGTTAGTAGGGTTGAGTGGTTAAATGATCCGCTAAACGCTTTATGATGTTTTTTCTTTTAGTCTAGCTTCTTGCTAGCTCTTTTTTTAATAAAATCTCGCCGTTCAAAAAAAAATGAAAAGTCTCAAAATATTTCAGAACTATTTGTATGTCGTTAAATAACAACTAACATTTTCGGATTTACTTAATCTAGTAATTAAATTATCTTCTTTTTCCGTCTAGATCATTAAACTTTCCGTTTACATATCATCAAATTAAATGTTATATTAGATAAATAACCAAATGCTAATATAAGAAACCGCTAGATCAAAATGAGAAAATAATCAAATGCTTAAATAAAAAAGCTAGATCAAAATAATCAAATGGTTAATAAAAAAAGTTAATGCTAAAATAGGCTAGATCAACTTCCATATATTGGACTAACCAAAAATTTATATGAGTAGCTAGACATTTTAGTTTCTTCTTTGTCCGATGTGGGATTTAGGTGCATAACGTATTTGATCTATCTTAATATCTTACTGTCACGACCCGCCTATTCGTAGTGACCATTTTCAAGTATGCTCGGGATTCTAGATTATTCCACACTTCTCTTGGAAGTTCTTGGATAATCTTGGAAGAGTTTAGAACACGTTGGAGAAAATGTAGGAAGATCTAGAATGGCATGGAAATTCTAGATCTCTCATGGAAGTGTGTAGAACTTGTACATAGGAGTAGTATAAATAGGAGAGGCCTCATTTGTTCAAGGCATCCATAAAGCTCATTTGTAAAGTTATCTTGTAAAGAGTTCTCTAAGTAATACTTTCGTTGCATACATCGTTGAGTATTCGAGCAAGGCTGAGCTTAGTCGAGACTAAGTGCCGCACGGGAGACCTTGTAGAGACAAGTCCGTGACAAGTGGTATCAGAGCCAGGTTGATTCAAGGCGATGACAAACGAGACCGAGAAGATTGGTGCTAGTGGAAGTGCGGTCATTGACGAGAGGCAAAGTCGCGATGATAAGCGTCAAGACCCGAAGAAGAGAGGTGCGTCTAAGGACGTTATGTCGAGCTTTGATAAGAGATTGGCGGGTGTTGAGACATCCGTGTCGGAGTTGAAGACCCAAGTTGAGGGCTTGGATGGTCTAGACACCGAATTTATGACCATGAAGGATGACTTTCGGGAGGTCATCAATACGCTTAGCGGTGAATATAAGCGTGAAATCAATGGCCTAAAAGAGTTGTTCGTAGGCAAAATCTCCAACATTGAAAAGACCATCGAAGACTTGCAAGCCGATGTAGTGTTATGCAAGCGATCCATGGCAAACGGAGGTGGCAACGTTGGTAATAATGCTCCGAAAATTGATGTTCCAAAACCATCACCGTTCGTAGGAAAGCGGGAAGCTAGGGCGGTTGATGATTTCTTATGGGAGATGGAGCAATACTTGGAGGGCGTCAACATTACGGATGATGACACCAAGATCAAGATGGCGACCCGATACTTGAAGGATACCGCGGCGTTATGGTGGAGACGTCGATATGGAGATATCGAGCGAGGTACGTGTACTATCGATACTTGGGCTGATTTTGTTGCGGAACTTAAGAAACAATTTTACCCCGAGAATGCTAAGAACGAAGCAAAGAGTCAGCTTTGTAAACTTAAGCATTCCGGAACGATCCGAGATTATGTTAAGGAATTTACTACACTAACCTTGGAGATTCCGGATCTTTCCGAACAAGACTCTCTATTTTATTTCCTCGATGGTTTGCAAGGATAGGCTAAGACGGAGTTAGAGAGGCGTGGAGTTCAAGACCTTGCTACGACTATCGCCCATGCCGAGGGCTTGATTGACTTTAGTATGAGAAGGGAAACGTCGAAGCCGAAGGATCGAAAGGTGAGCCATGAGAAAGGTGGGGGAGAAAAAGTCGCTCAAGCAAAGCCCGATAATACACGTAAACCACCCCCCGGAAAGAACAAGGAAATAAAGACGGCCTTCAAGAGTGGTGGATGCTTCATATGTGACGGATCTCATAGAGCTCGAGATTGCCCCAAGAAAGCAAGCCTTAATGGAATGATGGCTCATGAAGACGAAGGCGCAAGTGATGGTGGATGCATGAGCTCGATGAGGATTTTGAATGCAATCAAGACCAAGACGGAGGTGCCAAAAGTCGTAGGGAAAGGATTTCAATTTGTGGAAGCAACCATCAATGGAACCAAGGTACGTGCTCTAGTAGATTCCGGTGCCACTCATAATTTCGTGTCGGTTGATGAAGCCAAGCGGCTAAGGATTAGCACTACGAAAGGGAGTGGAACGTTCAAGTCGGTAAACTCGAAGTCCAAGCCTATGGAAGGAGTGGCCAAGGATGTTCGAGCCAAGATTGGAGAATGGGAAGGGACGGTTGACTTGTCGGTGGTCCCGATGGATGATTTCGATGTGGTTCTTGGGTTGGAGTTCCTCGATAAGGTACGAGCTTTCCCTATGCCTTCTTTATGTATCCTAGACGGTGGAAAGACTTGCATGGTTAGCACTGAGCGGGATTCTAAGTGTGGAGCGAAGACCCTTTCAGCCATGCAATTCAAGAAAGGGTACAACAAGAGCGAGCCTTGCTATTTGGCGGTAACAAGGCTAGAAACGGATGGCGAGTCGGACAAAGTAGAGGTACCGAAGGAGATCGAGCAGGTACTTGATGAGTTCAAGGACGTGATTCCCAAGGAGTTACCCAAGAGACTACCACCTAGGAGGGAGGTGGATCATACCATCGAGTTGGAACCGGGTTCCAAGCCACCTGCCAAAGCCCCTTACAGAATGCCACCACCCGAGTTGGAGGAGTTGCGTAAAAAACTCAAGGATCTATTGGACGCGGGCTATGTTCGACCCTCGAAAGCCCCATATGGTGCGCCGGTGTTATTTCAAAGGAAGAAGGACGGATCCTTGCGGATGTGCATAGACTACCGGGCACTCAACAAGGTAACGATTAAGAACAAGTACCCTATTCCTCTTATTGCGGATTTGTTTGATCAACTTGGAAAGGCGAGATACTTCTCCAAGTTAGACTTGAGATCGGGGTACTACCAAGTACGGATAGCGGAGGGAGACGAAGCTAAGACTACGTGTGTCACGAGGTATGGTTCTTACGAGTTCTTAGTAATGCCTTTTGGCTTGAATAATGCTCCCGCTACATTTTGCACCCTCATGAACAAGTTATTTCATCCGTTTCTTGATAAATTTGTGGCGGTATACTTGGACGATATTGTTGTTTATAGTCATACCTTGGAAGAGCATGTCTTGCATTTGAAGCAGGTGTTTCAAGTGTTACGAGAAAACGAGCTTTATGTAAAGTTGGAGAAATGCTCTTTCGCCCAAGACGAAGTCGAGTTCTTGGGGCACAAGATCAAAGACGGTGGATTGATGATGGATGGGGCAAAGGTAAAAGCTATCCAAGAATGGGAACCGCCAACCAAGGTAACGGAGTTACGATCTTTTCTTGGCTTGGTGAACTAATATCGAAGGTTTATCAAGGGGTACTAGGCAATAGCATCTCCCTTGACGGACCTAATATCGAAGGTTTATCAAGGGGTACTAGGCAATAGCATCTCCCTTGACGGACCTATTGAAGAAGAACAAAGCTTGGAGTTGGGACGAAAAGTGCCAAGTGGCGTCCGAGAGTTTGAAGAAGGCGGTTATAGAAGAACCGGTGTTGAGACTACCGGATGTAACCGTGCCTTTCGAGTTACATACTGATGCATCGGACTTTGCTATTGGAGGAGTGCTAATGCAAGAAGGACATCCGATCGCATTCGAGAGTCGAAAACTAAACGAGACGGAAAGGAAGTACACCGTGCAAGAGAAAGAAATGACGGCTGTCGTCCATTGCTTACGAACTTGGAGGCATTATTTGTTGGGTTCGAGATTCGTGATCAAGACGGACAATGTTGCTACGAGTTACTTTCAAACCCAAAAGAAGTTAAGTCCTAAGCAAGCCCGGTGGCAAGACTTCCTAGCCGAGTTCGACTATCACATGGAGTATAAGCCGAGGAAGGCTAATGTGGTAGCCGACGCATTGAGTCGCAAGGCGGAGTTTGCGGCAATCACCCAAGCACAATTCTTCCTCCAAGACCGAATCAAGGAAGGATTGGAACATGATCCTTTTGCCAAGAAGCTAGTGGCCTTAGCAAAAGAAGGAAAGACTCGGAGATTTTGGCTTAAAGGAGACATGTTGTTCACAAAAGGAGATCGGCTTTACATACCTAAGTGGAGTGATCTTAGGCGCGCAATCTTGAAAGAATGTCACGATTCAAAGTGGGTCGGTCATCCGGGGATCAAGAGGACGTTGGCATTGGTTGAAGGCACTTATTATTGGCCAAGGATGGAGGACGATGTCGAGACATTCGTGCGAACGTGCCTTATTTGCCAACAAGACAAGATAGAGCAAAAGAAATCCGGAAGACTGTTGGAGCCTCTACCGACACCCAAGGGACCATGGGAAAGTGTTTCCATGGACTTTATCACATGCTTACCGAAGTCAGAAGGAAACGGGAGTATTATTGTGGTGGTCGATCGATTCTCGAAGTATGGAACTTTCATTGCCGCACCACCCGATGTTACTGCGGAAGAGACGGCTAAGCTTTTCTTTAGAAACGTGGTGAAGTATTGGGGAGTGCCACACGTGATCGTTAGTGATCGAGATCCAAGATTCACGGGGTGCTTTTGGACGGAGTTGTTCAAGATCATGGGAACGGATTTGAACTTCTCTACGAGTTTCCATCCCCAAACGGACGGGCAAACGGAGAGGGTAAACGCATTATTGGAGCTCTATCTTCGGCACTACGTAAGTGCCAACCAACTTGATTGGGCTAAACTCCTTGATGTTGCTCAATTTTCATACAACATGCAAAGGAGTGAAGCCACGGGGAAGAGTCCATTTGAGTTGGTCACGGGGCGCCAACCATTGACTCCAAATGCATTAGCCGCATCATATGAGGGGAGTAGCCCGACCGCTTACAAGACAATGAAGGAATGGCACGAGCAAGCGGACTTGGCCCGGGCTTCGTTGGATAAAGCGGCTAAGAAGATGAAGAAGTGGGCGGATGAGAAAAGAAGACACGTCGAGTTCGAGGTCGGAGATCAAGTGATGGTGAAACTCTTGCCTCAACAATTCAAATCATTAAGGAAAGTGCACAAAGGCTTGATACGGAGGTATGAAGGCCCTTTCCTGGTGATTGGACGTGTTGGAAAAGTTTCTTATCGACTTCAACTACCGCCCAAGTTGAAGATTCATCCGGTCTTCCACGTTAGCCTTCTCAAACCTTATCATAAGGACGAGGAAGACTCGGAACGAGGGGTGTCCAAGCGGGCGCCAACAGCGGTTGTTACTTCGTACGATCGAGAGTGTTGGAATCACTCCTAAACAGTATTTCAAGTATTTATATTTCATATGTAATAGGTAGCTTTATTATGGCCTTTATGTTTGTTTAAGGTCAAGCTTATGTAGAAGGCCCATAAGCTTAGGCCCAAGCCCACATAAGAAAGGATGGGAACTAGGAGTGTTTCCCTAGCTTCCCTCCTATAAATACTCTTGTAATCCCTCATTTGAGGGTTGGTTGTTCAAGTTTTCTTTTCACATACTCTCTACGCCTAACCGGTCTTCATATTAACGTGTGTGTGTGTGTGATACTTGTTCATCCGCCTTTATCTCTTCTCTTATAACTTGTGTTTGTAAAACTAGTGACCTAACAGTGGTATCAATCGCCAAATAGTTGGGTGTACACTTTGTTTTTGAAGTTTTTTTTTGGTTTTGGGTCTTACGCGTAAAGATAACGCCATCTTTGGTTCTCTTAAAAACTCGTTTTTTACACTTTTTAATCCAAGATTATTGTACTTTCAATGTTTTGAGGTGTTAAAATACTTGTTTTTGGCAAAAAGTTTCAAACTTTACGCGTGGATCTACGTTTTTAAGCTTGTTTTTTTTCGTGGGTGTCGTTCTACGTGTAACCCGTTTAGCAGTTTTGGTACATCAAAATTCACATTTTTGTGTTCTTTTGGTACTATTGAAGCTATTCCATAACAAAAAACTGGTTTAGAAACACATTTGGGCAAAACCAAAGTTACGAGTAATCCTACGCGTATCAAAACCCTAAAATTACGCGTAAGATTTTCCTTGGTTTGATCTTCAATTTTCTGGTTTATTCCGTGTTTTCTTACTTGGATAAGTCTGAAAATACGTCGACTTTGGATATCTTTTGCACTGTGAAGTGTAAAAGATCATTTGGGCAAAAACCCTATAATTACGCATAAGCATAAGATTACTCGTAGAAATCCTACGCATAAGATTCACTTTACGCGTAAACTAAGGTCTACGCATAAGGTAATCCTACGCCTACGTTTCTACGCCTAACTTTTGTCTACGCATAAATTTAGTGTTTTTTCTACTTACGCGTAAGCTAAAACCTACGCGTAACTCCTCATTATTACGCGTAACTTTTGGTGTTTTTACGCATAAGTGCTACTTGGTTCTTGTCTTTTCTACGCCTAAGGACACTTCATCAACAAAGGTTCATTCGACTACAAAGATCCATTTTTACCACACAAGTTTATCATCATGTCTCAACCACCATACTCTAACTATTTCCCTCACACTTATAATCATCAACAACAACAACAATTAACTCCACAACATCAACAATGGAATCAACAACAAGCTATTTATCAACAACAATTTAATCAGCAACATACTCCACAACTTGGTGCAATTCCACAACCACAAATGGTTCAACCACCACCAAGCCTTCAAGTTCAAATCTACACAACTGATTTCAATCAACATCCATCAAGGAACACTATGAAGGAACCCACTTGGTTTGCAAAGATGTGTGAAGCTTTAAGCAGCCAACAATCAATTCATGAAGCTGGATCACTTGATAGACCTCCAATGCTCACTCCAGGAAACTACGATCAATGGGTGATAAGGTTCTTTAGGTTTTGTGATCTGAAGAAGCCACATGGAAAGTTCTTAAAGAAGGTTATCTTGGAAGGTCCATTTGAGATGCCTACTGTCATTGTACCCGGAGATCCAACTGCTGTTCCACCAAGAGATGAACAAACCAACATTGCTACTGTTGCAGATTTAAATCCTACAGAACTTCTACACTATGAAGTTGATGAACTTGCAATGGAATACATCCTCTTAGGATTACCAAACCCAATTCTTCGTAGTGTTGATGCTCAAAAGACTGCACAAAAAATGTGGGATCATATTCGTCTTCTTATGGAAGGATCTGTACTCAATCAGGAGGATTTGGAATCCAAAATTTACTTGGCTTATGAACACTTCATGATTGAACCTGGAGAGACACTAGAGTCCTATCATCATCGATTTTCAGATATCATCAATGATTTGGATAAACACAACATCATCATGCCAAGAATTGCAGTGAATACTAAGTTCCTGAGTAGTCTTGGTCCTGAATGGGAGAAGTATGTCATTTTTCTCCGTCAAGCGAAGAATATGCGTCATTCTACTTATGGATTGTTGTACGATTACTTGAAGCCTCATGAAAAGGAAGTTGATCGGGAAAGGATTCTCCGTGCTCAAATTGCTAAACAGTCACAACCGGATAATCAACAACTTGCCTTGTATGCTCAACAGAATTATCCCTCTCAACCAGCAACTCAACCAACTGCTTCAAACACACCTTCACAGCAACAACCTCAACAAAATCAATTGGTTCCATACAGCAACAATGCTCAAGCATATGTCAGTGAAGCTACTGAGGAAATCGATCCATTCGAAGCATTGCAACAAGGATTTGTGATGATTGCTAATGCTTTTGGCCGTTACACCAACAAATCCAACAATCGTATTCGCTCCTCATCTAACACACGGACTCAAGCTGTTGTGAACATTGGACGTGTTGAAGTTCAGAATCGTGATTATGGTCGTCAGATGGGCGGTGGTCAAGGGTTTAATGCTGTGGGTAGGAATAACAACAGAGCTCAAGTAGTGGAACAGGGAAATGCTCAGAATCGATTAAATGGTCTTAGATGCTACAACTGCAATGAGAAGGGACACCTGGCTAATGCATGCCCAAAGCCAAGGACTAGGGGCAGTGCTTATTTCAAAGAGGCTTTACTTTTGGCTCTTAAGGATGAAGCTGGTGGATCTCTCACAGACAAAGAACAGAGCTTTATGGCCGATGCAGACTCAGATGATGACATGGAGGACTTGCAGGCTAATGCAGCTGTTATGTTGATGGCTAATATGCATGAGCTGCACATGAGTGATACAGGCCCAATGTATGACACTGATGGCTTGTCTCAGGTACCCGAACACACCATCATCATATCTGAACTAATATCTCCGCCAATATCTGAATCCGGCACGGATCAGACTGTTCAAAATGAGTCTTCTACATCTCTTTCTGATGATTTTCAAGTTAACCCTGTAGTTACATTTGACGATCAAGATGACCTTATGGTTTCCTTTGATAATCAAATTGACTCCGTGGTCATACTTGAGGATCTAAAGAATGATCATGTTGAGTCTCACGTTGAACAAGATGATCTGTTGCCTCATCCGGATTTTGCTCGGTTAATTCAAGACCATAAAATCAAAATGGAAGAATGTTATGCATTAAATCAGTCCTTAAAAAGTAAAAATGCACTGTTAACCAAGGATTTTGAATGCTTACAAATGCAACTCAACTTTTTCAAAACTCAAGAAAACCGTGAAAAAGGTTTTGAAGCCGCTTTTGCAAAATCTCATCAAAACGAAAAATATTTAGAGAGACAGATGCGTGATCTAGCCGCCTCGAATAATGCTTTGTTGTCTGAATTAGAACAACTGAAACACGAACATAAAAACCAAATTAACGCTCTCACCTTGGAAAATTAAAAAGCTAAGGCTGAGTTGTTAAATTGTCAAAAACAGTTCTCCGCATACAAAAAGCATTCAACGAATCGGGTAGATGACCTTCTTGACGAAATTCTCGGCTTGCAAAACAAACTTAAAGAGTTTAAAACTGTTGTTTACAAACATGGTGAATCCGTAACAGCTATTGAAAAGTTTACATTAAAACCCAATCCAAAAGGATATGGAAAAAATCTAGCTGATTACAAACCAAAGCTTTCACTAAAAACATTCAAACCAACTCCTGAAGTTTCCAGTGCAGAATACAAAATTGATAATACTGTCATGAGTGTTGTTGAATATCAGCGTCAAGAGGAATTAGATGCAGAAGACGAGAGTCGATCAAAATAAAAAAATGTTGTTTACAACAAACCTTTTAATTATAAAAACGCGGTCACTTTCGTCACACCAACGGATTCTTCTAACACACCAAGGGTTATCATCAAAACACCTGAGTCTTCTAATGTTAATCCCAAAACAGAATTTCCACAAACTTATGGTCCTTTACCTTCCATTAGTGAAGTAAACTCAAAACCTGAAAATCGAAAAATCCTTCGATATTTTGACATTTTCATGGCTGACCTCAAAATTTTACAACATGAGATAGAATATCGCTCTGAAATCAAAGTTGAACATTTTCAATCGCCTCTGGCGCGAGAACAAAGAGACATTTTTCAGAAAAATCTTTTACCTAATGTTAAAAACTTGAAAAGTTGTGCAATTTCCTGGGAAAAGGATTTTCATAAGGAACTTGGGGTAATGAAAAACGTTTTCGAGAAAACAGAAACATCTATTTCTAACACAAAACGCAAAAAAAAACTGTTGAGAAAAGATGTTGATCGACTCTTGGAAGATGTTATCTGTGCTGATATCCATAATGTTGTGTTACTTCATGCCTTGCCATTTGCATCTGATTACATCTCTGCTGATATTGTTGACACTGTTGTACCTGTTGAAAACACCGATAATGTGCTTCAGATCGAGTATTTAAAAGCTGAAAATAAACGATTACTCACTGAAATTTACAATGCAAAACGTCGTCTTCATTGGTGTGAAAAAGATATTCACAATCATCAACTTAGTTTTCAAAAGAAAATCGCTCAGTTGAGTGCAAAATCTTCTGATCCTAAAATTGAGCAACTGGATGATCAAAACGTGTCTTTGAAAAGTCAAATCTCAAAATATGAACAAGAACTTTTAAAAGTTAAACAGGAATATGGTATCATATTTGATTTACTCAAAAAGACTCGACTTGAAGCATCTAACGAACTTGATCACTATCTTGCTCACACTAGGGAAGTAATGAATTTTGCTGGTAATATTCGTTCTGAAAATCAAGATCTGATTCACACCATCTCTAAGTTACGGGAAATGTTAGGAAAGTATGAACAACTTCCGCCTACTGTGATTAAGAGATTAGCACCCGTCACACTTAGTAATCGTGAACCTAGAATTCCAACTGCCAAATCACAAGTTGCTAATGTGTTTCCCTCTACTGAAACAGGAATAGTTGCATCTTTTCCAAACGTCCGCACTTCACAGCCTAGGAGCACTTAATCGACGAATAAGAAGTTGCGACCTAAGAAAAGATCAATAAGGGATGCTAAAGTAGAAGAACACCCTAGGACTCTGAATAAAACTCATGTTGCTTCCACTATAGATGTTACGTCTGGCAAATGTAATAGAAATAGTGATGTAACGAATGCTAAACCGTTAAGTACTTTTGATATTCAGTCTGATGCACCTTGTGTTATTTGTCGGAAGAGTATGAATTCTGATTGTCATGACAAATGTGTTGCTAAAGCTATAATCTCTCGATTACGGAATCCTAAGAATCGGAATACCTCTAGGCCCACTAATCATTCTAAGTCTGTGCTTGGTAAACCACCTTCTTTAGATTCTAAGGCAACCATTGCTATCACAGTAGCTCCCGCTTCACCTCCTAAGAATGATGTACCACCTAGTGCTTTCACTGTGACTAAAGCAAAGAGTAGCTATAGATGGCAGAAATGGATATATAACACACTAGGATTTAAATGGATGCCTAAAATTATCAATGTGTGTATGTCTCACATACCTGCTTCGGAACCCTCTAACATTTCGGGTTCCACATCTACTTCTATTCCATCTGTGTCGTCTGTGTGTAATGCAGGTGATACAGATCATTCTTTGGATTGTTGATAGCGGATGTTCTCGACACATGACAGGCAACCTTAAACTGTTATCAAACTTTATTGCAAAGTTCATTGGCACTGTCAGATTCGGGAACGATCACTTCGCAGCCATCATGGGCTACGGAGATTATGTTAATGGGAACATCGAAATCAGCAGGGTTTACTATGTGGAAGGCCTCGGTCACAATCTGTTTTCAGTAAGTCAATTTTGTGATGGAGATTTGGAGGTTGCTTTCAGGGAGAAAACTTGTTTCATTCGTGATCTACAAGGAAATGACCTTATGTCTGGCTCGCGTAATTCTAGTCTCTACACTATCTCTATGCAAGACATGGTTGCTTCCTCTCCCATCTGCTTACTTTCTAAGGCAACATCAACAAAATCCTGGCTATGGCACCGTCGTCTCTCACATCTAAACTTTCAAACCATCACCAACCTTGCTCGACACAAACTAGTTGAAGGACTCCCACGATTCCGGTATTCAAAAGATCACCTTTGCTCAGCATGTGAACAAGGAAAAAGCACTCGTGCTCATTTTCCTTCAAAGGTGGAACACAGCTCTCAGCATGTACTACATCTTCTTCACATGGATTTGTGTGGCCCGATGCGTGTGCAAACGATCAACGGCAAACGCTACATCTTAGTAATTGTTGATGACTACTCACGATGGACTTGGGTCTACTTTCTTCGTAGCAAAGACCAAGCTCCACAAATGATCATCACCTTTCTCACAAAAATACAGGTTCAGCTCCGCAACACCGTCAGAATTATCAGAACAGACAAAGGAACTGAATTTGTTAACAAAACCCTTCGTGAATTTTATGAGAAAGTGGGAATTCAGCATCAAACATCTATTGCACGTACACCAGAACAAAACGGAGTTGTTGAAAGACGAAACCGAACGTTAGTGGAAGCTGCAAGAACAATGTTAATCAATGCTAAACTTCCAGATTACTTATGGGCAGAAGCTGTATCTACTGCATGCTATACTCAAAACCGTTCTATGATCACAAAACGCCACAACAAAACACCACAACAAAACACCTTTCGAGCTTGTCCACAACTATAAACCGAACCTCAAACACTTTCATGTATTTGGATCCCTTTGCTATCCGAATAATGATCGTGCTGATTTTGGAAAGCTCAAAGCCAAAGCTGATATTGGAGTCTTTATTGGATACTGTGACAATTCCAAAGGTTTCCGAATCTGGAATCGTTGAACTAAGGAGGTAATGGAAACGATTCATGCTCATTTCGATGAACTCACGGAAATGGCTTCTGAGTACAACAGCTTAGAACCCGGTCACAACTGTTTAAACTTCCCTCAACCCCCATCATCAGCTGAACAAAGCCCCCAGCTAACTCGTCAACAAATGGAAAGGTTATTTGCTCCTCTGTTCTGTGACGATATTGATGAACGTGCTCCAGGTGTATCCGCTGTTTCCGCTGCACAACCTGATAATATTCCTATACCTGATACACCTGCTACAACAACTACTGTTGAAGATGCACCTACACCAGTTGACTCCAACACAACAGTTGAACACACCGCTTCCAACAATGATGAACCGGCTGATGATATTCTGAATGAAGTACCCACACCGCTTCAACCCGTTTGCTAATGAGACTGCTGCACCAGATATTGCGGAATCTTCAACAAACCATTTGAATCCTCAGAATCTGCACAATGTATACCAACATCAACCCTCTACACATAGATGGACAAAAGACCATCCTCTGGCTAACATTATTGGCAACCCGAATCAACCAGTCGTTACGAGACAACGTCTTCACTCAGACGGTGAACATTGCATTTATGCACTCACTGTCTGCCAATCTGAACCTAAAAACATTAAAGACGCAATGACAAAAGACAACTGGATTGAATCCATGCAAGAAGAACTCAACCAATTCAAACGTCTTGAAGTATGGGAACTGGTTGAAAGACCAACAGGAATCTACGTCATTGGTCTAAAATGGATTTGGAAACACAAATTGGATGCTGAAGGGAACGTCATCCGAAACAAGTCACGTCTAGTTGCTAAGGGTTATCGTCAGGAAGAGGGAATAGACTTTGAAGAATCTTTTGCTCCGGTTGCTCGTCTTGAGGCTGTTCGGATATTCCTCGCGTTCGCAGCTCATATGAATATGACGGTCTATCAGATGGATGTCAAAACAGCGTTTCTCAATGGACAACTTAAAGAAACGGTCTATGTCAGCCAACCAGATGGATTCGTTGATCCTGAGTTCCCGAACCATGTCTACAAACTGAACAAAGCTCTTTATGGTCTCAAACAAGCCCCTCGGGCATGGTACGATAAACTATCATCTTTCCTCATTGCCAATAATTTCACCAAAGGCTCGGTTGACCCAACTCTTTTTATACAATATCACGGGGCACACATCTTAATTGTTCAAATTTACGTGGATGACATCATTTTTGGGTCAACACATAAAAAGTTTTCAATCGCTTTTGCAAAACTAATGAAGAAAATTTTTGAAATGTCCATGATGGGTGAACTTACGTTCTTTCTAGGACTGCAAGTTCATCAATCACCCCGTGGTATTTTCTTGAGTCAGTCCAAATATGCCCTTGAACTGTTAAACAAATTTGGAATGACAACCTGTGATACTTATGACACACCAATGGCTCATACCAAGAAGTTAGATGCTGATTTACATGGGAAATTGGTTGACCCTACCAAATACCGAAGTATTATTGGGTCCCTCATGTATCTAACAGCTAGCAGACCTGATATTGTCTTTGCCGTTTATCTATGCTCCCGTTATCAGTCGCGACCAACTAAAACCCACCTCTCTGAGGCTAAAAGAATCCTCCGATACATCAAGGGAACCATTAACTTGGGAATCTGGTATCCGAAGGATTCTGGTTTTGAACTAATCGCTTTTTCAGACGCTGACCACGCAGGATGCTTAGACTCAAGGAAAAGTACTTCAGGAGCTCTACAATTTCTTGGTGATAAACTGGTGTCTTGGCAATCAAAGAAGCAGGATTGTACATCGCTGTCATCAACCAAAGCAGAATATGTAGCCATGTCCGCGTGTTGTGCTCAAGTCATCTGGATGAGAACACAACTCAAAGACTATGGTTACGTATTTGACAGAATCCCGATGTACTGCGACAATCGGAGTGCCATTGCAATCTCGTGCAACTCTGTTCAGCACTCGAAATCAAAGCACATCGATCTACGCTATCATTTCATCAAGGACCACGTGGAACAGGGTACCGTTGAATTATACTTTGTGGGTACTGAATACCAATTGGCAGATCTGCTCACCAAAGCCTTGCCTCCCGCTAGGTTTAATGAGTTGGTCTACCGGATTGGTATGAGGTGTTTGACTCAAGAGGAATTGGATGACCTCTTAAAACAGTCTTAAAAACCTGTCAAACACCAAAACATCTTTTGTAAATAAATTTTTTCAAAAACAAAATACAAAAATATAAAATCCGATAAAACAACAAAAATATTCTCCTAATCTATCTTTCTTTCAACATGGCAAGTACATTTCTTCCGTCAACACTTTAATCTTTCAAAATTCAGTATTTTTTCCAATCAAGTGTTGAGGGGGAGAAAATAATCTATTAACTGTTTCAAAACATCTGTGTACTTGCATGTTATCTTATCTCGGTTGAATCTTTTATAAATGGTGGTACATTTTCTGGTTCTAAGACTCTCCTCGGACTTAAATTAATAACCTTTCATTATTTTCTCAAGTCGAGGAGGAGTGTCGTCATGTCTCTTTCCTAAAAATCTTTGTTTGGTAACCAAAATGGAAGTTAAAAGGCTTTGTTTTAAAAAAGGAAAAGGTGGAGGGACCAAAACTGTCTAAATGATAAAAGTCATTTCAATAAAATACACCTCCACCTAACTTACAACTCACATTTATTATCATCAAACTAATCCTACGCCTAAAATTCGCTCATCAAATCCGTGTTTCAGATCTTCAATTTGTAAGTGTATTTGTGTTCCTAACAAGATTACAAACAATGGTTTCAAATCGTTTTAAATGTTAACGGTTAGATATTAACCTATGGTCGATCTTGTGTTCTACGCGTATGCGTATGAACACATAATCTTGTTTATGTGTTTGTGGCTAAAACGATGGTGTCAAAATGTTTTAACAACATCAATGATACTTTTTCTATCCTCAAAACGAACCCAGATTCACGAATTAAATGAGTTTGAAAATTAGGGTTTATGCGTGGTTTTGGGTATTTTCAAATGTGAATGTTTTTGGTTAAAAATATTGTTGGGTTATGTTCTTATGATGATGAATTGATGATTTCCTTGCTTTATAACCACCCAGAAACTCTAAATAATCAACAATTTGGAATTAGGGTTTAAAGTTCATAAGTTTGGGTATTTTTGATTCACCATGAATTGGGTGTTATAACTCGGTATAAAGACTTCCTCAACACTCTTAAACTACCAGAAAAAGTTTGGTGCATATTCCATGGCTAGATCTCATACGCGTAGATTTAGGGTTTAGACTACGCGTATGTAGTTCTACGCATAACTGTGTAACATCTGTTCTTGCCATGATCTGTTGTTAAAATGAATCTATGTGTTAATATTGATGATATGATGGTTCTATTTCAGGCTTGTTACTCGTGAAAATCAGAATCAAGGTCATTAGCAACTCTACGCATAAGGATTACCCTACGCGTAGTCATGTTACGCGTAAGAATAATCCTACGCATAACAGCTACGCGTAAGGTTCTACAATGGACTACGCGTATCCTGTGAAGGATATGCGTAAACAGTGACCTCTACGCATAAGGACAACTCTTACGAGTAGCCTTACGCGTAAGGTTAATATATGCCTACGCATAAGCTCTACGCATATGGTCTCCTTTTTCCTACGCGTAACAATTCTTACGCGTAAGTTAGGATTCTACGCGTAAGTTTACGCCTAAGCATATATCATTCCTGTCTACGCATAACTTTGCCAAAACTACGCTTAACCCTGGATTGACCTTCGTTATGAATTGTTACGTGTACAAACTTGTAAATAAACTAATCATATCATCACGAATCCTAAAATGTCACTAATAAACTGAAATCGTTTGATATGTTGTGAACAATAAGTGATAAAATAAACTTTAAAACTTAAAGTTAACTAACTCACGAAACATTTCACGACGTCATTGGACTATTGAATATACAAGTGACTTAGGACTCGTAACAATCATTGACACTGTATATTCAATAACTAGACAATAAGACCTTCTGTTGACTAACATTATGTCTTTCGATATGTTGGTTCTTTTGGCTAATGTTATTTCAGATCACGACATGGCTGAACAAATGAATGTGGATGCATCTGAAGTTCTCTCCATTGCTGATATCTATCCTCATGGCTATCCAATGAAGATTGGAAAGAATAATCTCCGTGTTGACTTTGACACACTCACTTGCTCAGAATCTTCATGTCTAATTGCTATTGATATTCTGAGGACTCATCCGTATCAGAATATGCTCACTCACTCTGCAACTGTTCCTGAGATCTACATCCAACAGTTTTGGAACACTATGGAAAGGGTCAAAGGACGGACTGCTGTAACAGTGACTCTAAACCACAAACAAGTCACCATTACACCTGCAGACTTAAGGGCTGCTCTCCTAATTCCTGAAGTCAATCCAACCAAACTATATGCCACACCTGCTGAAGAGCTAACTCTCCAATTCTTAATCGATATCGGTTATGACGAGGCTACAGGAGTAATCACCAAGCATTCTCACGTAGAGCTTAAGAGTATTCCTCAACCCTGGAGAACTCTCTACATGATCATCACCAAGTCTGTTTCTGGTCGTGACAGTGGCTATGAGCATCCTAAGCTCATGGAACTGCAAATATTTTGGGCATTGGTCAACATGAAACACATCGCTATCGAAGCTCTGATTTGGGATGACATGATGTCATTTCTCAACAAGCTTGGCTCAAAGATTCCCTACATCAGATATACTAAACTGTTGATCCAGAGAGCACTTGGACTTCACCCTGATATTCCCAAGAGGCTCAATGACCCTGACAATCATGATATGTTGACGGAACCTATTCTATCTGTCAGAATCAAGGAATCGTCTACAAAGAAACAAGGTGCTGTGTTGCCAGATTTCCTTCTAACTGAAGATGTCAGAAAGCTCGAAACGTACCAAAGGTATCTGGAAGCAGTTAGACAAGGCAAAGTTGGTCATCTCGACGAAAAATCTTCTGGAACACCTGTAAGAAGAACCAGAAGAGGAAGTGCAGGAAGCGCAACAAGTACTGTATGATTTTGAGAAACTGGAAACTAAGAAAGAAAAATCTAGAGATGACGAGGATGATTATACAAAGTTTCTTCTAGACAGTCCAACACACTCAAAGGAGAAAACCTCAGAAACTCCTAAGGACATGAAGTCTCCTCATGTCTCCTCATCATCAGATTCTTCATCTCATTCATCACCACCACCATCAACGAAGTCAACCAGATCATCATCCAAATCAGTGAAGAAACCACCTAAAACTTGGATTTCTCAGACTCATAAAAAGATTGTGAAAGCTGTCCAACAAGTCAGAAAGAAGGACATACTTTACAGAAAACTGAATTGGTTTGCTGACCAAATTCAGTACTTAAATGATGAGAAAGACAAGATGGAGAAAGAAAGGGAATTTGTTCAGAAGTTCATGAAGAGTCATCGTAAAGAGGAACTGAACGAAATGATCGAAGGTTACACTAACAAGTACCTTCAAGATATCGTTCCTAAAGTCCAAAAGGAACTGGAGAAGACAGCTAGAGATCATACCCACAAGTTTCTTCTCGACACTGTCCCCGGTGTGACTAGAGAAATATTTTCCAGACAACTCACTCCTAACATCGTCGCATTGGTTAAACATACAATGGCCAAAGAAGCTGATCTCTCTGAATCCGAGTTAATCGCTAAACTAGTGATGCAAATGTCAAAGCGATCTGGAACGTTTACTTCAGATGAAGCTAAATTTTTCGAAAATCTACTTGATTTTCAACTCAAATCTTCATGCAAGGAGTCAGCCGATCAACCCAAACGACCAAGAGATGACGATGATAAGGATAAGGACTCTGCACCTAAACGTCAGAAGCAGTCTGGTAAATCTACTTCAAACCACGGACTTCTTCTCAACAAAAGTCTCCTCCACCTCGGTCTTCTACTGATAAACCTCGGGACGATTCCGAGTTACCACCCTTGACTCAGAAAACCGGTGATCACTTTGAGTATACGGGTGGTGACGATGAAGAGATCCTTGAGCCCCTACAACAACCCACCTCTCCCAAACAAGGACAAAAACCAGAATCATCATCTAAGCCTTCGAAAAAGAAGAAGAAGACGCTTCATACTGACGTCGTATCATGGCTAGATGACGATAAAACTGAAGAATTTGAATGGTTTGCTACACTTGTTAACAACACTCCCTACCCTGAAGAAGGTCAAGAATTGGTAGACGGTAGTACCTTGGAGCATGCAAAGATTTTGCAAGAAAGATTCCGTGTGAAGAAGATGACGAAATCCGAGTTGAAGCGCATCAAGAATGAAGCATTCCTTCTTTTGAAAAACAGCTCGGAAAGTGCAATCGAGGTTGAATATCACCTTGAAAACATTGCTCGAGCCATGTCTAACAACATGGATTGGCTCAACCCAGAAGCAAACATCGACTTCACTAAACGGGACAACCCTCCATATTACACTGACTGGACCAAACCTCTACCAACAATCGGCCAACCAGATGAACCAAGGATTCCCTTCAGATATTTCTTCAACAAAGACCTGGAATTTCTTCTCCATGGTGGCGATGGTTCAAGGAAATACGCTACATCATTGACTCTTCCATTCCCAGCAGCTATCTACTCGAACTGCAAAGCCGTCGAGGAACGTGCCAATCACTTGTTCTCCGACAATGTGCAAGCATACGACCGAGATGCATTGTATGGGATTCATCATTGGCAAGAACGCCGAAGAATCTACTACCGAAGCTGCCAGGTACAGAAGTCACAACATGAAGTGTTTAGTACTAAAAGTATCGTTGCCATCCAACATGTTGGTCTTTCATCAAAATGGGACTACACCTTTCTCAAGAAGATTGTGGTCAAAAGACAAGATGAAAGAGACTATGCATTCTCTGAAGCTGACTTTGAGAATTTGAACATCAACGATATTGAAGACATGTACCTTGCCAAAGTTCAAGGTCGCATGAGACAATTTTCAACTGAAGTACAACGTGAATTCATCAAGTCACTGCTCATCTTCATCAGACGCATAGTCATCAAAGAACGTGTTGAAGATCTTCAGCTTGCCGTTGAATCATATCAGAAACGTGTAAACTTCACTCCACCACAGATTGATCTTCCTGACATCAACCAGCTTAAACAACTTACGCTCATCAGCAAACCTTTCGGCGTCGTTTACCGCAGTGAACTTCAACAAAACTGCTTAATGGCGTGTGACGATCTTCACAAATTTGGGGATCACACTTTGAAGCTGGTAAGGGATGGATTGGCTTATCGGTTGAAGGATATACATGAAAAGATTGGGAACCCAAAGAGATGGAACTCTAAGGACAGAAGGGATGTGAGAAGGATCATCAGAATGATTGATGAAAGGTTGTTTAGAAGAGATCAGTTCAGACGATTGGAGAGCTATGTTGGTGGTCGACCCAGGATGAACATTACCGGCTTTCAACGCCCGGTTCGCACTCCTGGAAACATCACTGGACTTCCCGGTACTCCTTGAATTGGTTCTTTCATATAACTTTGGATGATTGATTATATATGTCTAATGGCTTGTGCACACATAACATTGTACAACCCGTAATTGTCAAGAAAGGACCCTGTGGTACGCCTCAGTGCCACAATCCTTATAAAAGGAGCGAAAGTTTCTTATTTTTGAGTAAAACCTATCAAACCTTTCACTTTTCAAGGTTTTGCTAAAAAAGACAAGTACTTCCCCATATGATTTTTCAAAACCTCAACCGTTTATATCACTAGTTGAGGGGGAGTATTTAATTTAAAACTTTGTTCACAAATTGTTCACAGTGGTCACTCTTCCCGCAACACTCAAAATGGTCATATTTATTCTCAACCGTTCAAAAATAACATTTTTATATGCCATTTTTGAGGGGGAGAAAATTTGTGTGATAAGAAATATGTTGTACAAAATGCAAATGAATCTATGTACCTCAGACTTAACCAACGAATTGACGACACTAAACTGTTTGTAACTCGAAAAGACTTGTCCTGGACGGGTAATAATTTCAAGCTAGTTCGCTAGCAATGTAAACGTGTCTCGCAAAGGACTTGTCCAAGTAGAAAGTACCATTCGAGAAACTTTTGATAGACATGAACTCTGACGGGTTTGACAACCTTCCAAGGTTCGTCTACACCTTCAAGGTAGTTATTAGAGCTAGTTGTCACCTAAAAGCTGACAATGTAACTCTTTAACTATTCTACGTAACCGTGTCTCGCGGGAGATTGTCTATCTTTAGTGGATCAATTCAAAAAGTGCGCGCTCTTTCCTCACTGTGCATTTAACCATTAAAACTATTTAAGCACATGTGAAGGGGGGAGTATTTATGCAAAACATCATCTCTCACAGTGGTTCAAACATGTTTTTCATTAACAAACCCTTTGAGAGATATTTTCACATACAGTGGTTTTAATGGCAACATAGGTTAGTCATGGAGTTATAAGGTGACTAAGGTTAGGAATAATCGTCCTATGATCCGCCAGAGCCGGAGGGATCTACCCAAGGACACTACCATTAGTTAGTGTTAGAAGTCCTTAGGAATGATTGTAAAAAGGAGAAAATGAGAATCGGAGAAAGAAGGAGTTGAAGAATCAAAAAGAAATGCAAAGTAAAGGGTGAAAAGAAATAGCCCTCCAGATTATTCAACTTAGGGCAGACACCGGGTTCAATTCATATGATACTGGTTGTCACTTAGTGACACCGGTATTGAAGATTAAAAGTCGTCATGGACCCAGTGACGCATGCACTAAACCTTCTTAGCCACTCAAGTTTCTCTCAACAGAAGCTTGTTTCATTCTCACAGGGAACCCTACATAAACTATTGGCTTTCTCTTAGAGATCGCTGGTATTGAAGAAGGAGACCCTCTCCCTAGTCTCCGCTCAGGAAAACCAAAACGCACTATTGAGTCTAGAGCCACGAGATTCATCAAAAGATCTCTTAGGAACACTTGACATTTAGTCACTTGATGATCAACAAATAAGATCATCAGTGGTTCATATCGAGTCCTTCACAGATCTTAGCAATCTGTCGAGAACATTTATGAGAGGTTCACATCTGTGATCCTCAGTGATTGAATGGAAACTCCTGCCAGGGTCAACATCAAACAGCCCTGACAGCAGGTCACTTCGGTAACTCCCCGTGGATTACGCGGAGTGTGTCTCAAACGGTCTACAGTCGTGAGGTGATGCTTCGGGGTACCTCAGCGACTCATCTGAACTGTAGATGTACTTCGATACATCGCGTTATCTCACTTGTGGGACTCTAGTTCAGGAACGGCCTTTGTAAGAATTAGAGTTGTGTTTTCACACTATGTTGTTAACACTCTCGAAGTTCAAACTTGTAAGTGCCGGAAACCGCTTATTACTAACCGTTTGAAATGTTTTCTTCTTATGGAAGCTCCGGAGCGGGATGATCGTGCTGATTCTTCTCATGCTCACGCCAACATCATCACTAATGGAAGTTCTATTCAAAAGCAACACAACCGTCAATATGATTCTTCGTCAAACCAAAGAATCTACAAAGTTAAAGACTTAGAGAACTTCATCAGTATTGAATTCCAACGTCAAAGAGCATGTGAGCATGTTGAAGAATGACGTGGAGACACTGGAGCAGCGAAGCAGACCTGAGGCAGACTGATACAGACAACAACATACTATCACTTTCACCACAAAGAAAAATGATCAAAGAACAAAGTTAAAGATGACGTCGAAGCATAACTGTTCAAAGATAACTATCTCTCTACACTGGGGAGATTGTTCGAATCCAGGCAATTCCTCTCACAAGAAAGAAGAATGTCAGAAGACGTCACAGCTACTATTACATCAACGCCTTCACCGTTTACATTCATATATACTTGAGGGGGAGATTGTTGGAATCACTCCTAAACAGTATTTCAAGTATTTATATTTCATATGTAATAGGTAGCTTTATTATGGCCTTTATGTTTGTTTAAGGTCAAGCTTATGTAGAAGGCCCATAAGCTTAGGCCCAAGCCCACATAAGAAAGGATGGGAACTAGGAGTGTTGCCCTAGCTTCCCTCCTATAAATACTCTTGTAATCCCTCATTTGAGGGTTGGTTGTTCAAGTTTTCTTTTCACATACTCTCTACGCCTAACCGGTCTTCATATTAACGTGTGTGTGTGTGTGTGATACTTGTTCATCCGCCTTTATCTCTTCTCTTATAACTTGTGTTTGTAAAACTAGTGACCTAACAGAGAGGTTGATGAGATCTTGTCGGATCGTACGATACGGAGACGAGGAGTGCCAAGCTATAAAGAATACTTGATCAAGTGGCGTAATTTTCCCGATAGCGAAGCAAGTTGGGAAGCCGAAGACTTGTTGTGGTAATTTGCGGACAAGATCAAGAAGTATCACGAGGATGGCACGACGAGGACGTCGCGAGCTTAGGTGGGGGAGGATGTCACGACCCGCCTATTCGTAGTGATCATTTTCAAGTATGTTCGGGATTCTAGATTATTCCACACTTCTCTTGGAAGTTCTTGGATAATCTTGGAAGAGTTTAGAACATGTTGGAAAGTCTTAGAAAATGTAGGAAGATCTAGAATGGCATGGAAATTCTAGATCTCTCATGGAAGTGTGTAGAACTTGTACATAGGAGTAGTATAAATAGGAGAGGCCTCATTTGTTCAAGGCATCCATAGAAGCTCATTTGTAAAGTTATCTTGTAAAGAGTTCTCTAAGTAATACAAAGCATTTCCTTTCATTCCACTTGTTCCTTTCTTAGAAACTATCTTTCGTTGCATACATCGTTGAGTATTCGAGCAAGGCTGAGCTTAGTCGAGACTAAGTGCCGCACGGGAGACCTTGTAGAGACAAGTTCGTGACATTACGGTTAAGATCGAGATCATGTAAAATCTTAAGCATTTTAAGATCATACGTAGGATCTTAATCGTTTTTGCTTTGTAGAATCAGAAAGTCGTGAGATCCTAAGATCACGAGTGGCGGATCTAGCCAAAATTTAAAGTGGTTCCTTGATTTGGTCAAGTTGAAAAATGCAATAGGTCAACCAACCAACCGGTCAATTTTCGGGTCAAATTAGGTGCAATTTAACAAGATGCGATAATAAAAAAATAAAACATAAAATTGTAACATAATAGTTAATCGTTTCCCTTCGCTGCTCCACAACTACCAATTAATGGACTTTGCATGCCTTTTTATTTAAGCTAATTACTACTGTGTTAATTAATAGATGGGCTAATTGTTTTGGGTTATTTGATATTTGGGCTAAAAAAATTTATACTAAAAGCAAAGTATTTTTCAATTTTTTTTTAAGGTAGTTTCTAAATAATTTCTAAGGTGATTTTTAGAAAAAAAATTTACATCGCTTTTAAAAGATTTCGTCGTCCAAGGTGTTTCCCGGGCACCGCCTCATACTACATAGATCCGCCTCTGAAAATCAGGATCGGATCCTAAGAACTATATTTTCTACAATTATTCATCTCTTGAGATGACTCTTTTTAGCTTTTAATAAAGTTTCCATAATATAATACAGAAAACCGGTCTTTGATTAAAGCATGTTGTTTTAGCTTTGATGAGAGGAAAAAACGTAGGATTTCTTGATAGGAAGGATCTTAATTTCGAAAGACAAAATTTATGATTACTAACGTAGACACGAATTTAAGTTATAATACTAGGTGATCTGATACTTATGGAAAAAACAAACCCTGAACCAACCTAGAATTTTTTTTTGAACGAAAAACCAACCTAGAATTGGGCGACAAAGATACGCTGATTTGTATTGTAATATCACTGAAATTATGTGACAATTGTCTTTTGTTTGCCACGCTAATATGTCAAGCCGGGCATATAGGTTTGGACCGGGTAATTTTTCCTTATTAGTTATAAGAGCATGTGCAATGGTTAACGCCGAATTCGGTGTTATTCGGCGTTATTCAGTGTTAACCATTGGGAGTTCGGTGTTATTCCGGTGTTAAAGGGCCGGTGTTAACACACCAGCGCCCGTTATTTTTTTCTTATTTATTTATTTATTTTTTCTGCCCTTAAATGAGGAGTTGTTTTTGTAAATTGTTGGCGAGTTAAAGCTTAACTTAGGAATGTTATGATTGTGAGTGTTTTTTTAGGATGTTAAGGTGAAATGTTAAAGTTGATGTGGCGCTGACGTGACAGATGTTAAAGTTTAACTCAAGTTATTAATGGGGTGCTCTAAGGTGTTCCTTGTCTACATTCCTCAAGAGAAAGACATGAGTTCTTTTCATTCGTATGACAAGATATTATATATATATACTATTTGGTGTTGTGGAACGGGCCAAAATGGATTTTTTAAGGGGTCCGTTTTCTTTTAATATGGCATGTGATTGGCTGTCTTTCTAATTAAAGTTGTGCAGTACACTAAAACAGTACCTTGGTGGACTAAATGGCATGCTTGCATTGGTTGAAGTGTGTTGGTAGTTTTCCTATTCACACTCCGTTTCCTGTAATGACTTCCTAATACTCCTGTATATCATTGTTTAGTTGTTTATAGGGGGAAAAAATATCCTCCTCACAGATCCTTCCAGATCTTCCGAGACCTCCATAGTTTCAACAAATCAGCCAAACAAAAGCAAGTTCCAAACATTAACTCTTTCACCCACAACAAACTGCCACTCGCCAACATCAACCTCATCTCCCACAACCCACGGTACAAAACCACCGATGAAGTCCGAGGTTTTTTGTAACCCATTATTACGAATGAAGTTTGAGATTATCATCAATCAATTCATCATGGCGACAGCATCAGGTACAACAGTTACACCTAATTGTACACTTATTGATTCAAATTAGGGTTTGAAATTAGGGATTATAGAATTAGTTTATTCCAATTGAAATTTATTGATATTGGATATGATATCTTATAAATTTGTACAGATTTTGAACACAAGATATGCACGACTTTATTGATTAATTAAACTGGGTTGAACATAAAAAGATAATGGATTAATATTAATAAGGGGGGGGGGGGGGTTGGTTTGGAATTGCTTATTTTTTTCGATTATGCTTCTTTTTAAAGATAAGTAGTTATGAGCTGTTTGAAAATAAGGTGCTTTGGGAAATAGTGTTTGGATATGCTTAAACAATCCTGCTCCGATTGTTGACATAACTCCTGCATTGTAACAGAGTTTCGATGTATAATCAGTTTTGGAACCAATTGTATTAATTATGTGATGTTTAGAGGGTATATGTGATTGATATTCAAGTGCTTATCTTCTTATTTTTATAGCAGATTAACAGATAAGTAATTTATTACTTAATTTTTTTGCAAATAAGCAGTTAGTATACAGCAAGAAATGACCGGTCTTTTCAAGTACCAAGAAATGAAAGCGAACCACGTCTTGACCCGCGATACAATGTATGTGACCGAGCCATGTTTGGTCAAAAACTAAGTGACTGTTCCTCGAGTCATAGACCAAATGGCTTTTAGTCCTGCGGCCATAGACCGAGTGATTACTCAAATTATAGGCTGAGTGACTACTCTGCGAGTTATAGACCGAGTGATTACTCAGCTACTTATAGGCCAAGCGATTACTCGGGGGGTTACAGACCGAGTGATTACTCAGGGGGTTACAGGCCAAGTAACAATTAAGCGAGTCACATGCCGAGTAATTACTCATGTGGTCAAAGACCGAGTGACTATTGAAGATGGGGTTCATCTGATGATGATTATGACACCATGGAGGATTCATTTTCACCAATATCGAAATGTGGTACCAATAGTATGGAAGATGGATGTAGAACAAGAGGTAATTCAAGCTATTGTTTGGTAGCGAGTAAACTAACGGTTGCCGTTTTTCTTACTGTTTGGGTGAGAAGTGAATTGATGGAGCATGGTACTAACCTAAAACTGTCCTGTGTTGGCATATCCCTCTGCTTTTTCCTGCGCCTTTTTTTTTGCACTGTTTCGTTCCACTATAGTAATGGGCTATGATGATGAGCTATTGTTCTCCGAATGAAATGATATTGGTCTAAGGAAGTTTGAACCGTAACTTGGCGGGGCAATTAACGGATGGCGTGATAGCATACTTGCTATTGTGCAATCGCGATTATTTGCAGCCATGGTGGAATTCTGATCCTTTCGACCATTTTCCAGTTTCAATTCTGACCCTAATGATTTATTGTATTGGTTTTGTGGTTTACTTGGTGACGTTGCAGCCACGTCAGGCATACGACAATGATGGTTATATTATTTGAATAAGCTGCTGAACCGTGATGGGTCAAACTGGCCGGATCTTGGCGGGTTTTGGTAAGAAGTAATCCGAGGTATTTTTTATACTTTTTTTTTTAAGATTTGGTTGAAACCGTTAAGTCATAACACATTTTTTTTCACTCGGCAAATTTTTGACCCGTTTTGCCAGTTTTAAGTTTAGTTAAAATAATTTATGCCTGCAGCCATTTAATCAATAATGTTAACTTCAGATACATGTGTTCTTAGAATTGTTAGCTACACAATCTTAAAAGTTTCTACGTATAAAAATACCAGATTCATTACTTGGTCTATATTTAATCCATGGTTAAATGTTTTTTACTTTGTAGCAATCAACCAACGTATGGACAAAGATGTAGAGGATGTTGGAAAAATTGTGCAGCGGGCCAACACGGGTTCATATTTGTAGACATAACAGATCAGATACCCGTCTATGTGGTTCTGTACTAGCAATTCTGATTCTAATACTACCAAATTTCGAACCTTTTTTTGCACCAGGTTCATGAAACGAACGTGCGATCAGTGTGTGTCTTCGTGTAGCCTGTTCGTGGTTGAGTTCGATGCCATTGTGTAGTTTTAGCTGGTGTGATCAGATTATGGTTGGTATTTGTGCATGTGGAAGTTGTGACAGTGTTTTGGAATTTATGGGACACGAGAATTGACACTCTCTTTTTTTAACCAGTGAGAACATCACAACAGGGAAATGATAATGATGATACTATTGCTTTTGTGCGGATATGATTTTCCAGCTATAATAGGCTTCCGACCCGTAATGGGTGAAACTGACCCGTATGTTGGCGGGGCAGCACAGCTTCGTGTTTGCAGCCATGACGGACCAGACACACGTCTCTACGGTTCCGCACTCGCAGATCAAACTGAATGTCATTGTCTGTTTGGAAAATTGATGATGTTGCTTTTTTTTTTTTAAATTGGGATGCACGGGTTGGATACATCTGCAATTGCACGGAACCTTTACTGAGTTTGCAGATGGTATGGGAAACTTCGGTGCATTGCAGCCCTGGCAAGCATACGGCGATGATGATTATATTTCTTGAATTAACTGCTGAACCATGATGGGTCAAACTGGTCCGTATCTTGGCGGGGCAGCACGGCTTCGTGTTTGCAGCCATGGCGGATCAGATACCCGTCTATATGGTTCCGGTCCCGCAATTCTGAGCCTAAGAGTGCCACACTTCGAACCTTTGGTTGCACAAGATTCATGGAGCGAAGCATGTGATAAGTGTGTGTGTTCGTGTTGCCTGCTAATGGTTTAGTTCAGCGACGTACTGTAGCTTTAATTGGTATGATCAGATTATGGTTCATATTTGTCGGTGTGGACTTTGTCACAATGTTCTGGAATTTGTGGGACAGGAGAGGATTGACACTTTGTTCGACACTCGCAGATCAAACTGTTTCTCACTGTTGGTTTGGAAAATTGATAGTATTGCTTTTTTTAATATTGGGGTGGGCGGGTTAGATACATCTGCAATTGCAGACTGCCTTTACTGAGGTTGCAAATGGTATGGCTAACTTGGTTGCGTTGCAGCCACATCAGGCATACGGCGATGATGATTATATTGCTCGAATAAGTTGTTGAACCGTGATGGGTCAAACTGGTCCGTATCTTGGCGGGGCAGCACGGCTTCGTGTTTGCAGCCATGCCGGATCAGATACCCATCTCTACGGTTCGGCATTCGCAGTTCTGAGCCTAAGAGCACCACACTTCAAACCTTTAGTTGCAGCAGGTTAATGAAGAGGATATGGGATCAGCATGTCTGTTCATGTGGCCTGTTCAGGGATGAGTTTACTGACATTCTATAGGTACGTGAACAAACGGTACTAACTTTCTATCCACTTTTAGTATATGGTATAATTTGTAGGTGTGGAATTTGTGACAATGTTCTGGAATTTGCGGGCGAGAAGATAATTAATGTTGCAGAATACCGTTAGTGGAGTAACGGAAGTGAAGATCTGTAACGAGTCTATTTTTTACTGTACCATTTGTCGCACTTTCTTTTTTTCCCCAACGACAACATCACAACAGACAGATGGCGATGATGATGATATTGCTTTTGTGCGTATATGATTTTTCAGCTATAATAAGCTTCCGAACCATGGTCGTTGAAACTTATCCGTATCTTGGCGGGGCACCACGGCTTCGTGTTTGCAGCCATGACGGATGAGGCACATGTCTATATGGTTCCGCACTTGCAATTCTGAGCCTAAGAGCATCACACTTTTATCCACCATCTGTATTTTCCGAATGTATGTGTTTCTTCAGCATGTGTGTTCATGAGTAGCTTGAGTGAGTAGATTAGCCAGTATGTTTAATGGGTTAGTTGAGCAAGTCAGTAACTTATTGAGTGTCTTTAATATCTGCATCCACCGGGTGGGTTGTGTGAAGCCTCAAAAAATTATGTCTCGACCTTTTTCTATGAATTTGCATTTTCCCTTAGATATAACAGGTATGTGTTGATTATATTTCAATTTTGAATGTTAAACTATGTTTTTATACGGTATGACGCTGACAATATTCTTTTGAGATGCAGGAAGTTTGCGGTATAGGAAGTGATGATACAGGGTTGATTAACATTCACGTTATAGATGATTAGAACATTGGTTTTGTTTATCAATTTTTTTCATGTCTTTGACATTTTTTTATTGTCGTCGGGACATAAAGAAACTGTAACCTCATTATATAGGGCTTGGTCTAGGTTACAACTTCAAAGTCACAACTGCAATGCCATTTTCATTTTCCTTTTTGGATCCCAACATACATTTTGTTTAATAACTGTTTGTTACAACTTATAAATTTTTTAATTTTATCTCCTCTTATATGCCAATTGACTCAGAAAAATTACTTAAATCATTCCCAAAAACAAATATGGATTAGTCTCGAATGGAACCTTCAAAATTAGTATTGTTACACAAGATAAAACCACCGCCTTTGCATATAACAGTAATAACCGATGAACATAGAAAAGAATCCAACACCATTAACAAAGCACTCCCGCAGCAACGCGCGGGCAACCCTGCTCGTTCTTATCTAAAGTGCTACCAATGTCTTGAGAATATATTGTATTAAGGCTTACACTGTGTTCTTTAGTTTTTAGTGAAAGGAAAAAGAAAGAACAAGTCTCAATACTCTGTTTTTTTTTTTTTTTTTTTTTTTTTTTTTTTTTTTTTTTTTTTTTTTTTTTTTGCTTAATAAAAGAACAAGATTCACTTTCTTTGTGCAATTGCCAACCAAGAATCGATTAAACCCTATTAACCACAGATTCACATACTCACATTTGTACAACATGCACATATTCATATTCACATTCATACATCTTTTAAAGTGCTAAAAAATATCAATCAAACACACAATAAAGATTAAAAGAACACATATACATTATAAATTAAACATAAATTATATGAGAAAAGTATTTTGCACCTGATGATGAACAAAGTCTCTTGATTGTAGTGGGATGAGATTGATATTTGCAGCAGATTGAGATGGTGTTAGATTGGTGTAGAGAAGAAAAAAAGAGGCGTATTATATATTATTCACTACGGAGAAGGGGCATTTAAGTCTTTTACACCAGACACAATAATGCTTCGTTTCATTTCCGCCCAAATTTGGGCGTAAGATTCTAGCACAAAACAATCCCGCCATTTCCTTTCTGATTCCATTTCCTTTCTTGACTTTCTTTCCATAAAAAACTAAAGAACACAAAATATACTAAGAATCCTTTCCTTTCTCCCCAAATTACAACTCAAGAACACAGTATAATAGTTGAAGGGGCATAGCTATGTATATTGGGTAAAGACTTCACAAAAAAAAAATGATGTCATATCAATCATTTTGGAGATACAATCAGTATATTTATTTTGTTAAGCTATATAACAAATCGAAATTGCTGTGTATTTCATTCTAGAGTAGACACATAGCTATTAATGTTTAATAGGCTTTAATATGTATGAAAAATTGTGTGTCAACCATCATGGATGTGGTTATCATGAATCAACATAGATGATTAAAACTGATAGAACAGCTTTGTAATAAACAGGTTGTTTTATCAATTTTAGTTCATAAACATGGTTAGCTTATTAGTTTAAAGGGTATTCATAAAAATAGACCATATGTGGTGTAAACTTCTTCCTAATTAACTTTTAAGATCAATGACGAGCTTATACTCCGGACTCGTGAATCAAGATTTATATGTTTGGGCCAATGAGCTATTTTGATCGGGTTGGGTTATTTCGACGGTCCCTACTTTTTTAGATGAACGGGTTCTACCCCTAGACTGCCAAAACTGGTCCCCTTTTGTCCTCCATCTCTCTCTCCACATGCAGCAGCTATGGGTCCCCCTTTGTACCATTGTATTTTTTTTTTTTTTTTTTTTTTTTAATTGTGTATAGTTTATTTTGTGTGGTATATTTAATTTGTGTATTGTTTTTATATGTATAGTGTATTTATTTGTGTGGTATATTTAATTTGTGTAGTGTTTTTATATTTAAAGTATTTATTTGTATATTGTTTCCATTTAATTAAACAATATCAATAAAATATTTTATAAACTTTTTTTACGTTACTTTTTATAATTTTTTTTTTATAAATTTTTTATAAACTTTTATATAAACTTTTTTTATAAACTTTTTTATAAACTTTTTTTATAAATTTTTTATAAACTTTTTTTATAAATTTTTTATAAACTTTTTAAATATACCACACAAATAAATACACTATACATATAAAAAACTACACAAATTAAATATACCACACAAAATAAACTATACACAATTAAAAAAAAAAAGTTTATAAAAAGTAACTTAAAATAAATACCATATAAAAACAGTACACAATTAAAAACACTATACATATAAAAACACTACACAAATAAATACATTATACATATACCTAAACACTACACAATTAAATTAAAAAAATAAAAAAAAAAAACTTGGTAGAGCCATGTGGGGGACCCACAGCCGCCATGTGGGAGAGATAGGAGGACAAAGGGACAAGAAGTACCCTATTTTTAGGGGGGGTTATAATAGGCACCGTCCATTAAGGGTGTGCATGGTCCAAAAACCGGACCGAAAACCGATTTCGGCATAAACCCTAGACCGAGACCGGACCGAATGTGGTCGGTCCGGTCTCGGTCCGGACCGGTCCGGTCGATCCTTCGGTCGGTCCGGTTCAACAAAGCCAAATTCGTCAGTTTTGGTCCGGACCGGACCGAGGACCAATTAGCCCAAAAGCCGGGACCGCAGACCGGACCGAATGTGGTCGGTCCGGTCTCGGTCCGTGTCGGTCCGGTCCGTTCGGGTCATATGCTCACCCTTACCGTCCATATAGTACAACCCTTTTGATCTCTTTGGAGTCCTATTAAAGAGACTAAAAAGGATGACTAAGAAGATTCCAAAAGCCTAATGCACAAACCCACATACACGAGTTGGTATAATTAGAAGCCTCTTCAGCAAGGTTCGATCTGGAAAAAGGTAAAAGTGCTCTATAGGAGCATATGCTTCACCGAGTAGGTACGTAAAGTTCTTATTAATAGCAAGGATATATTTAAAGTCTCGTCGCCTCTCACCAAATACTTGAATCCTTCTCACAAACCAAATAGTTGTATAGAATGAAAGTTGAGCAAAAAGAAGCTCATAAGAGAGTTGAGCAAACATGGCTTTAAGGCTCAACTATGTCATCAACAACTTTGATTGTTAGAGTAATCATAAGCTTATATTTAGGCACTTGGTTGCTTCTTTGTTCAATGTGGGATTGAGTTTTCATCCTATATGCATAGACTATTTGATTGTTTTCTATGTAATTTTTTCTTTAGATTATTCTTGTTAGCCCTAAATATAGTTTTCATAGCAAATTGTTTCAGCTCTCGCGTGAGGAAGGTTGGCAATGTGACACAAGTTTTAAGGATTTATTTTGCTTCTTAACATAAATTTCTTGGTGCTGGTTTTCAAATGGATGCCAGAGCGAAATAACTGTTCGACCGATTAACAGATTTAATCTCCCATCAAATATTTCAGCATTGCTCCCAATTTAGAAGAAATGGGTAATAATGTATATTTCTAAAGAGCTTTATAACTCATCATTATAAGAATGAAATCACAAAATGTGTTACTTAAACATTCTCTTTCTTTTTCACGGTTTTAATTTATTGTTCTTTAAAAAGTTTCGTCATATTTTTGCTAAGAATATAAGTTTAGAGCGTATATTAGTTTGTATAAATTACGGTATCTTTACTCATTTATAATTTGTTTGTCTGATAACGTACTTCCGAACTCGTGACTTTGATTAATTTTCAAGGGCATTGAATTGGAAGGTGGTGTTCGTAGGTGAGATTTCGCGTTTATAACTTGTAAGGGGGTGTTTGGTACAGAGAATGGAATGGCGGAAAAGAATGAAATTGCAGAGAATGAGAATCGGATGAGAATATATGATTGGATTCCGATGTTTGGTGCCAAGTGAGAATCGAACACATAAATATGTACATGCTTAAATCTCTTGTTTGGTGTGACCGTAGAATGAGCTTATATAGAAATCAAAATGTAAGCACTAACCTGATTATATTTCTTAACCAATATTATATAACGATGGCCATTATTATCTATCATCATTTTCCACCAACAAATTGTAATTTATATAAAGGGTGTGTTTGGGGAGGGCTTATGGGGCTTGGGCTTCTAAAATAAGTCGGCTTATAAAATAAGCCTCGTTTGTCATGCGGGCTTATGAAATCATAAGCCCCTGAAAGGGCTTAAAACTTTAGCCCCCATAAAAGGGGCTAAAAACTTTAGCCCGGGGCTTATGAACCATAAATTACATTTTTTTTTTTTGATCAGATAAATTACATATTTACCCACAAAAATATCTAACATATACCATAAAACTCATTTAATTATATCATTTTTAGTAATTTTGCAATAATAAGCCCCAGCCCCAGCCCATTTGCCAAACAAGTTTACAAAAATACAAATTTCAACTTCGGCTTATAATAAAAGCCCTAGCCCCAGCCCAAACCCCAGCCCAAGCCCCAGCCCCAGCCCCAGCCCCAGCCCAGCTCATTGCACCAAACATACCCAAAGTTTCACATTTCTTATGGTATATCTAGGCAACACGTTAACCTGCAACTTTTCATAAGTTTTTTATTGTTTCAAACATTGAAGCTTTTATACCATCTATTTTATTACATTCTTTTTCCGAAATATGTTAGATATTATTTATATCACAAAGAGAAAATTGATGAGACATTAGTTTGAACATTTGATCAGAAGTTTAAATTATGCAGTTGAACTTGTTCAATCACAATTGTGTTTTCTCATAGACAAATAATCAAACACTTGGTGTGCACATTATTATGACAAGGAAAACTTTGTTTCAATCTATACTTTACAAGGAGAAACTCAAAGATAAACTAATAATATGACTTTATGAATGAAAAATATGATTTAAAACACATATCAGTAAAGATGACATGAAAAAACTCGAACATCACAAAAGTTACGAGAGAGAGGCGTGGATAGGGATTGAAAGTTTTTCTAAATTTTAGTTACATGTGGCTTGCACATGACCCTTCCCTTTTATACCTTCAATTATTTTAATTTGATCCCTTATTCTAAGGAGGAATCCACCAAGAATGAGTTAACACTATATTCATGGATTCTCTCCTTTCTTCACTTTTTTTTAAAGAATGAAAACCTTTGAATGGGAATTAAAAATCTATTCTTCGTTTCCATTCTCATACGTACACAAACAATAGAATGACCATTCATTCCGTTTCTTATCTTTTCATTCTCTCCTATCAAACACCCCCTAAATATAGATAGATGATAACAACATTACTTTGTCTATTGTAAAGAACTAAATCTGTCCAGAAGCGACTAATATTAAGACATGAATGCCCATTAAATTTCGTATCCTTTGCTAACATGACAATTTGTAAGTTAAACAATATGTCCGTTACCTTCATATTTGTACCCCAAAAGAATTTTTGGCAAGTCTCCAAATGCTAATGGCATGTGTCCAACCAGCATTAATAGTTACTGGATGGAGTACCGTTGCTATACCAACGAGATTTTATAATGATGGATAGTTTTAGTGATAAAAAAAATTTATTGGTTATAAACGAAAAATAATAAAAGTTTGAGGATTTGAGGATTAAACATAATGTTTTGAAACCCGGTTCGACCCTTGTGATTCAACCGGTTGAACCGTTCTAGTCTAAAAATGAGTCAATTTAAATCGAGTCATCCCAACGGGTTGGGTCAAAAAACAGGTCAAATAAACAGGGTCAACCCGCCGGGTTTGAAGCGTCTCAGGTCAACCCGATTTTCGATGTGTATTAATAATTTCTTTTTGAAGCATATGTTATCAGCATTTCTTTTTTTAGTTTCAACATTTCTTTTTTAATTTTTTCAACATTTCATTTTCTTTACTTTTTACTTTTCACTTTGACATTTTTTGTTTTATAAATGGAATAGATATTCAACACATTTTAATAAGTCATCAAAAACTATTTGTATGCAAAAAGAAATGTGTTCATTCTTATTTTTATTTGTAAGTAAAAAAGAAATATGTAGAAATTATTTTAATATAACCGAAGGATTATACAAAACGGACAATTAGAGTGCGGGGGCTTTTACCTTATGTCTTAAACATAGCTTTGAACCTCTGCTCAATCATCAACCTCAAGATAATGATGTAACCATACATTTATATTACTAGTTGGATACACGCGCACAACGGCGGCGATATATATAGTTATATAATAAATATAATAAATGAGTTGTTAACACAACTATCTTCGCAATTCCCTACCGCTTAGTGAATTCATTTCACAACACTCCAAATATATATGTGTTAGTTGTATGTGTTTGTTTGGGTTTTCCGTATTTTTCCCTTGACATCATTATTTCGGTATATAAAAAGACCTTCACAATCTCTTACCCATCAAACACTTTCCCAAAAGTAAATGATTTTGATAAATAAAGTTTATATTAATTGAAATAAAGGTTAAAGTTAAAAAATTTTGAATCAAAATAAAATAAATCTACTAAAAATGTAAAAACTAAAAACTCATAAAAATATATCAAAATGTATGTTGAATTAAAGAGCACAAAATTTTAAAAAATATGGTGAAATTAGATAATAAAAAAATTAAACGAATTAAAAGATATTTAAATTTAAAAATAAATGTGATTAATTAGTTAAGAATTGACATGTGTCACCCCATTATTAGAGCTCTTTATTTTAGTTTGTTAGAGTTCATCCCTTTTTGTTATTTTTTAGTTAGAGAAATGACACATGTCACCCAATGATTGGAGCTTCTTATCTTAATTTTTTGTGGAGCCCACAACTTAAATGCTTTATATAGTAGTATAGATATATGGCGTTTGTGACTAAAATAAAAAAAATAGGCTAAATGTGCAAACTTTTATAAGATTTGGGCATATTTGAGGGGCTTTTTTTTTTTTTTTTTTTTTTTTTTTTTTTTTTTTTTTTGAAATGGGCATGTATTGCTCATTTAGAAGTTAAATGGGCATAATTGGCACATGTTTTTCTCGAACATTATATTGTTTTTAAAGAAAAACTTATATTTAACTTTTTAAATATAAATGAAGTGTTACGTTCGATGAATTTATTTCGTCGTTTTGGGTCTTTTTAAAATTGATTCGAATAACATGAGTCCGTTTGGCCCGTGCACGTTTAGCCCGCGCCCATTTGGCCTATAGCCCGTAGCCTGTGCCCGCCCGACCCGCCCGTTTTGCCACCTTATTCTAGGCATCTAGTTGATATTTTGTTAAATGTATTGAGTTGCATAGCATATTTCATTGTTCCAAAATGATCTTTCTCTTTAAATTATTCTTTTAGCCTTTAATACAGTTTTTGTAGCATAATAAGAGTACGAGCTCTTCTCTTGTTAAAGAGAATATAAGGAGATCATGTTAACTGCTGAGAAGTCTTTTGATTTCGCTCATATTTGGGGTCACAAAGGTTATGGGGCTGCTTCGGTGGGTGCAGTGGGAAAGTCGGGGGGTCTGATTAGTGTATGGAACCCAAAAAAATTCAAGAAGATGTCGATTATTGAAGATAGGAATTTTTTAGTTATAACAGGGAGTTTACTGGAAGATGGTTCTGTGGTGAATTTGGTTAATGTATACGCCCCTCAAAAACTTTTGGAGAAAAGAGCTTTATGGGATAAATTAAAAAGGTTGATGGAAGGGGCGGTGGGTATGTGGGTTTTTCTTGGGGATTTCAACACAGTGAGATGGCCTGAAGAACGAAAGAATTCTAGGTTTAAGCAGGGGAGTGCGATGGTTTTTAATGCTTTTATTGATGATGCTAGGTTACACGAATATTTTATGAGGGGAAACAAGTTCACGTTTATGACAGGAATTGGGCAGGGGCTGAAGATGAGTAAAATTGACAGGGTGCTTGTGTGTCAAGAATTTTTTAGCAAATGGCCTGGAGCGTGTTTGAGAGCTTTACCGAGGGATCTATCGGATCACTGCCCATTACTTTTGACGGTTGTGGATTCGAATTATGGTCCAAAGCCGTTCAAATGGTTCAATTCTTGGATTGAAAGGGAAGGGTGTGAAGAGGTGGTTATAAGGGCTCTACAGAATTCTGTGTTTGAAGGTTCGGCGGATAATAGGATAAAATTTAAATTGTTAGCAGTTAAAGAGGCGTTAAAAATTTGGTGGAAGGAAACGTGTAAAAAAGAGATAGAAGACGTTCAAAGTTTAACGGAGGAGGTAGCGAGATTGGAAAGGAGGATGGAAGAAAGGGAGCTTGAGGAGGAGGAGGTGTGGATTTGGGAGGAGAGTAAGAAGGAGGCTGAGCGTTTGAGACTGCTGAACCATAGGGATTTATTACAAAAGTCTCGGGTGAGGTGGGCCTCGATGGGAGATGATAATTCGGCTTTCTTTCATAGATGCATTAATGGGAGAAAGGCGGTGAATGCCATTCCGGGTTTGATGGTGAATGGTGTGTGGGTGTCAAAGCCCTCCTTAGTTAAAAGGGAGGTTATGGGTTTTTTTCGGAAACATTTTAATGAAGAGGTTAATCATCGACCTACCCTTTTATGCTTTAATTTGAAACAGGTAGCTGAAGATGATGGTGAGGATCTCATCAAACCGTTTTCCAAGGATGAGATCAGGGATGCAGCTTTTGAGTGTGGTTCAGATAGAGCTCCAGGCCCTGATGGATTCAATTTCAGGTTCATTAAGCACTTTTGGAGGTTTCTTGAAGATGATTTTATGAAGCTGTTTGAAGAGTTCTTTGAGTCTGGAATTATTAGTCGGGGATGCAGTACGTCTCATATCACCCTTATAGCCAAAACGAAGACACCGGTGGGGTTACGGGATTATAGACCTATCAATTTGGTAGGGGTCATTAGCAAGATCATTTCTAAGGTTTTGGCTGCCAGGTTGAAAAAGGTTATTGGGGGAGTTATTTCAGAGACTCAGTCGGCGTTTCTGAAAGATAGGTTCATATTGGATGGGCCCCTTGTTCTCAATGAAATAATTAGCTGGCTAAAGAAGAATAGAAGGCAAGCGTTTTTAATGAAGATAGATTTTGAAAAGGCGTACGATAATGTGCATTGGGAGTTCCTTCTTAATATTATGGAACAAATGGGGTTTCCAGCTAAATGGTGTACATGGATTAGAGGCATTCTTCAGTCGGCTGTATCAGCGGTTCTGGTCAACGGGTCACCAACGTTTGGGTTCCAATGTAAAAAAGGTCTTAGGCAAGGTGACCCGTTATCGCCTTTTTTGTTTCTAATTGTCATGGAAGCGCTGGCTAGGATGGTAGATCAAGCATGTAATGTGGGGGTCTTTGAAGGAATTGAGACTAGTAATAATGGGCCGGTGGTTTCTCATATGCTGTACGCGGATGACGCCTTAATTATGGGAAAATGGAGTGAGGAGAATGTAAAGAATGTAGAACGCCTGCTTCGGGTTTTCTTTATGTGTTCGGGTCTAAAGATTAATATTCATAAGTCTCAACTTTTTGGTTTGGGTATTGTAGATGACAATTTGTCTAGCATGGCGAATATTATTGGGTGTAAGGTTGGGAGGCTTCCTTTCGATTATTTGGGTATCAAGGTTGGCGCTAATATGAGCCGGATTGCGAATTGGAGTGCTGTTTTGGAGACAATTAAGGGGCGGCTTCAATCGTGGAAGTCTAACCTTCTTTCTATAGGAGGTAGACTAACATTGATCAAGTCGGTGCTTTCTAGCCTTCCGGTTTACTATTTGTCCTTATACAAGGCTCCGGTGGCGGTTATTGAGGCTATTGAAAAAACGATGCGGCACTTTCTTTGGTGTGGGAGCAAGGAAGGACGTGGTTTACATTGGGTTTCTTGGGAGATTGTCACGAAACCAAAAAAGGTAGGGGGTTTGGGCATTTCAAAAATTGAAGATGTTAATTCGGCGTTACTTGCAAAGTGGGCGTGGAGGTATAAAACCGACATTGAAGGGCTGTGGAGAAAAGTTGTTCAAGGCATCCACGGTGGGCGTAACAGGTGGAATTTTCTTCCTGTTAAGAGTGATGGCTGTTGGAAAAAGATAGTTCTTTTTTTGGATAAATTGATGCTAAATGGCAGAGATTTAAAATTTTGGATAAAGGGTAAGATTGGGAATGGGGATAACATTTCTTTTTGGAAGGATATATGGTTCGGAAGTGTGCCGTTAATGGATAGATGGCCAGGATTGTACTCAAAGGAAATTATGCGGAACTGTGTGGTGCGAGATAGGATTAAATTCGATGTGAATAATGGTATGATACTGAATGAAGATTGGCGCATTGATGCAACCTCTGTTGAAACAATCTCCGAGATGCAAGACGTGCAAAATTTGTTGTCCAGCGTGTCTTTTTCAGGAGCCAAAGATAAGTGGGTGTGGGAAGCCGATTCTGATGGTGTTTTTTCTGTGGCAAGTGTCAAAAGTTTGCTGAACATGGGGCGGAATATGCAGAAAAATAACGAGATGCGCTGGGTTTCTTGGGTTCCTATAAAAGTTAATGTTTTGATGTGGAGAATTGAGATGGAGAGGATTCCGACCCGTTTGGCTTTAGTTAAAAGAAACATACATATTCAGGATACCTTGTGCCCTCTTTGTGAAGCTGTTACGGAATCTACAGGTCACTTATTCATCGATTGCGGCTTCGCGTTTGGTGTTTGGCAAGCGGTCTGGAGCTGGTGTCGTTTAACACATCCGGTGTTCAGAAATATTAAAGATATGATGCTGTTGCCTAGCCTCGGTAAGCATACTAAGTGGTATAAACGGATCTTGCGTGGCATTTTGATGATCGTTTGCTGGTCTATTTGGAAAACAAGAAACAAAAAGATTTTTGAAGGGTATTCGTCTAAGGTTATAGAGGTGGTTGCTTTAGTTAAATCTTTGTCGTTTTTTTGGCTTAGGAATCGCTCTAAATTTAAAAGTTTAGAGTGGAAGGATTGGTTAGTTAACCCGATGTATATATTGTAATCCTTTTGGTGGTGGCCCTCTGTTGAGGGTTGGCCGTTTTTTAATGAAGTTAAACGTTCAAAAAAAAAAACTTTCTAAGGGCTAATGCATCTTTAGACACACACAGAGTATCACGATTTCTAAAGGCTAATGCACACACCCATCTTTAGACACTCACGTGCGGAAACACTATAAAACTTACACAACAAAAAAGTTGTTGAAGTGGTGGCTAGCCTTACGGCCTAAACATAAAGACGGGGCATTTAAGAGATGAAGCTTAAGTAAATAAACTCTGAAAACTGATATTTGTAGTCGGTTACAAAATTAGAGTGAAATGCTCGTATGTTCAATAGATGAATATACTGTTCAACTAGAAAATGAAAGAAGATTTTGAGTCTTTATGTTGAATAAGAGAAATGTGACATCTCTATAGTGTAGTTGGATGTGCAGGCTCGTCATGTATGTACAAAGAAGTTAATGTGTTTGGATCGTATTTTTTGTTATGTATGTAAAATAAGTGCGTCAGATTTATTTTTTTGTTTGGTGCAAAATCAAATCCCTTCTAAAAAGAATTGCTTATGCTTAAACGAAAAGGCGCTAGTTCATAATGAGAAAATAACCAAATGAAAAAGGCATCAAAATAGCCAATTTCTTAATTAAAAAGACGTAAATGATATATCTGAGGGCCTATGACTGAAACATAGTTTTGAAACTCCACACTGCCATCTACTCGCTATCGGTTGTATTGTAAGATTAAGGAATAATGACCTATAAATGTATTTTACTTGTCACATTTTTTTTATACGTGTCAAACTACTTTTTTTGCTATTCTGTGTACCAAACTTGCATTTAACATCACTTGTGTGTATTTTGTGATTTTTTTGCTCATCCCGAGTAATATGAGTGTTAATATATGGGTGAAAGCTAAAGATACGCAACTTATTTTTCTAAATAAACAGGTCTACGCAATGTACTTTGTAAATTGTCAAAGATACGCAATATATTTTCAAATAATTTTCGATCTAGCTAATATGACCGGTTAGCAACAGATTACCAGGTTACCCTTGATTAAAGTTACACCGTTGGTCCCTCAAACTGGACCAAATTCGCACATTTAGTCCTATTTTGGTAACTCGTTAAAAAAAAATTTAAACTTAAAAAAAAAAAAAAAAAAAAAAAAATCTTAAAAATATATTTAAGCATTTTGTCGCTTCTTTGTCCATTGTCCAATGTGGGATTGAGTTTTATAACTTGTTTAACTCTTTCCGCTATTAATTTTTTCTTAAGATTGTTGGTTTTAGCCTTTAGATTTTTTAACCTATTAGTTATAAACGGTAATACAATACTTATGGAACATAAATTAAAGTGAACCAACCTTAAATTATCGAATTCTACCTATTAGATCAGACTATCAGAGATTTGTGGCCCAATATCATAAAAATTCCGTGAGAACTGCCTTTTGTTTGCAAGCATGCTCATAAGCCTAGCCGAGCATATACATTTTGGGCCATTCAAGGCCTCGTGTGCCAAATAAGATCTTTACGATGAGTTGCAAAACGTAGAAAGCTTCCCCAAAAGTTTTTCCACCATACGAAAAGTTATCACTTGTGAAACATGGATGTATCCTTGACGACCATAACTTAGATTTGATTGATATAGTTTTTTTTTTTTTTTGGTTACGATTGATGAAAGAAAGAAGATAGTGCGGACGGAAAGCATCGCTAATTAGTAGAGGCGTCATCCACCTTGCGAGTTAATTTTGGTTTAACTTAGCTTGTGTTTTTATTTGTATAAGGTTCTATATTATCGTATTATTTTTCTAAGCAACTTACATTAATGATGAGTGTATACTTGAGCTGAGGCTCGCATAATATATCTCATGGGCCATTCGGGCTGTCAAAAGGTCTCTCGAATAGTAGTATAGAACCAATAGATGTCAAAGGACGTTTAAGACACTTCCAAAAGTCATCATACCCACGAACTATGGGTGTAATTAAGTCGAGTCAAGTTGATTTAATCTCAAGCTTGAGCCATTATTTGAGAGTGTACATTAGAGTTTGGATCTTCTGAAATGCTTGGCTTTATTAAAGTTTTAATCAGTGTTGACATAAGCAAAATTCATTACTTGTGAGATCAGCTTAACTCGGTTTTGTACAGTAATCATATAAATATGGGTTTTTCTAACATGTGCCCCCGAATCACACCAAAAGGACGGCGGGACCTACGAAAAAGGACGTTCGGACCCACATATTTTATTTGAAAAGTGTATTTTTTGGGTTCGAACGTCCTTTTTCGTGGGTCCCGCCGTCCTTTTGGTGTGCTTAACATGTGCCCCCCCCCGGGGCACATGTTAGAAAAACCCAAATATAGTTAATATACGTTTATCAAAGAGAAAAGTGTAGCAGCTCAAGTTCGACTCAACTTAAATGGACACAATTTCAGGTAGCTTGTAGGTTATCTTGGGACGATTAATCCCTGTATAGATCCACCTATGAGGTTTGGTATATAGCCTTCCGTACGAGGTCTTGAAAGGCACACATACAATTATGAGCATATGCTTGACACGTTCTATCATGCACGGTGCATAGTCCATTCGTCCCTATATTAGCATGGATCGATGTAAACCCTTGATTCACTCCTACTGTGTTTGTGTATTTTTTTTTTGGTTGTTTTCCAATCACAAGGTTCAAACAAAAAGCACTATATATGTTGGATGTTAAATGAAGTTTCAAAACATTTTGTGTAATAAGAAATGTGTTATATCTTTCTTGTGTTGCACTATATATGTTGGATAATCCCATATTGGAAACAAAACAAACTATAAGCTTATATATAATATTCATGGATTACTTCGGAGTTGCGTTGGTAGTCAAGGAGTCGGGTGTTACGTAGACTAATAATAATAATATCTTAGCTCAAAGATTCAACTCCTTCACTGCGAATTTTTTTCTAACACTTGAATTGGTATATCTGGAAAAACTATAATTGAAAATCAACCTGAGTGGAATTCAATGAAACAATCCGTCAATTACCTTTAAATTTAATACCCAATATAAACATTTTATTCCAAATCTGAATTACAAAAGAACAGTTTCTTCTACTTTATATATTAATATGATACGCCTACAATGGATTTGATTCTAAAGTTTCAAAATGTATAAAATGGTTTTACATTGGATAAAAATGAATAATTAAAGAAGGTTTGAAGCCAGTTCTACTATGGAAGAAAATCGAACCGCGTAATTAAAAATACGTGAAACAACAAACTCGACTTGGTTCCCAAGTAAAAAAGTGGTCAAGGAAATGAAGTCTCACTAGTTAACCCTACATTGGATAAAAATGAATAATAAAAAAGGTTTGAAGTCACTTCTACAATGGAAGAAAATTGAACCAAATGCGTAAGAAAAAATACGTGAAACAACAAATTGGACTTGGTTCGCAAGTAAAAAAAGCAGTCAAGAGAATGAAATCTTAAGGCTCAAACATACCTCTAGCTTTCATTCTATCAACAACCACATGCTACTAGTGTGACCGTAAGCTTATGACCAGGAAACTGGTTGATACTCTAACCAATGTGGGATAGTTGAATCCAATAAATATAGCATATTTGATTATTCATCCCACTATTTTGTTCTATCTACAATATTACTTTAGCATTTGATAGAGTCCTCGGAGCGAGTTATGAATAAAATGGGTTATGACTTAAGCAAATTGTTTTAGCTCTTACGATAGGAGAAAACAAACTTTTAATAGGAAGGATATAAATTTCGAAAGTTGACAGTTCTATATATACCAATTCAAAAGTTTTTGAAAATCTCTATATAAAAGGTAACTTGTTAGATCTACTCGTGTTTGGTGCAAGGGAATGCCCACATTAGAAAGAATGAACCGAAATTCTTAGCAAAATTAACGGATATTAAAGCAGGAAAGCGTTATGGCTCAAACATAACTACAAGCCTACCAACCTAAAAGGCTCTCCTCCAACATCACCAACATATTATTGCAGTAATCATAAGCTTATACATATATGTGTTGGGTTTTAGGTTCCTCTGAACAGGAATTATTCTAAGTGTTGGAACCACGGATAGAGTTGATGAAACCACTGACAGAAGAATGAATCCACTGCTGATGTTAAATCGCGGCTAGTAGTAAATTGAAACCACTGATATTGTATTGTAAACACTGCTAGTTGTGTATAGTCGGTTTAATATATTGTATTAGATAAATATAGAAAAGATATTTATCTTGTAGGTTACGTATTGTATTATGTAAAGGACTCCATAGCCTATAAAAGGAGGTCCTAGGTTAGATTAGATATACGTGTGTTTTATATCTAAGGTCGATACACTTCAAGGTTGTAAAACCCTAATACTGGTTGGAGTATTCGTTATTAATATAATTGAGGTGTTTAAGAGTTATTGTTATTGTTCTTCTTCTTAAGGTTGAATATTAAATTCCGCGTAATATTTAACAAGTTATTATCAAGTCAGTTTCTATAAGGATCGTTTGCTCAACTGGGATCAACAAGTGGTATCAGAGCTTGTGATCTAGAAACTGAAACCAAGAAGAAGTCTGTTTAAGCTAAATTCAAGCAAGTTAAGATGTCTGACGAAACTCACATGGTTACTGCATCTAAGGTGCCCATGCTCAAGCAAGGTGAGTATCAGGTATGGAGAATGCGAATGAGGCAATACATTCGTATGATTGATTACACCATCTGGGATGTTGTTGAGAAAGGTGATACTATTCCCAAGAAGGGTGATGATGGTAATGAGATAGCCATTGTTAGTGAGGTTGACAAGGCTAGAAGGAAGCTGGAGATTAAAGCTCATAGTATTCTCTCCATGGGAATACCTAATGAGTATGCTTTGGACTTTGAACAATATGAGACTGCTAAAGAGTTAATGGATGTTATTGAAACAAGGTTTGCTGGTAATGAAGCTACCAAGAAATCCAGGAAAACATGCTCAAGCATCAGCTTGAAAACTTTACTGCTCTCAGTGGAGAAAAACTTGATGGCACTTATAACAGACTGCAGAAACTGATCAGCCAACTGAAATTGGTGGACTACAAAGTTGCATAAGAAGATATAAATCTTAAGTTCATCAGAAGTTTATCACCGGAATGGGTTGTGCATACTGTTGTGTTGAGGAACAAAGATGATTTTGAAAAGATGACTTTGGACAATCTCTACAACAACCTGAAAGTTTATGAGTCTGAAAAGAACATAGCTGGCTCATCCTCATCACCACAAAACATTGCTTTTGTATCAACAGGGCACATGAATTCTCAGGATGTTTCCACTGCTGCTTATGAAGTATCCACTGCTATTGCTAATAATACCACTGTTAGTGATGGTGCTATCTGTGCATTCCTAGCTGATCTTACAACCAGTGTTACTGTACTAAATCAGGATCTGGATCAAATTGATCCTGATGATCTTGATGAAATCAATCTTCAGTGGCAAATGGCAATGTTAACACTGCAAGCTAGGAAGTTCTTGAGGAGGACTGGTAGACAGGTCAAATATGATGGTCAAAGAAGAGCTGGATTTGACAAAAGCAAGATGGAGTGCTTCAACTGCAAGAAGAAGGGTCATTTTGCTAGAGAATGTAGAGCTCCCAAAAGGATGGTTGAAGGCATCAAGAAGACTACTGAAGAGCCTGTTAATTCTTCAGTATTGGTTGCTCAAGATTGTATTGGTGATTATGATTGGAGTGATCAGATTGAAGAAGGTCCCAATGCAGCTTTTCTTGCTAGTGAAGCTACAAAAGAGCACAACTTTGCTCTTATGGCCTATGATTCATCTTCTGGTTCAGATTCTGAGGTATCTAATGATTCTAAAAATTCTTCTTGTTCTTTTAAATCATGTCAAGATAACTTAGAATCTCTTAAAGCTATTAATGAGAGTTTGAGAAGAGAGGTAGAAAGACTTTCACTACATAACTTAGGTTATAAAGTAGGTCTAGAGAGTGTTGAAGAAAAACTTAAATTCTGTATCAAATGTGAGTTTAAGTATGTAGATAAGATTAACATACTAGGTGGTGAAATTGATCTTAAGGATAGGGAAATTAAAATGCTTAAACAACTAGAAGAAGCAGAGAGTATTAAACAAGAGGCCCTTGAAGAAAAAGAAAAACACATAGTTAGGGTTGCTAAAACACAATTTGCTTCTGATTTGGTCAACAAATCCATAGGGTGTCAGCTTATGAAAAAGGGTTCTGGAATAGGTTACAATGATATGCCACCACCACCTCTTATGAGTCATGCACCACCAACTAAAGAACTGTCATTTAGTAGTGAATTCAGTTTCAACAAACCTGTAGAAGTAATAAGTAAGTCTGAATCACCTAAGATAGGTTCTGATAAGTCATCTGATGCTCCAACTATTGAAGATTGGGAATCAGATTTTGAGGAAGATAGATCTGAATCAACACAGTCCAAGAAGATAGAAAATGTTAAGTCTGTTGATTCTAAACAAGCCAACTTTATGCCTAGATTTGGAGCACAAATTTCTAGGAAAGTAGTAGACTACAAGGAGATACCTGGGGAACAGATGAAAGGATACATACCTAGATGAAATCAGAGAAACTTTAATGGCCTAATTTCAAATAGGTTAGGAGATGAGTTTCAATGTGTTAAGAATGCTTGTTTTAAATGTGGTAGTTTTGAGCACTTACAGAGAAACTGTTATAAAAATCAACCACAAGTTTGGAATCATTGGAGGAGGGTAAATCATCAAAACTTTTCAAAAAATACAATCCCTCATCCTAACAAATATATGGTTCCCAGGGCAGTGTTAATGAGGAATGGTAAAACAAAATCAATAATCACTGCTGCACCCAAATGGGTTCCAACCACTGCTAAGCAAAATGTAACCACGGCTAAGCAAAATCTATCCACTGCTAAGCAGAATATCACCAATAATTCAAAAGAAGTTTTAAACATTCCAAAGGTGATAACTGACACAGTGGTTGGAAACCATTTTTATGTTGTAAAGGCCTCAGCTAGCTGGCAATGGAAGCCTAAGACCAAGGTTTTACATCATGTCAGCTGTGCATCAATGGACCTAAAGAAATTTGATTATGTTGATGTACAGGGCAGACCCAAGTCAGTATTGGCTTGGGTCCACAAAAGGAACTAACTTGTTTAATTTCATGTGCAGGGCAATCTACAAGATGAGCTAAAAGACAAAGGAATTTTTGATAGTGGTTGCTCTGGGCACATGACATGGGATGGGAGCAACCTGGAGGATTTTGAAGGTTATGATGGAGGATATGTAGCATTTGTCAATGATCCAAAGGGAGGAAAGATACTTGGCAGAGGCACAATCAGAACAGGGACATTAGACTTTGAAAAGGTCTATCTGGTACATGGACTAAAGTACAATTTATTCAGTATTTCTCAAATGTGTGATAAGAAAAACTGGGTACTTTTTGGAGAAACTGAGTGTGTGGTGCTGTTTCCTGATTTCAAAATGCCTGATGAAAAGTATGTACAACTTAGGGTACCTAGGAAAGAGAACATATATTGTTTTGATCTTAAAGATGTAATTCCTAATAGGTCCTTAACCTGTTTATTTGCTAAGGCATCAGTTGATGAGTCAAAATTGTGGCATAGAAGGCTATGTCACCTTAATTACAAAACAATCAATAAACTGGTAAAAGGTAACTTAGTGAGAGGGTTACCTTCTAAGGTTTTTGAGTGTAAGGAACTTTGTGTGGCTTGTCAAAAAGGAAAACAACATAGAGCTTCTTGTAAGTCCAAAACTGTAAACACCATCACCCAACCACTGTTTATGCTTCATATGGACTTATTTGGACCCACCTTTGTTAAAAGCTTGAACCATAAGCAGTACTGTCTAGTTATCATTGATGATTATAGTAGATTTTCTTGGGTATACTTTTTGGCTGCTAAGAGTGAGACTAATGAGATCCTCAAGAGTTTCATTACAAAGATAGAAAATCTAGTAAACCATAAGGTCAAGGTAATCAGATGTGATGATGGAACTGAGTTTAAGAATGATGTGATGAATCAGTTCTGTGTAGCTAAGGGTATAGAAAGACAGTTTAGTGTTGCTAGAACACCACAACAGAATGGTGTAGCTGAAAGGAAAAATAGAACACTAATTGAGGCTGCTAGGACAATGTTGTCTGAATCTAAGTTACCAACTACCTTTTGGGCTGAAGCTGTAGGCCCTGCATGTTATGTGCAGAATAAAAGTAAGGTAGTAAAGCCTAATAACAAGACCCCCTATGAGCTGTTACATGATAGGAAGCCAATGATTGCATTCCTAAAACCTTTTGGGAGTCCTGTTACTATCTTGAATACCATAGACTACCTAGGCAAGTTTCAAGAAAAAGCTGATGATGGATACTTTCTAGGCTATTCTTACAATAGCAAAGCCTTTAGAGTATACAATAGGAGGACTAGGATTGTTGAAGAAAACTTACATGTTAAGTTTAGTGAAGAGACTCCTAGTGTTAAGACCAAAGGACCAGACTGGCTGTTTAACATTGATATGCTAACCAAATCTATGAATTATGAGCCTATCATTGAAGGAACTTCCACTAATGTTGATGCAGGTACACCAAAAGATTCTGATGCAGAAACAATTTCTAAGGAAGCTGATTCTCCAAAGGAGTTCTATTTGGTTGAAAAGTGGAAAGCTGGTTCTGTCTCACCCATCATTGATAAACATGGTCCTACTGATGATGATGTTTTGGATTCTGAAAGCAAATTTGATCATCATCAAGATAAGGAAGAGTTGTTGAAAGATAACTCAGTGTCGGTAGAAGAAATTAAAAGAAAGAAAAGGCATTCTGAAAGCACTGCTAAGTCAAATGAAAGCACGGCTAGGTATAATGAAAGCACTGCTAAGCCAACTTCTGCCACTGCCAGTACAAGTGAAACCCCGACTGCAAGTACTAATGATAGTACTCACTTTGGACCCACTGCCATGCCAATATTTGGTGATGATGAGTATCCACATGATCCTAACATGCCAGATTTAGAAGAAATGGATACTCCTACAAATGATGAGAATTTGGATGACTACTTCAAAGATGCAGATTTTACAAATTTGGACTCAGTCATCACAGAAAGTCCAATTCCTACCACAAGAGTTCATAAGAATCATCCCAAAGAGCAAATACTTAGAGATCTGAATACTCCAGTTCAAACAAGAAGCAGAGCTTTGAACACAAAAACCTTTCATGAACAAGGTTTCTTTGCAAGATCACTTCACAAAAGGAACAGTCATAAAGATTTACAAAATTGTTTGTTTGCTTGTTTTCTGTTTCAAAAGAAGCCCAAGAGAGTTGAAGAAGCTTTATCTGAAGAAGGATGGGTTGAATCAATGCAAGAAGAGCTATTGCAGTTTAAGCTTCAGGAAGTATGGACATTGGTTGACCTTCCAAATGGAAAAAGGGCTATTGGGACTAAATGGGTTTTCAGAAATAAAAGGGATGAAAGAGGTATTGTGGTGAGAAATAAATCCAGGTTGGTTACTCAAGGATACACACAAACTGAAGGTTTGGATTATGATGAAGTGTTTGCCCCTGTTTCTAGAATAGAAGCTATAAGATTGTTTTTGGCATATGCTTCATACAAGAACTTTGTTGTGTATCAGATGGATGTTAAAAGTGCCTTTTTGTATGGTACTATTGAAGAGGAGGTTTATGTTTGTCAGCCTCCTGATTTTGAAGATTCTGATCATCCTGATAAGGTCTTCAAGGTGAAAAAAGCTATGTATGGTTTGCATCAAGCTCCAAGGGCATGGTATGAGTGCATGTCTACTTATTTGATGGACAATGGCTTCAAAAGAGGGTTGATTGATAAGACTTTGTTCATTAGGAAGCTCAAGGATGATATTTTACTGGTTCAGGTCTATGTAGATGACATCATCTTTGGCTCAACAAATAAGGAGCTATGCAAGGATTTTGAGAAACTTATGCATGATAAGTTTCAGATGAGTTCTATGGGAGAACTCACTTTCTTTTTGGGGCTACAGGTTCAACAAAGGACTGATGGTATTTTCATTAGTCAAGACAAGTATGTAGCAGATATTTTGAAGAAGTTTGGGTTTCAAGATTTGAAGAGTGCTAGTACACCTATGGAGATTCAGAAACCACTGCTACCAGATGATGGAAGTCCCAAAGTTGATTTGAAGCTGTATAGATCCATGATTGGATCTTTGATGTATCTCACTGCATCTAGGCCAGATATAACGTTCTCAGTATGTGTGTGTGCAAGATTTCAAGTCACACCCAATACATCACATATGAATGTTGTTAAGAGAATTTTTAGATACCTTAAAGGCCATCCTAAATTGGGCCTTCGGTATTCTAAGGATTCACCTTTTGACTTGGTGGCCTATACAGATAGTGATTATGATGGTGCTAGTTTGGATAGGAAATCTACAACTGGAGGATGTCAGTTTTTGGGAAGCAGACTAATTTCATGGCAGTGTAAAAAGCAAACAATAGTGACAAATTCTACAACTGAAGCTGAATATGTGGCTACTACTAGTTGTTGTGGTCAAGTTCTTTGGATTCAGAATCAATTGCTGGATTTTGGGTACAATTTTATGCATACTAAGATTTTCATAGATAATAACAGTACAATTTGCATCATTAAAAATCCTGTTTTACATTCTAGAACTAAACATATTGAGATAAGGCATCATTTTATTAGAGATTGTAATGAGAAAAGGTTGATTCAAATGGTAAAAATCGATACTGATTTCAATGTTGCTGATCTTCTCACTAAAGCTTTTGATGTGGGGAGGTTTTAGTACCTTGTAGTTAGTATTGGAATGATTAATCTCTAAATCTCAACTTGTTTTGTGAAAGTTTGTATAAGTATTGTACTGTTATTAGTTAATCTTAGTACTGCTATTTTTGTTCTAACCACTGTTAGTTTTGTTCTAACCAATGTTAGTTATGTTCTAACCACTGTTAGTTATATTCAACCCACTGTTTGTTTCTGTGTGTTCCCACTAACCATTTTGCAGAGGTATGAAGGTAAATCACTGTTTGGATGATGCAAGAGACTTAAAAGAAAAGGCATGGTTCTATTATTCTTATATTATAAACTGCATTCATAAATGCAGTGGTTACAACCATGGCTACAACAAGGAGAATACATTACAACATGCTTAAAACAACCAACACAAGACTTCAGCTTCACATCTACTCCCCCACCACCTAAGGTTTCCTTGAAAAGGCCCACTCAGGCATCTCTTTAGGTGCCCCACGCCTATCAATTACCCTCCACACCTTTGGGTATGCAAGCCCAATCACCTTTCCTCTGACAGGTGGTAAGGATGATGAAGGACCCTCTGGTGGTGGTGTTGTTAACAATGCTCTTGCAGGTGGTGCTTGGAGCTCTTCAGTTGGGAGTACAGAAGCAAGGGAAGGCACAACCAAGACTCTTGAAGAAGTGTCATCATTTGTGCTTTCATATGGTGAAATATAGCTTGACATGGTGTCTGAGCTATCTTCCTTGATGATGGCATCTTGTGGTATTGGTTGAAGTGTTGATGGACCAGCAGATGCAGGAGTAGTGCTCATTCTCTTTCTTGATGAAACTCTGCAAACACCTCTCTCTTTGTTTTACCAGGATTGTTAAGAACATAATGCCAAGCATCATCATCCCAGATGCTATCCGAAAATGAGCTGTCTGATGAGACATTGATTGGGTTTGACTGGCTCATGGTAATTTTTGGTAAAGCAGATTTTCAGAGATTTTAGGAGGAGAGAAGTGTTGGTGTGTTGGATGTATGTGAGTCTAATGTAATTAAATAGAGGTTAAGATGGAATCAGGAAGTTAATAAGGGGAAATTGTAAGTGGTTGAGGAGTAAATGAAGTCTTTTGACTTTGGGAAACGATTTCATGACAGAAGTTGACCATATTGACTTAGAATTTAGCACTGTTGGCTACCCACTGCTAAGTATATGGAACCACTTCTTGTTCAATCTAACCACTGCTAACCTTAACCATCTTTTATGTGTTTGGTTTATGTTTGTGATATGCAGGTATGAAGGATTGTTGTACACATTGGAGCTTTTGGAGATTTTGCTGATATGTGTTAAAAAAAAAAAAAAAAAAAAAAAAAAAAAAAAAAAAAAAAAAAAAAAAAACTCTTGTAATCCTTCATATTTTTGTGTGATATCACTCTTATTGGCAAAGATTTGATTACTGTAAATCCTGGTCAACTGATTGGACTGTGATACTGTATCCACTGCTAGAGTCTTTCAAACCACTGCTAGCATATTTCTGTTCTTGGATACTTGAGGGGCTGTTTGGTAACTTTGGTGATAACGCATTTAATCCCCCAAATAACTGCCAGATCATTTAATTGATCTTCAAATCACTTCCAATTGGCGCTTTACATAAACCCTACACACTTTCTGTTAATACAAATAAACCGTAAAAACGTTTATTAATATTTTGCGATCTCTTTGTGTTTTGTTGATAACAAATATAATGTTGTCTTAAGTATAATTATAAGGATACATATTATTTTTGTAAAGCATTTACATATAGCCATCTAAATACAAAAATGTAGTAATTAAACATTTGTTGTAATAGTTTATTAGGATGGGTAAAAACCATAACCCATGAGCCATAACCCATGGATCTTAACCCATACCCAAGAAGACTAGATACAATGTATACTTAGATACATTGAATCTAAAGAAAACCCATGGACCAACCCATAACCCATGACCCATAACCAAAATACCCATGGGCAAAGAGGAGCGCTCCACGGATCCCTAGGTTTACACTAGTCGGATCCCAAGTGGAAGGGATCCGTGGGATCCGGGGAACAGTGAAGAATTTTGCCTATAAATAGAGAGATATTTCTTCATTCTAACTTACCCCTCTTCTTACTAAATCTCTCATACACTCTCATTCTCTTCTAACATATAGATCACTTGATCTAGAGAGTTGTTCTTCTTTCTTTCTATTTGTGATCCTCATATAGGTCCTTCTCTAAGGCGAGATCACGAGCAATCTACAAGTCATCCAAGCAAGGGGTCCTTGATTGATTTGTCACTCCGCAAGATTTCTGTAGCAAAGATCTTGTATTTGATATTTCACATATTTGTTGTGTAATAGTGTAAGCAACGTTGTGAAGGCTTCTCTGCCAAGTGAAGGAGTTTGTTGACATAGTGCTTGAACTCTCGAGTAGGTGACTCGGGGAGTGGAGTAGGGCAAGGAAGGTGTCCTTGTAGCCGAACCACTATAAATCGGTTGTGTCATTTCTATCCCTTAACTTTATTTATTTGCTTGCATTATCATTAGATCTATACGTTCTCAACATCCATACGATTTCACATAATATCGAATCTAAAGTTTTTGAAATCAACTTAAAATCGGAAAAACTATTCAACCCCCCCTCTAGTTTTCCACACTTTCCTCTACATAATTCACCAATCCCACATCCTAAACATCACCAATCACAATGCCGAACCAATACTCCAAACACATAACCTAGTTGCTTATCTGGTAAAAAACAATCGATTTGAAGGTTTTCAGGAGATGATTGATTTCCTTACTCACAGTCCTATCCATTTTGCATTAACTGTAGCGCCCACCATTCTTAAAGCTTATGTCCATCAATTCTGGGGAAATGCTAAGCTGGAGGAGATAGATGGTATAGAAGTTTTTAGTACTGTTGTGGATGAGAATGAGGTTTTGGTTGATGAGGGAATCATTAGAGTTGTTTTGAAGTTGGATGATGCTGATGGTGTCGTTAATCTTTCTGATGCTGAGATCTTTGAAGGTTTAGAGAGGCTTGGATATAGTAGAAGGGGTGATAAGGTAAATTTTTTTAAAGGAATGTTTTCTTCACAATGGAAGTTTTTGATTCATACCTTGTTGATGTGTATAAGTAATAAGACCACTGGATTTGATGACTTTCCCTCCAAAATTGCTACTGCTATAATATGTTTATCTGATAGAAGGAAGTTTAATTGGTCTAGAATGATTTATGAAGGGTTTGTGCAGAATATTAGGAAGAAGGGTAAATATTACTTATATCCAAGGTTTGTGCAGCTTATTGTGGAAAGTCAATTAGAGGACCCTGTTGAGCATACTCGGGAGTATGAGGTGCATTATATGCTTCCTAAGGTTTTTGCACATATGAGACATCAGAACCCTAATTTTCAAATAAGAGATATTCCATTGTTCCCACATATGATTAATTTGCCTGCTATTCCTGAGTTTGATGAAGGTCTTGAGTCCCAATCCATAGAACCTGAACCCACTTCTAGTACGCTTGAACCCACTGTTAGTGAATCTCAACCCACTGATATTGAACCTGAACTCACTAATAGTCAACCTCAAACCACTGTAAAACCCATTTTGTTTACTAGGAGGAGGAAGGGCACCAAGCTACCTCAGGCTGGTGTTTGTGGTGTTGTTCATGAGGCTGTCACAAGTTGTAGAGGTGACATGATTGGAAGGGCTCCCACTACTGATTCATGCTTAGATGCTGGTCAGGACAGTGGAAATATCATTAAGACCCAACCTTTGGCAACTCCTAATGTGGAGAGTTCCTTGGAACTCAACACAAGTGGAGGAATCCCTAGCCAACTGGCTCCCTCAGCGTGCATAGATGATCAGGCAAGGTCTGATGCTATGTTTACTTTATCCAAGGATTCACCTCTCAGAGCAGTTAACACAACTCGAAGTGATGAGGATACTTTGGAACATGACAATGCATTGACGGATCCTAAACAGGTACATGATGACTTTTCCAATGAACCACCTCTCGGACCAGTTAACACAGGTCGAAGTGGGGAGGATATTCTTGAACATTTAAATGAATTGACGGCTAAGTGTACCAAGATGGAGAAAACAATCTCTAGTCTTCAGGAGTTGGATGTGTTTCAGGGTAAAGAGATTAGGAGGCTGAAGCATAGGATGTTTGTGATGGAGAAGGTGAGGAGACTTGGGGTTGCTGTTTTAAGAAAAGTGCGAAAGTTAACAAGGAAGGTGGACTCCTCTCCAGCTGTGAATGTGGAGGTTGTATCCAAACAGGGGAGGAGTGAAGGCTGTTGGTGTGAATATGGATGAGGATGTGGATAGTGGAGATCAAAGAGAACAATTTGTGGTATCTGATAAAGATGGGAATGAAGCTGTTCTTGAAAGTTTGAAGACTGTAGTAGAAGAAAAAGAAGATGAGATGGTGCAGGACACAACCACTGACAGTGTTTCTGCAACCACTGCTGGTGTTATTGAAACCACTGCTGCAGTTTCAGATAAGGTAATCACCACCACTCCCACTTTAATTTTACCCACTGCTATCATAACCACTTCTACAATTGTCACAACCACCTCTGTATCACCACCTAAATCAAAAGAAGTTGAGAAGGAAGTTGCAAGTACATTGATCAATCTAAGCAAAACCTCATCTAACCCTACACCCATCATTGCACCGGCTCCATTATTTCTTAAACCAACTGGACCTAAACCCTTAGGTAAAAGTTTGACAATTGGTGAACCTTTGAAGAAGAAGGTGGTTTTACCAGACATAGGAAAGGGAAAAGGTATTGCTGAACCAACTTTGAAGTTTAAGAATAAACAAGAACATATTGCTTATGATGAAGAGTATACAAGAAGACTGCTAGCTAAAGAAAAAGCAGCTATAGAGAAAGAGAAGCAAGAAGAAGAGGAGGCTACTCAGAAATGGTTAGTTGAATGGAATGAAACACAAAACTATCTTCAAGCTTCTAATAACATACAAAATGAGTATACTACTCAAGAATGGGCATTGTTATCAATTGATGAAAGAGTTAAGATCTTGGGTGAATGGGCAAAGATGATCAGTAAGGAGAAGAAGCAAGTTCAAAGAAAGAAACCTCCTACAAAAGGAGAGATGAGAAATACTATGATGAAGATTATCAAGAATTCAGGCATACACATTGCTGAAAATTTAAGTAAATGTTCATTTGAGAGAATTCAAGAGCTTTATCAGATGTGTATGAGAATTAATGAGAATTTCTATCCTATGAATTCTGAAAAGGAAGCTGAATGGATAAAAAGGCAAGCTGATTCAAAGATGGAATCTAGTTCTAAAAGACAAAAGATTGATGAAGAGGCTGAGAAGATTGAAAGAATTGAAAAGTATCTTATGGAATCTGCACCTCCCATTGATCCTATTCTAGTTAGAGCTATACATCCCATTGAAGATTTGCAGATTGTTATTGAAAGGGATAGAGAAGTAGTTGAAATAACAAGAGGAGATGGAAGTAAAACTACTTATTTCAACTTTAGTATACTGCTGGATTGTTTGACTAAGGGCGATTTGGAACAGTTATGGAAAGTAATGGAATTCAGATATGGGAAGTTTGGTCCAAATGGAGAGTTAGCTAAGTTTGTATGGATTGCTCTAAAGAATATGTTTCAGCCTGATCCCAATGAAGAATTTTGGAATGACTGTAAAGTTGTTGAGTGGCTGTTATATTCATACTGCAAGGTTCATGCTGTACAAACTACAAAGGAAAGGTTTTTCATGTTTGTTGATAGAGATTATCCTTTGTCCAAGAATGTGGCAAGGCAAATGTTGGAAGTTAAACTCACTTCAGGAGGAACCAAGAAATCACACCCCATTATTGATCCACTGTTTCAAAAGATAGAGAAGATTGCTGATATTCAAGGGCCTTTGACAATTAAGGTTAAATCTAAAGGTAGACTGAAGAGAAAGGCAGATATGTCTAAGGCTGTGGATTACACATCAGAATCAGAAACAGAAAAGGTAAATTGAGATGTGTTGACTTCTGGTTAAGTGTTTGGATACATCCTCCAATTCAGATGTTTTGAGCTTAAAAGAAACTTGAGAATTCTATTTGAATGTATCAAGTTTAGGGGAGGATTGTTGGGTTTTAGGTTCCTCAGAACAAGAATTATTCTAAGTGTTGGAACCACGGATAGAGTTGATGAAACCACTGACAGAAGAATGAATCCACTGCTGATGTTAAATCGCGGCTAGTAGTAAAGTGAAACCACTGATATTGTATTGTAAACACTGCTAGTTGTGTATAGTCGGTTTAATATATTGTATTAGATAAATATGGAAAAGATATTTATCTTGTAGGTTACGTATTGTATTATGTAAAGGACTCCTTAGCCTATAAAAGGAGGTCCTAGGTTATATTAGATATACGTGTGTTTTATATCTAAGGTCGATACACTTCAAGATTGTAAAACCCTAATAATGGTTGGAGTATTCGTTATTAATATAATTGAGGTGTTTAAGAGTTATTGTTATTGTTCTTCTTCTTAAGGTTGAATATTAAATTCCGCGTAATATTTAACAAGTTATTATCAAGTCAGTTTCTATAAGGACCGTTTGCTCAATTGGGATCAACAATATGCAATTATTTAGTTCTATTTCGAATATGGGATAACTGAATCTACAAGGCATAGCATATTTTATTGTTTCCGCTGTTTATTTTATGTTAAAATATTTGTTTAGCCTTTGAAAGAGTATTCACAATATATTAGTGAAAATTAGGTCTTGACTAAGCATAAGCTCACAAGAGAGGAAAAATAGCTTTTTTGATCCAAAAGATTTTAATTCCGAGAAACAAAATCTATAACCTATAACGTAGTGAATTATATATTGATTTCAAGTTATTGTATGTTATGTTCTAGTTATTCGTAGGAGAACCCATAACTTAAACCAACCTAAAGTTGGGTGGCAGCAAATCAACCTGTTAATTAGATAAGATGTTTAGTAGTCCAATATCATAGAAACTCTTTGAGAATTCTGTTCCTTGATAGTTCTTTGATACAAAAGAGAGGAAAAATAGTTCTTTGATACAAAAGATTTTAATTTCGAGAAACAAAATCAATAACTTCTAACGTAGACAAATATATATCTCGATTGTAAGTTATTGTATGTTATGGACAAATTATTTATATGGAGAAACCATAACTAAACCAACCTAAAATTGGGTGGAACTAATCAACATGTTAGATACATTGTTTAGTAGTCCAATATCATATAAATACTTTGAGAATTATGTTTTGTTTGCAAGCACGCTCATTAGTCCAGCCGAGCATATGCGTTTTGGAGCTTTCAATCATGCTTACAAGTTGAAGAAAACATGTAACGTTTCACCAATCGAAAAAAATATATCAGGAAAAGTACCCCCGTGAACTTGCAATCTGTTGGATATTTTCCCAAAACCTTTTCCAACATACAAAAAGATTTTGGATTGTTTCAAAAGTTTTAGAAAATGTGAAAGGGTTTGTATAAATAATGAAATGTGTTATTACTCATGCTTAAATACAAAAGAGTGGTGATATTTAGACCTATAACACATGCTAAATGCATAAATTACTTGTACAATTGTATTATATATTTTCTTTCTCTAAATTTTCACCAATCATTTTTTTAAATCAAGCAATCAAATCATTGAATACATTTATAGGCATGTTTAGTAGACATAACAATTATTTTTTAATACAGAAAAGCATGATTAAGGAATAATGCCTTCAGCTCTCAAACATGCTATTAGCTTTTTAGGCACCATCCTATTACCAATTACATATATAGTTAATGATTTCTTCGATGTGGGATAGGTTGATTCCAACAAATATAGCATATTTGATTCTTTCTCTTATTTTTTTTTATAACATCAAGAAACGAGTCTTGCCCACACAAATTTTATAGCTCTGAGTAGAGGAATAAGCGTTTTATTTTGATAGGAGTAGATTTTTTTTTTTTTTTTTTTTTAATTGACCTTTCCGCCGACTAATTCACGGGGTTTGAACTCACCGTCACACAGACTCAAACCAGGTAAAGCCATCCCTTTTCAGGAGGTTGGCATGGCCAAGATTGTTTACATCTAGCAGGAATTGAACTTGAGACCTCATATATTTTAGAGTGATAGTTACAAGCCTTTTTGCCACTAAATGGTTAAAAGGATCTTAATATTATAGACAACATAATAACATGTATAGCTTTAAACTTAGACAATTCTTTATATGGGCATGGAATTGAACAGTGACAGTCCCCTCCCACTGTGGTTCGTAAATAAGTATTCTCTTTTCTTAACTTAACAAGTAGAAGAACGATTACAACATTATTTAGTCTGGCAAAGTTGACGATTAACTTTACATAAAATCTTTTAAGATTAAAAATTGTGAATACCAAATGAACTTTGTATTTTTAGCTAATATCCCTAGTGAATTCTCGTATTTTAAGTTTAACTATGGTAATGTTTGGTGAAAGTGGTGGTGGTACGTGATTGTGGTAATACAGAGATAGATAATCCGGTAGAGAATGAGATGGAATTGTGTCATATTTTTTATGCATTGATTTAGTTTTGTAAATAATAATTTCAATTATGAGTAATATGGTAAACTTGAGCAATTAAAACTTTTATTTTAGTAGCGGACAATAATTTTAGACAACTCAAAAGAAAATGTGGACAATAATAAAATTGGTACGGATGAAATATTTGTTAATATGTTAAAAAAAAGACAAAGTATAACGACACGCATACGGTGTGAAGAAGAATTATTACAAACAAGGAAGTCATGCGTGTTTCTATTAAAAAGTTGAGATTTACCTGACAGAATGTTTTAAATTGTTTAGGAAAAAAAAATAGCCAAACCAATATATTAAAAAAGCTGTGAGTAAAGTTCAAAATACATCCACGTGGTTTGTCCTGTGTCTCGCTTTACATCCCTAAACTTTTTTTTGGCACAAAACCATCCCTCCGTTAGTAAAGTTGGCACAAATACATCCCTCTGTTAGTAAAACCAGTTAATGAGGACTAACGATGCAAATATTTCTCCGTTATCTCCTAACATAAGAGAAAATATTTGCACCGTTAGTCCTTAAGACTAACGATGCAATAAAATAAATTGCATCGTTAGTCCTCATTAAGGGTGCAAATCCGTCCATGAACAACCTTAGTTTCTTAATAAATGAACATGAACAAAAAAATCCGTCAATTTAAACGATCGTGTTGGTTTTTTGCCCGCTTATAATTAAACAAACGAACATAAACGAAGCTCTGTAAGTGTTTGTCCAGTTGGTTTACAGCCCTAATGGTATAATGGTATGACACTTAAGAAGAAACGGCAAAAAAAAATCGACCCAAGTGTGGTTAGCAACATATTCGACCAATTAGATTCTTTGTTTAATAGATCGATATCATTGAAATTTTGTGACACCTTTCGTTTGCAAGAACGTTGAATAGTCCAGTCAAAATACACGTTTTCTGCAGTGAGCAAAAACAGTTTGTTGTATATCTAAAATTGCATAGTGAATTTGATTACGAAAATTTGCATTTAAAGAACATGTTTGATCTAGCTGCTACTCGTGTGTTTTTTGGTGCAAGGTTCTTTTCTATCATCACCAACGTGCCTATGAAGTAACCATAAGCGTATATATAGATACTTATTTGGTTTGTACGTCCAATAAAAGTTACCTTTGAAAGTGTTTATATAGCATGTTATGAAGAAATGTCTTGACTAAAGCATATGTATTAAACTTCAACGAGAGGAAAAAATCATCTTTCGATATAAAGGATCTTAATTAATTTCGCAAGACAAAATCTATAACTTTTAATGTATTAGACAATTCTATCTCACCAACTAAAAAGAAGATTTACAGGAAATCCATGACAAACTTGCAAATTGTTGGATGTTTCCTCTAAACCTTTCCGCCATAAAAATAGATTTCGAAGAGTTACAAAAGTTTTGAGAAAATGCGAGGATGATTGTATTATAAAGCCTTAGCACTCAAACATTGCTCTTAGGCTGGACGCAGTAACATCAATCAACCCATGCTCGATCGACTCACTCGATCGATTGGCTATCGATCACCCTATTGTAGCTTCAATCGATCGTCCAAAATATCACCCAACTTGGTCATCATCCCGATCGACAATCGTGTGATTTTGTGTGTGTGTTTAATAAATATAAAAGGTATTTTTGTGGGCTATATTTTTTGTAGTGTAGGTCGCCTTACTGGGACACTCAATCGTCTGAAGGTCGCTGGAGAGAGAAAACTGACGTGACAGGGAAAATGGGAGGGATTTGGTTGGCTTACTAGGGCAGCCTTAGGCTTTATTCTACAACCACCTACGCGCGTGTTGTTAATGTAACGCCCCGACCTGACAAGGGTAAAGGAATCACAAGTAATGGTGTCATATCAAAACAAACATAAATATCCAAAAGAAGTCTTAATATAAATACTGAAATAAATCAAGTCAAAAAGACTTCAATACATAGGTCCCAGCGGAAAAATAACTCCAAATAAAATATCTGAAATATTAAGTCTTAAATGGCATCATAAGATCAAAGCTAAATATCTCTAAGGTAAGTCCACTCAGCACTCATCCCAAAGCAAAACCCAGCTCCAATGCTTAGATACCTGCCGCGGAAGAAAAGAAATGCGGCTGAGCTTCAAAAGCCCAGTGAACAGATATATAAGCAAAACGAATACGAAACGAAAACGAATACGAAATAAAGTGAAAGAAAGATAGTAAAATCATAATCATTTCAAAGTATAAATCAGAATAATAGAATAAGTTTTATAGTTAACTACCTCGAGCCCAGACACATATATCAGATCATAATCATATTCATATTCACACAAGGCAACATTTGTAGGGGAGACCTACCAGAGCTATGAAGGACGTGCATGCACGCAGCATCAATCATCAGATAACATATAACATATAACAAATAACATATAACAGATCTAGGATGCATCCATACGTCCCACAAACATATATTGGTAATATAATATAACTTGAGCTCATAACAGATAACAGATAAGGGACGTGGCAGAACTTCATTCCACTGCCCTAGAGTCATGTCAGAAGTGCATCACTGACACGGACATGGAACCCCCATGACTAGTTAATATTTGGCTCGGGTGTCAAACTATCTTAGGTCAAATCAGAATGTCAAAACTGACACAGATCATACTTTATCAGAAGATTAATCATGTTTTCAAAATCAAGGTTTTCATATCATATAGTTCAAAATCAGATGTTTTATAATTCAAAAATCAAAGTTCAAATAAGCAACAGCTCAAACAAACAAAATGGGTTCATAGCAAAGGCTTAGGAAATCCTAATATAAAAGCTAACGAAAAGAAAACGTTATAAGGAACCTTTACTGAAAAGGTCAGAATATATGTACCTTATTCCAAAGCAAAAGATCAAAAAGCAGAAACACGGAAAGCAAAGGATTACGCCTTCTTCACAAAACCTATACACATTAACGGTCGTACATGTTATTTATGATTCCATAATCGTCTAAGTGATCTTTTAATATTTGGTGTTTATACTCAATGTATTTAGTGATCTTAATACTTTAGGGTTTTATAATTAAATGAGACTTAAGTGTTTTATAAACAATATCGTAGATTAAGATTCATTATGTCATTTATTAAAGTTTAGGGTTAAATATGAAAATAGTTTAAACGTCATAACTCACACATGAAATAACGAATTAATATACTTAGCTTCAAACCCTAATCGACTCTCATTTATGTTCTAGGGTTTTCTCATTCTTTTAATATTATATCCACGTGCATTTACTTTATATGTTACGTCATTTAATGACTCATTACTCTTGTTTATTTACTCAACACGTTCATGTCTTAATCATATGTTACTCATATATATGTTATACGTCAACTTTTATATCCATGCACGTTTATGATTTCATGTGACCCCAAAAGTTACTTATTACTCGGATTCGTCGTACCAAAATCGATCACGTACACACATTCGTTAAGTTTTTATTATTCGTAAGTTAAGTTTTAATTTCGTTAAATGATTATAAACGTATTTTACGTATTGTATAATTTTCGATTCCAAGGGTATTTTAGTCTTTAATCATGTTTTAGATTTTCAGGTTTTACAGTTAAGGTAACCATCGATATTATAATTACTTATTTAGTTGATTCTTTTTCCGATGCGGGAATGAGGTTGAATCGAGTCATATTTTGTCTTTCTAGTCTTCTTTTTCTCATTTGAATATTTTTCGGCCTTAATAAAGTTATCATTCGTGGTGGTATAATCAATACTTATGAAAAAACAAAAATCTAGCCCGGAATAGTTGAAATCTTCTGACATTTGAGTTTTGTTTTCAAGCATACTGATAACTCCAATAGTCGAGCATCTATGTTCCGGACCGTGTATATTCGCCTACCTATGCCAGAAAAGACATAACATTTCAATGATTTCACAAACCGAAAACAGCTTTCGATGATGAAGTTGCAAATTGTAGGATGCTTCCCCAAAATATTTTCCACCATACAAAAATATATCAGAATATCACCTGTATTTAGGTCTACATATTCATTTTTTTCATCTTTAGACGCTAACGTACACAATCAAAACAAAAAAGGTATCAAGACAGCGAGAAGCCTTGCGGCCCAAACATATCAAGACAGCGAGAAGTCTACAATGGCAGATGAGATTGGAAGGGAAACACAAATTACAGACTAATTGTTTATTGAGGGTGTTTTTGGAATAAATAAAATGGTTAGTTAAGTTAACACGTGACATCTGAAGATTTTTAAGCCCACTATTACATATCTACATATAATTTTTTTTTCATCTTTAGACGCTAACGTACACAAACAGAACAAAAAGCTATCACAAAGGTATCAAGACAGCGATAAGCCTTGCGGCCCAAATATAACTCTAAGGCTAGACACCATCATGAATATCACCTAGGGTGAGCGAAAAAACCGAAAAGACCGAATAAACCGAAAATTGAAACCGAACCGAATCGAAAATAACCGAACCAAACTAATAACCGAACCGAAGTTACCAAAACCGAACTGAACTGAACTACTAATTCGGTTCTCGGGTTGGATATGGGTTTAGCAGTTTAAACCGAAAACCGAACCGAATTCATATAAATATATATATTTTTTATATGTTTATATATATATTTATATATTTCTATGTATATTTATATATAAGTAAATACTATTAAAAGGTTATCATAATATAATAAAACACTTTTTATGATTGAAATATATTTTTTTGCTAAATATTTATGTAATTATTAATTTTTTTTTAGAAAAAATAGTGAAATTCGGGTTATTCGGGTCAACCAAAAAACCGAACTGAACCGAAAACCGAATTTGAATTTGGTTTGGTTCGGTTCTCGAGTTGACTTAAATTTTTTTTAACCAAATTAACCGAACCGAACTAACCCAATAACCCGATAACCGAACCGATCAACACCCCTAATATCACCTGTATTTAGGTCTACATATCATTTTTTTCATCTTTAGACGCTAACGTACACAAGGCAAAAGTTTAATATAGATATCAAATTTACCATAGATCCAATTAACCAATAATAGTCATTCATTTAAAAAAAAAAAAAAAAAAAAAAAAAAACAAATTTCACCATTTTTTAAAAATTAAATATTTCGCAAACCGTTAATTGTTACGCGATAAAAATCATACCATTGCGACGAGAATTAAATTATCTTTCTATGGATATGCACTACTAGATATTTTTAATGTTTTTTTTTTTTAATTTCGGCCCAGAAAAATCATATATGATTTGTGAAAATCATATATGATTCGATTTTTACAAATCATATAAGATTTTTGAAAATCATATATGATTTGTGAAAATCATATATGATTTATGAAAATCATATATGATTCGATTTTTAAAAATCATATATGAGTTTTTTAGGTGGAATTTTTGTAAAAAAAATTTGTCGAAAATATAGAAAAGTGCATATAAATAGAAAGATAATTTAATTCTCGTCGCGATGGTGTATTTTTTATAGTTTGAAGATTTACCGTTTGTAAGATATGTTGTTTTAAAAAAAAAGTGAAAAATAATTTTTTATTAACTTTGATTAAAAATGAATAACTAAGATTGGTTTATTGGATCTATGGTAAATATGAGATCAATGACTAAAATTGGTTAAAATTGGTTTATTGGATCTATGGTAAATATGAGATCTATATTGATCTCAACTCACGTACACAATCAAAACAAAAAGCTATCACAAACAAAACAAAAAAGGTATCAAGACAGCGAGAAGCCTTGCGGCCCAAATATAACTCTAAGGCTAGACACCTTCGTGAACCACAAGTGGTTGGAGTAATAATGAGCTTATTAGCAGGGTACTCGCACATTACGGCGGCGGGTACTTTAAAATAAAAATTTTTGATGAATCATGTATTTTACTTTATTATGTTATTTTCGACAACAAATTTACGGGTATCATGAATTTTATTTAGTCTGTGCCCGTTCGGGCTCGAGCCCGTTTGACCCGTTCTCGTTCGAGCTCGACCCCGTTTGGACTGTACCCATTCGGGCTCAAACCCACTTGGCCCGTTGCCCGTTCGGGTTTAAATATTTGTATAATGTGTTTTATTATTTGTATTAGTGATATTTAATGCACGAATTGTGTTTAAATTGGTTGTACAATATGCTTGATAATTTGTATTTCTTGTGTAAGGCGTATTTTAATAACTGCATTAATTGTATTTATTGACCTGTAAATTAATTGACTACATTAAATATCTTGACTACATTAATAGTGCTTTGTACATTAAGCTTTAAGACTTATAAGTCTTAAAATTAAGATTGAATAGAAAGATCATTAATCGTGCATTGTGTATTGTATAATACACTTTGTATTTTGTAAGTCTTAATTTTAAGATCATAAGGAGAGAAATTCATTCATCTATTATAAGTAATATAGATATCTAAGCATTTTGTCACGGACTTGTCTCTACAAGGTCTCCCGTTCGGCACTTAGTCTCGACTAAGTTCAGCCTTGCTCGAATACTCAACGATGTATGCAACGAAAGTAAACTTCAAAGAGAGGAACAAGTGGAATGTAAAGAGAACGCTTTGTATTACTAGAGAGCTTTACAAGTTTGTTTACAAGAGAATTTCTTGAATGCCATCTACAAATGAGGCTACTCCTATTTATACTACTCTATACAAGTTTCTACACCCTTCCATGGTAGGAGGATTCTAGGACTTCCATGAGCTTCTAGGGCTTCCATGATATTCTAGAGTCTCCTACATTTCCAACACTTTCCATCATATTCCAAAGGCTTCCAAGATCTTCCAAGAGAAGTGTGGAAGAATCCGGAATCCCAAACATCCTCGAAAATGATTTAATCGAGTAGGCGGGTCGTGACATCTTCCCCCACCTAAGCTCGCGACGTCCTCGTCGTGCCATCCTCGTCATACTTCTTGATCTTGTCCGCAAATTGCCACAACAAGTCTTTGGCTTCCCAACTTGCTTCGCTATCGGGCAAATTACGCCACTTGATCAAGTACTCCTTATAGCTCGGCACTCCTCGTCTCCGTATCGTACGATCCGACAAGATCTCATCAACCTCTCGATCGTACGAAGTAACAACCGCTGTTGGTGCCCGCTTGGACACCCCTCGTTCCGAGTCTTCCTCGTCTTCATGATAAGGCTTGAGAAGGCTAACGTGGAAGACCGGATGAATCTTCAACTTGGGCGGTAGTTGAAGTCGATAAGAAACTTTTCCAACACGTCCAATCACCGGTAAAGGGCCTTCATACCTCCGTATCAAGCCTTTGTGCACTTTCCTTAATGATTTGAATTGTTGAGGCAAGAGTTTCACCATCACTTGATCTTCGAACTCGAACTCGACGTGTCTTCTTTTCTCATCCGCCCACTTCTTCATCTTCTTAGCCGCTTTATCCAACGAAGCCCGGGCCAAGTCCGCTTGCTCGTGCCATTCCTTCATTGTCTTGTAAGCGGCCGGGCTACTCCCTTCATATGATGCGGCTAATGCATTTGGAGTCAATGGTTGGCGCCCCGTGACCAACTCAAAAGGACTCTTCCCCGTGGCTTCACTCCTTTGCATGTTGTACGAGAATTGAGAAACGTCAAGGAGTTTAGCCCAATCATGTTGGTTGACACTCACATAGTGCCAAAGATAGAGCTCCAATAATGCGTTCACCCTCTCCGTTTACCCGTCCGTTTGGGGATGGAAACTCGTAGAGAAGTTCAAATCCGTTCCCATGATCTTGAACAACTCCGTCCAAAAGCGCCCCGTGAATCTTGGATCTCGATCACTAACGATCACATGTGGCACTCCCCAATACTTCACCACATTTCTAAAGAAAAACTTAGCCGTATCTTCTGCAATAACATCGGGTGGTGCGGCAATGAAAGTTCCATACTTCGAGAATCGATCGACCACCACAATAATACTCCCGTTTCCTTCCGACTTCGGCAAGCATGTGATAAAGTCCATGGAAACGCTTTCCCATGGACCCTTGGGCGTCGGTAGAGGCTCCAACAATCCTCCGGACTTCTTTTGCTCTATCTTGTCTTGTTGGCAAATAAGGCACGTTCGCACGAATATCTCTACATCGTCCTCCATCCTTGGCCAATAATAAGTGCCTTCAACCAATGCCAACGTCCTCTTGATCCCCGGGTGACCGGCCCACTTCGAATCATGACACTCTTTCAAGATTAACCGTCTAAGATCACCCCACTTAGGCACGTAAAGCCGATCCCCTTTTGTGAACAACATGTCTCCCTTAAGCCAAAATCTCCGAGTCTTTCCTTCTCTTGTTAGGGCGACGAGCTTCTTGGCAAAAGGATCATGTTCCAATCCTTCCTTGATTCGATCTTGGAGGAAGAATTGTGCTTGGGTGATTGCCGCAAACTCCGCCTTGCGACTCAATGCATCGGCTACCACATTAGCCTTCCCCGGCTTATACTCCATGTGATAGTCGAACTCGGCTAGGAAGTCTTGCCACCGAGCTTGCTTAGGACTTAACTTCTTTTGGGTTTGAAAGTAACTCGTAGCAACATTGTCAGTCTTGATCACGAATCTCGAACCCAACAAATAATGCCTCCAAGTCCGTAAGCAATGGACGATCACCGTCATTTATTTTTCTTGCACGGTATACTTCCTTTCCGTCTCATTTAGCTTCCGACTCTCGAATGCGATCAGGTGTCCATCTTGCATTAGAACTCCTCCAATAGCAAAGTCCGATGCATCCGTGTGTAACTCGAAAGGCATAGTTACATCCGGTAGTCTCAACACCGGTTCTTCCATTACCGCCTACTTCAAACTCTCGAACGCCACTTGGAACTTTTCGTCCCAACTCCAAGCTTTGTTCTTCTTTAATAGGTCCGTCCAGGGAGATGCTGTTGCCGAGTACCCCTTGATAAACCTTCGATAATAGTTCACCAAGCCAAGAAAAGATCGTAACTCTGTTACCTTGGTTGGTGGTTCTCACTCTTGGATAGCTTTTACTTTTGCCCCGTCCATCATCAATCCACCGTCTTTGATCTTGTGTCCCAAGAACTCGACTTCGTCTTGGGCGAAAGAGCATTTCTCCAATTTCACATAAAGTTCGTTGTCTCGTAACACTTGGAACACCTGTTTCAAATGTAAGACATGCTCCTCCAAGGTATGACTATAAACGACGATATCATCCAAGTATACCACCACAAATTTATCAAGAAATGGGTGAAATAGCTTATTCATGAGGGTGCAAAATGTTGCGGGAGCATTTGTTAAGCCAAAGGGCATGACTAAGAACTCGTAAGATCCATACCTCGTGACGCACGTCGTCTTATCTTCGTCTCCCTCCGCTATCCGTACTTGGTAGTACCCGATCTCAAGTCTAACATGGAGAAGTATCTCGCCTTTCCAAGTTGATCAAACAAATCAGCGATAAGAGGAATATGGTACTTGTTCTTAATTTTTACCTTGTTAAGTGCCCGGTAGTCTATGCACATCCGTAAGGATCCGTCCTTCTTCCTTTGAAATAGCACCGACGCACCATACGGGGCTTTCGAGGCTCGAACGTAACCCGCATCTAATAGATCTTTGAGTTTTTTACGTAACTCCTCCAACTCGGGTGGTGGCATTCGGTAAGGGGCTTTGGCGGGTGGCTTGGAACCCGGTTCCTACTCGATGGTATGATCCACCTCCCTCCTAGGTGGTAGTTTCTTGGGCAACTCCTTGGGCATCACGTCCTTGAACTCATCAAGTACCCGCTCAATCTCCTTCGGTACCTCCACTTTGCCCGAATCACCATCCGTTTCTAGCCTTGTTACTGCCAAATAGCAAGGCTCGCTCTTGTTGTACCCTTTCTTGAATTGCATGGCCGAAAGGGTCTTCGCTCCACACTTGGAATCCCACTCCGTGCTAACCATGCAAGTCTTTCCACCATCTAGGATACATAAAGAATTAGCAAATGGCATAGGGAAAGCTCGTACCTTATCGAGGAACTCTAACCCAAGAACCACATCGAAATCATCCATCGGGACCACCGACAAGTCAATCGTCCCTTCCCATTCTCCAATCTTAGTTTGAACATCCTTGGCCACTCCTTCCATCGGCTTGGCCTTCGAGTTTACCGGCTTGAACGTCCCACTTCCTTTTGTAGCGTTAATCCTTAGCCGCTTGGCTTCATCAACCGACACGAAATTATGAGTGGCACCGGAATCTACTAGAGCATGTACCTTAGTCCCATTGATGGTTGCTTCCACGAATTGTAATCCCTTCCCTACAACTTTTGGCACCTCCATCTTGGCCTTGATTGCATTCAAAATCCTCATCGAGCTCATGCATCCACCATCACTTGGGCCTTCGTCTTCATGAGCCATCATTCCGTTAAGGCTTGCCTTCTTGGGGCAATCTCGAGCTCTATGAGGTCCGTCACATATGAAGCATCCACCACTCTTGAAGGCCGTCTTTACTTCCTTGTTCTTTCCGGCGGGTGGTTTACGTGTATTATCGGGCTTTGCTTGAGCGGTTTTCTCTCCCCCACCTTTATCATGGCTCACCTTTCGATCCTTCGGCTTAGACGTTTCCCTTCTCGTACTAAAGTCGATCAAGCCCTCGGCATAGGCGATAGCCGTAGCAAGTTCTTGAACTCCACGCCTCTCTAACTCCGTCTTAGCCCATCCTTGCAAACCATCGAGGAAATAAAAGAGAGAGTCTTGTTCGGAAAGATCCGGAATCTCCAAGGTTAGTGTAGTAAATTCCTTAACATAATCCCAGATCGTTCCGGAATGCTTAAGTTTACGAAGCCGACTCTTTGCGTCGTTCTTAGCATTCTCGGGATAAAATTGCTTCTTAAGTTCCGCAACAAAATCAGCCCAAGTATTGATAGTACACGTACCTCGCTCGATATCTCCATATCGACGTCTCCACCATAACACCGCGGTATCCTTCAAGTATCGGGTCGCCATCTTGATGTTTGATTCATCATCCATAATGTTGACGCCCTCCAAGTATTGCTCCATCTCCCACAAGTAATCATCAACCGCCCTAGCTTCTCGTTTTCCCACGAATGGTGATGGTTTTGGAACATCGATCTTCGGAGCATTATTACCACCATTGCCACCTCCATTCACCATGGATCGCTTGCATAACACTACATCGGCTTGCAAGTCTTCGATGGTCTTTTCAATGTTGGAGATTTTGCCTGCGAACAACTCTTTTAGGCCATTGATTTCACGCTTAAATTCACCGCTAAGCGTATTGATGACCTCCCGAAAGTCATCCTTCATGGTCACAAACTCGGTGTCTAGACCATCCAAGCCCTCAACTTGGGTCTTCAACTCCGACACGGATGTCTCAACACCCGCCAATCTCTTATCAAAGCTCGACATAACGTCCTTAGACGCACCTCTCTTCTTCGGGTCTTGACGCTTATCATCGCGACCTTGCCTCTTGTCAATGACCGCACTTCCACTAGCGCCAATCTTCTCGGTCTCGTTTGCCATCGCCTTGAATCAACGCTTGCTCTGATACCACTTGTCACGGACTTGTCTCTACAAGGTCTCCCGTGCGGCACTTAGTCTCGACTAAGTTCAGCCTTGCTCGAATACTCAACGATGTATGCAACGAAAGTAAACTTCAAAGAGAGGAACAAGTGGAATATAAAGAGAACGCTTTGTATTACTAGAGAGCTTTGCAAGTTTTTTTACAAGAGAACTTCTTGAATGCCATCTACAAATGAGGCTACTCCTATTTATACTACTCTATACAAGTTTCTACACCCTTCCATGGTAGGAAGATTCTAGGACTTCCATGAGCTTCTAGGGCTTCCATGATATTCTAGAGTCTCCTACATCTTCCAACACTTTCCATCATATTCCAAAGGCTTCCAAGATTATCCAAGATCTTCCAAGAGAAGTGTGAAACAATCCGGAATCCCGAACATCCTCGAAAATGATTTAATCGAGTAGGCGGGTCATGACATTTTGGTTACTTCTTTGTCCAATGTGGGATTGACTTTGCATTTTATATACATAGCAAACATGTTCTTTCAGAATTTTGTTTTTTGTTATTCTTTTATTGTACAAAGTAATTATATACCCGTTACTTCACCTATCATTTCTTTTTAAAACCAAGCAGCAACCGCATTAGTGTACTCTCACAAACATTTAGCGAAGACATAGAGACGAGCCTTTTAGTAGATGAAACTTAATAAAGTAACTGATATTTTTTAGTCTATTGCAAAATTAGAGTGAAATATGTTCAATAGATGAATATATTGTTCAATTAGAAAGTGAAAGCATATTTTGAGTCTCTATGTTGAATAAGAGAAATCTGACGTCTCTATAGTATATATAGATCGATATGAACGCTTGTTGTCTGTGTACAACGACGTTAGCTCCATGTGACAAAAGAAAATGTTCCCATGATCATTTTTTCACGTATTACGTCTAACCTCGTATACTCTCATCCTTTGCATATGTAGCTAGTGGTGTGATCTCTATACTCTTAACTATTATGGAGCGAATTGTTGGTCTAACTAGACTCTCAAAGTCTCAAGTTTAGACAAGAACGTTGCTTTGACATCTCTTATAGTCCAATTAAAATCAAGCGCGTTATATATTCTCTCTTTTACTCACTAAAAAGGTTGTAAATCTAGAGTTGAGCCATCCGGCACAAAGATATACGTCTAAAGCTCAACTATATCAACAACCACAAGTTTGCATATGTAGCTAGTGGTTTGATCTGTATAGACTCTTAACTAGTATGGAGTGGATTGTTGGTCTAACTAGACTCTCAAAGTCTCAAATTTAGACAAGAACGTTGATTTTTCATCTCTTCTGGTCCAATTAAAACCAAACGCATATATATTCTCTCTTTTACTCACTAAAAAGGTCGGTAAATCTAGAGTCGAGCCTTACGGCACAAAGATATACGTCTAAAGCTCAACTATATATTCTCTCTTTTACTCACTAAAAAAGTCGTAAATCTGAAGTTTAGCCTTCCGGCACAAACATATACGTCTAAAGCTAGACTATATCATGCTTTAGACTATATCAACGACCACAAGTTGTTGGAATAACCATAAGCTTATATTTAGGCATTTAGCTATTTGTTTGTCTAGTGGGATTGAGTATAGCATATGTTAACACAAATAAACCGTAAAAACGTTTATTAATATTTTGCGATCTCTTTGTGTTTTGTTGATAACAAATATAATTTTATCTTAAGTACAGTTATAAGGATACATGTTATTTTTGTAAAGCATTTACATATAGTCACTTAATACAAATTGTTGTAATAAATCATTTGTTGTAATAGTTTATTAGGATGGGTAAAAATCACAACCCATGGATCATATCCATAACCCATGGTATTGACCCATACCCATTTGACAAGATGCATTGCATCTATTAGATATATTGTATCTAATAAAATACCCATGGACCAACCCATAACCCATAACCCATGACCCATAACCAAAAAACCCATGAGCAAAGAGGAGCGTCCCACGGATCCCTAGGTTTACACTAGACGGATCCCTTAAGGGAGGGATCCGTGGGATCCGGGGAACAGTGGCAAGTTTTGCCTATAAATAAAGAGCCATTTCTTCATTCTAACTCACCCCTCTTCTTACTAATTCTCTCATATACTCTCATTCTCTTCTAAGAAAAGATCACTTGATCTAGATAGTTGTTCTTCTTTCTTTCTTTAGTGATTCTCATATAGGTCCTTCTCTAAGGCGAGATCACGAGCATTCTACAAGTCATCCAAGCAAGGGGTCCTTGATTGATTTTGTAACACCCCGCCTTATCTGACCACAATATTGTCCGCTTTGCCCGTAGGCTCACGGCTTTGTTTTTGTGGCCCCATTTGAAGACTTCCCAGCAGGTCACCCAAGCCAGTACTACTCTCACATGAGCACGCTTAACTGCCAGTTCCTAAGAACTCCACCCGCAGTAGACCACAAAACGCGTTGTGTCATTGTAAGGCGAATGTTATCTTATGAGCCCAGCATCTCTCCAGGCCACAGCCGATGTGGGATTTGCCTAGGGTGTCACAATCACCCCCCTTAGGGACTCATCGTCCTCGATGAGGTTTGCCCCACCATCCCGAACGGATCAGGAGTGGCTCTGATACCACTTGTAACACCCCGCCTTATTTGACCACAATATTGTCCGCTTTGCCCGTAGGCTCACGGCTTTGTTTTTGTGGCCTCATTTGAAGACTTCTCAGCAGGTCACCCAAACCAGTACTACTCTCACATTGTGACACCCTAGGCAAATCCCACATCGGCTGTGGCCTGGAGAGATGCTGGGCTCATAAGATAACATTCGCCTTACAATGACACAACGCGCTTTGTGGTCTACTGCGGGTGGAGTTCTTAGGAACTGGCAGTTAAGCGTGCTCATGTGAGAGTAGTACTGGCTTGGGTGACCTGCCGGGAAGTCTTCAAATGAGGCCACAAAAACAAAGTCGTGAGCCTACTGGCAAAGCGGACAATATTGTGGTCAGATAAGGCGGGGTGTTACAAGTGGTATCAGAGCCACTCCTGAGTCGTTCGGGATGGTGGGGCAAACCTCATCGAGGACGATGAGTCCCTAAGGGGGGGTGATTGTGACACCCTAAGCAAATCCCACATCGGCTGTGGCCTGGAGAGATGTTGGACTCATAAGATAACATTCGCCTTACAATGACACAACGCGCTTTGTGGTCTACTGCGGGTGGAGTTCTTAGGAACTGGCAGTTAAGCGTGCTCATGTGAGAGTAGTACTGGCTTGGGTGACCTGCCGAGAAGTCTTCAAATGAGGCCACAAAAACAAAGCCGTGAGCCTACGGGCAAAGCGGACAATATTGTGGTCAGATAAGACGGGGTGTTACTGATTTGTTCCTCCATAAGATTTCTGTAGCAAAGATCTTGTATTTGATATTTCACATAGTTGTTGTGTTATAGTCGTGTTGGTTTGGTCCACCGTTTTACGGACTCGGTATTTAGCTTTGTACCGGAAAAAGGTGTAAGCAACGTTGTGAAGGCTTCTCCGCCAAGTTGAAGGAGTTTGTTGACATAGTGCTTGAACTCTCGAGTAGGTGACTCGGGGAGTGGAGTAGTGCAAGAAAGGTGTCCTTGTAGCCAAACCACTATAAATCGGTTGTGTCATTTCTATCCTTTACTTTACTTTATTTACTTGCATTATCATTAGATCTATACTTTCTCTTCATCCATACGATTTCACATAATATCGAATCTAAAGTTTTTGAAACTAACATAAAATCGACAAAACTATTCAACCCCCCTTCTAGTTTTCCACAATTGGCATCAAGAGCTAAGTTTATAAAAGTTTTAAAGTAAACCGTATTTTAAAAACGTTTCGATCACTATGGGTTCTGAAAACTATAAGGAAGGGAAATCTATGCAACGACCACCACTACTTGAAACTAATGGTTTTATCTATTGGAAAAATAGATTCGAAACATATGTGAAGTCTAAAGATATTGATCTTTGGTACATTATTGTTGAAGGCGATTTTGAGGCTACCTCAAAATATGATAAAGGAAATTTAGTTAACATACCTCATGATAAACTAAATGATGACATGAAAAAAAATCTTTCCACAAATAGTGAAGCTAAAATGGTATTATATAATGTTTTACCCAAAAAGGAATTCGAAAGAATTTCTATGCTTAAAACCTCTAAAGAAATTTGGAATTCTTTAGTTGTAACTCATCAAGGTAATCAACAAGTAAAAAATAATAAAATTGATTTATTTGTTCAACAATATGAACAATTTTCAATATCGGATGAGGAAACTATAGATCATTCTTTTGCTAATTTTAATACTATTATTACATCTTTACAAGCACTTGATGAATCTTCTTCTAGCCGTAACCATGTTAGGAGATATCTAAGGGCACTTCCATCCAAGTGGAGATCCAAGGTGACGGCAATCGAAGAGTCAAAAGATTTGACAATCCTCACCCTTGATGAACTCATAGGCAACTTAAAAGTCTATGAGCTTGTCCTTGCTAAAGATTCTGAAGTCTCAAAGGTGAAAGAGAAACACAAATCTCTTGCCCTTAAAGCCAAAAAGGCCTCAAGCGATGAAGAGAACTCCTCTTCGGATAGTGACGAAGAGGAGTATGCCATGGCGGTAAGGGACTTTAAAAAGTTCTTTAGAATGAAGGGAAGATACGTCAAACAACCATATGACGACAAGAAAGGATTCCGAAAAAGCAAAGAGGACGAAAAACCAAGGGATGATCGTGCTTGCTTTAAGTGTGGGGACCCAAACCACTTTATTAGTAAGTGTCCCAAACGGGATGATCAAAAGGCATTCGTGAGCGGCTCGTGGGAATGAGCGAGGAGGAGGACGAAGAAATTTGTCTCATGGCAAATGACGAGGTATGTCACGAATACTATAGTAGCTCATCACTAGATGATGACTCACTGCATAATGAATGTGACAAACTTTGCAAAATTAGCTTAAAAGTAATTAACAAAAACAAGTTTTTGAAAAATCAAAACCAACGTTTAGATAAGGAAGTCATAGAGTTAAAAGCAAAATTGAAACGTCTAGAAAAGGGTAAAATAGCAAGTGGCGAATGTGAACTTTGCGTTCAACTTCAAACACTAGTTGATCAACTAGATTCTAAGATTTCTAGAATGAGTAATAATACTTTAGATATAATACTAGATAGTGTTAAAACTGGAACCAACCATAAAGGTTTAGGCATTCAGCAACTTGATACGTCAACTAGTGAAAACAAAGAAACACAATTCGACAAAGGCAATAGAAAAACAGGCCACTGTTTGTGGCGGATCCCACGGATCCCACAAAAAGGGAACCGGCTAGTGTACAGCCAGGGATCCGTGGGTCTGCTGAAGCAAACAGTGTTAATAACATAACTTCTTCCTCTAGAACTGATTTTGTTATTGTTAATAAGAAGAAACCAACTCATATTACCACTAGACAACCACCCCCAAAATATAATCCAATTTTTGCAAGAAACAAAGCTCTATCTTTTTCAAAACCAAACACATCTAGGAGACCTAATAATGTTTACCCGAGAAGTAACCATCAAATGGGATGGAACCCAAATATGCAAAATGGCTTTCCATTTAAAAACTTTGCACCATGGAATGCATATTCACCTTATCCATACATGTCTAACATGAATGGAATGTTTAACACTAATGGACCCATGAACAAATGGGGACCAAACTTTTGAGTTAATTGTTTTCTTAAGTGTGCTTAAAGGTCGACCTAGATCCGGATGAATGGGTCAAGGATAGCGGGTGCACGAGGAACATGACCGGAAATAAAGATCTATTCTCCAAATATGAATCCTTCAATGGAGGAAATGTGGTGTTTGGAAATAGCAAAAGTAAAATCATCGGTAAAGGTGCGATTTCTAACAAATCTCTAACCATTAGTGATGTGTGTCACGTAGAAAACCTAAACTTTAACCTCTTAAGTATAGGACAAATATGTGATAAAAAGTGCAATGTACTTTTTACCGAAACCGGTAGTAAGATATTAAAAAATGGCATAACCATAGGAAGAGGAATTAGGAAACATGGAGTATATGTCATTAAAATTGGTAATGAACCTAAAGACAAACTTTGTCTTACTTCTATGGATGATACTTCGACCTTATGGCATCGAAGATTGGGTCATGCCAATATGCGACTTCTTCAATCGCTATCATCCAAATATCTAGTAAGATATCTACCTAAATTAAAATATGAACAACACTTTTGTGATGCTTGTAATGTAGGAAAACAAGTCCATTCTAGTCACAAAGGTAAAAACATGGTATCTACAACTAAGTGTCTAGAATTACTACACATGGATTTATTTGGTCCATCCGCTATCCAAAGTTATTGAGGCAACTACTACATATTGGTTATAGTGGATGATTACTCTTGGTACACATGGACTAAATTCCTAAAGAACAAAACGGAAATGTTTAATTATTTTGAAATATTAAGCAAGATAATCCAAAGACAACTAAGAAGACCTATAGTGTCTATTAGAACGGATCATTGTAGGGAATTCGATAATGAAGTGCAATTTGGAGCTTTTTGTGACGCTAATGGTATTACTCACAACTTCTCGGCTCCTCGCACTCCACAATCGAATGGGGTAGTTGAAAGAAAGAATAGAACCATATAAGAATGAGTCGCACCATGCTAAATGAGCAATCCATACCTCAAAAGTTTTAGTGCAATGCCGTTGATACTTCAACGTACATACTTAATCGAGTATTAATTAGAACAATTTTAGGTAAAACTCCATACGAGTTACTTCGAGGCAAAAAGCCTACGTTAGATCACTTTAGAGTCTTTGGTAGCAAATGTTTTCTTCTTAACACTAAAGATTACCTTACAAAATTTGATCCTAAATCAACCGAAGGTATCTTTCTAGGTTACTCTCCTAATAGCAAAGCTTACGTCATATTAAATAAAGAAACAATGAAGGTAGAAGACTCATTAAATGTAAAATTTGATGAAAGTCCACCCAAACCCTCTCCACCTCTTGTCGATGACGAGATTGTTGAAAGTGAAGCTATTGTAATTAAGAAAAAGATAAATGAAGAAGAAGAAGAATCTTCAAATAATGAACTCATAAATATTAAAGAGTCCAAAGATCACCCCGTAGATAAGGTCATAGGAAAGTTAAACGAAAGATCCTTAAGGTCTCAAGTTCAAAACCAAAGTAGCCTATTTTGTTTTGTTTCAACCATAGAACCTAAGAATACACAAGAAGCCATAAAAGATAAAAGTTGGGTAATGGCTATGCAAGAAGAGTTAAATCAATTTGTTTCTAACACCGAGTAATCAAACCATAATAGGAACCAAATGGGTTTATAAAAACAAGTTAGATGCAAACGGAGTAGTGTCTAGAAACAAGGTAAGACTCGTTGCCCAAGGGTATAACCAACAAGAAGGAATAGACTTTGATGAGACCTATGCCCCCGTGGCTAGATTAGAGTCTATAAGAATACTTCTTGCTTATGCTTGTGCTAATAATCTTAAACTTTATCAAATGGATGTCAAAAGTGCTTTTCTAAATGGTTTTATTAATGAAGAAGTATATGTAGCTCAACCTCCGGGCTTCATCGATTTTGAAAAACTTAAACATGTGTATAAGTTAAAGAAATCCCTTTACGGTCTTAAACAAGCTCCAAAAGCTTGGTATGATAGACTCAAGTGATTCTTAATCAAACACAACTAAACCATGGGGTTAGTTGATAACACACTTTTTACTCACACATAATCATTGTTCAAATATATGTAGATGATATTATATTCGGATCCACTTGTCAAGACATGTGTGATGATTTCTCTAAAATCATGCATGACGAGTTTGAGACGAGTATGATGGGAGAACTTAGTTTCTTTCTTGGTCTACAAATCAAACAAGTAGAAGATGGTATCTTCTTTAATCAATCTAAATACATAAAAGAGATGTTAAAGAAATTCGGTTTAGAAGATTCAAAACCAATTAGGACACCAATGTCATCCGACACTAAACTCACAAAAGATGAAGACGGCGAATCCGTTGATAACACAAAATATCGTGGCATGATTGGTAGTCTTCTCTACCTCACGGCTAGTAGGCCGGATATCATGTTTAGTGTTTGTCTATGTGCTAGGTTTCAAGAAGACCCTAAAACATCACATCTAGAAGCCGTCAAAAGGATATTTAGATACATTAAGGGTACGACACAATTAGGATTATGGTATCCTAAGGGTACGGGAGTAGAAACAATTGTATATGCAGATTCTGACCATGCAGGTGATTATGTTGACCGAAAAAGTACAAGTGGGGTATGTACTTTTATGGGATGTTGTTTAACATCTTGGTTTTCTAAGAAACAAACGGCATTAGCAATATCAACAACCGAAGCCGAATATGTCTCCCCGGCAAAGCATGCCAACAAGCACTATGGATGAAACAAGCGTTAGTTGACTACGACATTCATCTAAGTGACATAGCCATTCTATGTGACAACAAAGGTGCCATCGATTTAAGGAAGAATCCAGTATTACATTCTCGCACAAAGCATATAGAGATTCGTCATCACTTCTTAAGAGACAATGTTCAAAAGGGGAACATCTGTATTGAGAAGGTATCGTCCCAAGACAACATAGCCGACGTCCTCACCAAACCGTTGAAGCGGGAATAATTCAACCTACTTCGTCTTGGTCTTGGTCTCATGGAACAATCGTCGTAATTTTCCTTTTTAACTCTACAAGGTATGTAAACACTAGCCTTCTTTTTTCTGAGTATATGATCTCTATTTCACGCACAACTCACAAACAATACGGGAATTTTCAAAACCCAAGATATGTTTTTCACTTATAACTCATAGTCTTTCTTATTTCCTTCAAAATAAGTACAAGTTGCAAACATATAATTACATGCACATCTTCTTTTCAAAGGATAAAACGTTTTTATTTGCACATAGAAACCTCTTTTCAAATCGTTTTCTAAAAATGATACCTCTTCCCGTATCAATTTCACAAAAGCAATCTCCCACGTCTAGGACAAATCACTTTTTCGTTATTAATACAAAGTAAAAACCCGTTTTCATTGCATCTCATGTCTTTTGAATGCTAAAGAGGACACATAACTAATATGTGTTTTCGGGTACATTCATTTAAGCAAGAATGAATTAGGAGCACTCGGCTTATCTCACATAATAGTATGCTTTTTCACTTCTAGTTTATTTTTCTTTTCTTTTTAGGAGTCGAGATAACCGCAACTCCAAATAGTTTGCATATAGGCACACACTAGGCAAAAATGTTTCCAAAAGGAAAATTTTGAGCTGCCTGAATCACCAGTACCACGGATCCCAGCCTTAATGCTAGATGGATCCCTCAAGGGAAGGATCCGTGGGATCCGTGAGACATAAGCTATTTTTAACTTCTATTTTTCTCACTTTATTTTGGAGTATGTGATTTAATGCTTGTTTTCTCATGATCACATGCCTTAAATTCATATCTAATCATTATATTTTAATCCATATTTTGGGTCAAACATTCATTGCAATGCATAAATGTTTTTCTATAAGTAGGATTCCCAACATTGCTTGCTATTCATCTCTTCCTCACAAACAAACACCACCATGTCTTCCAAAAGATCTTCCAACTTAGATGAATCACATAATGCAAACAATCTATTTAAAGAAATCCAAACTTTTGTCCTCCCGCCGTCCAAAATACCACAATCAAAATCTAGGATATCCGCACGGATTAGCATCCGGCCTTGTTGCTTAGCAAAACCATCATCGAATGGCTCATGATCAACAAATAACTCACCACAAGATGCTTCCATTATAGCACATCCTTCATCACCAACAAGTACACCAACTTCATCACCCATCAACTCACCACCTAAAGTCACTCTTTTGGAACTCCTTAAGACTCCAACAAGATCTCAACAACCAAAACAAAAATAAATAGCCTTTTTGACACCTCCCACTTCTCCAAACACAATTTTCAAAGACCTTGAAACCTCACCACCCTTAGCTCCCATTGAGCTACAAGAACATCTAGGTTCTTTTCCACCACAACTTCTAAACATTCCGGACTTTGATCCGTATTTTTCTATTTTTCCACCACATCTTCCGCATCTCACAAATCAAAACAACCCAGAAAACTTCCGCACTCATTACCCACATAACTTACATTGTGAACATTGTCAATCCACTAGGGATATTGCACTAGAAGTTAGGGAAGAAATGCGATTCATACTCAACCTCATTCTTGATCGCATCAATATCATCACTCATCAAAACCTCCATCCATAACCTTATGCTAGCATGGAAGGAATCATTAATACTATTTTATATTTTTAGTATTCTTCTTTTGAGTCATTTTTAAGAACAAGTCTTGTTCTTACTTTTACATGCTTGTATGTGGCATAAATACCACTACATTTTGTTGTTTTATTACAAGGCCTTGTTTACATACCTTGGCTCCCAATATTGATTCTCGTCAATCACACGATTACTTATGCATGTTACTACTAACCTTTTCTCTGTAGGATTTTTTTTTATTTTTGTTGGATATTAGTTTTCACATACACATCAAACTATAACACAAAGTGGCGTATAAATGGAATTCTAGAGAGAGAAAGTTAGAGGTTTAGAGAACTTAGTGAGAGAAAGTGAAAGATATTATTATGAGCTCCAACTCTCTACCTTGGGAGGTAGAGAGTATTTATAGTCTTACATAAATCGCCACACATCGGGCTGTGGATCAGGCATACAGTGGGTAAAGACCCGTCCGTCCTCCACGGTGTTACTTAACTAAATACTACTTAACTTAAAAGGAACTACGACTACGAGCTTTCTAACGATTACATATACTTGAGGTGACCGACTCTTTAATACCTGGAATTTCTAATTCCTAACAATCTCCCCCTAAGGGAGGTCACCTCAATCATGTACCAAAATTACATTGAATACAAATAGATATTACATTAACAATTGATCTTGCATTCTTGATGTAGTCTTTTTCTCCTAAGCTCGTAGTCATTAATACTTCACATTGCATGTTTGGTTACTTCAAGTGGAGGTCTTTTACTGATCCAGGTGATAATAAATTTGTGCCGGCATTTGAGATCATTAGCTATCAAAAATCTCTGAGACATCCTTTGTGGTGTTGGTATTATGTGATGTTGTGACATTAGGACCGACATGCTCACATTCTGGATCATGATATCTACTTATCAGAGTAGCGGAAGCTTTCGTTGATTCAAGATATTGGCAGCAGCGTAGCAGAAGCATGGAGTGAAAATATCAGAGTCATTGATGCACTAATCATGATTTCTTTTGAGTTGAATGTGTTAAGTGAGCATGCGGCTATGGATTGACCGCTTCATTCTGATCAGCTGCAAACGTCGGGCGTACCTGCATACAACAGTTAGCAATAAATCGCACGAAAGTGTCTTTGATCACTTTCGTTGAATTGAGGTACACGGCCCACGGTTCCCCGTTGATCAGTACATGTACTGCCTGTGATCAGGTATAATTCCGAAGAATTTCCTTGACAGGGTTTCGCAGCTGCTCTAGCTGTTCTCAAACCGGAACATCTCAAAGAAGACAACACGGAGTGAGTGAACCAGCGAATTTTAAGTTCACTGATTGATGAAAAGAGATTTGAAAAACAATCGTGTATTGCTCAATAGAAATTATTTTTGCAATACAACGAAGGTTTTATTGAAACTCAATTATCAATCATAAAAACACCTTTTGGTTTGAAAAATGAGTACACGGTCGATGTGCTAAAGAAAAGAGTTTTTAAGCACAACGACCGGTTTTTCAAAGGTATCCGTCAATCCATAACCTGAACCAGGATTGATTCAAGTGATTGAATCGCCCCATTGTTTCTGTTCAGTTGTCACATGGTTGATCTATATAATAGATCTCACATGCCACCTACCAGGAGCTTGTTTGATGTTGGCTCCAGAAGGCTTTCCACCTTCATTGTGAATATGTATACACATCACTCAGATGTTCTGGCAATACCACAAGGATAATGCGTAGGACTCAAGATATAATCTCTCTTTCCACATTGTGTGAAACAGAGAGTCTTCATTGAAAGTGTCCTAATGAGATTTATTGATGATCTCGTGGCTCTAGACTCAATTTGTGCATATTTGGATCCTGTGCAGGAGACTAGGGAGAGGGTCTCCTTCTTCAATATCAACAATCTCTAAGAGAAATTCGATAGATAATGTCGGTTCCCCGTGAGAATGAAACAAGTCCTTTTAAGAGGAACTTGAGTGGTTTGGAAAGTTGAAGTGCAGTGCGTCACTGGGTCCATGACGTCTTGTCTTCAATACCGATGTTACCATCAGTAGCATATGAAGTGAACCCGGTTTCTGCCCTAAGGTTGAATAAATGGAGGGCTATTTGTTTTCACCCTTTTCTCATTCAATTCTTTTTAATTCTTCAACCCCTTCAGTGCTTACCGAGACTTCATAGCAAGAACTTTGTTGGGTTTGTTCCAGTACTTGCTCTATCTCAGTCCGCACTCTTCCCATATCTCACTTTTCTCCTTTTATCATCATACCTAAGGACTTCTACACTATCTAGTGGATTGTCCCTGGGTAGATCCCTCCGGTTCTGGCGGATCATGGGAACACATACCTAACCTTATCATCCTTATATCACCGTACATAAAGTAAAGTTGGTCGGTCAATTTAGTATTGTTCATCTGCCATTGGAACCAATTGAAAACCATTTGAAAATCAATCCAGATACTTGTGATATATTATCAAAACATTTTGTGCCTGAATTATTTTTGATATTTTTAGAACAGGTGCTCCCCCTCAACATGTGCATCAAATGTTTGAAATCGTTTTGCACACGGAGGCAAGAGGAAGAATTTACTTCTTTGATTACCATTTTCTAAAAGATATCAACATCACTTCCCTGATCAAATCAAGAAGATAAAGCATTTCCGAGAAGGATGAGGTTTTTCATAAGTTTGCTCCCCCTCAGTATGTGCCTCGAGATTAGAAAAGAGTTTTGCACATGCTAGAAGGAACCTGCACATTGAGATAAATGATCACGTTTCAAATCATAGGTTTAAGATAGATGCTCCCCCTCAACATGTGCATTGAAAATTTGAAATCGTTTGTCACATGTGGGAAGGACAGCATGTACATCCTTATAAAACCATTTACCGAATTATCAGTTTAAATCCAATTTAAATCACACATTCTCCCCCGATCACAATTATCAAATCATTTGAGATTTGTGATCTCTTATAGATTTCAATTGATTTTGAAAGCTTTTAAGGGGAATTGTGACTAGATTATGAAAGCGTTTTAACTGATAAGGATCGGATTTTAAGACTTTAAACTCCATTGATAAAACATGCATGTTCATCTTTTGAAAACAATTTAATGCCAAATAACTTTTTAATTTAATTGAAATCATTCTCCCCCTCAATCAATGACATAGGTTGTTGATTGAGAGATAGAGATTTTGACAAATAAGTCCTGATGATTATCAAAAATAGAGACCGAGTTATTTTTCAAAGCATTTAGTTTTCAGCAGACAAATGTATATAGAATCAGAGCATGGAATTTTGAAAGCATGATAAAACATGGCTCTGTTCTTTCTTTTAAAAAACCGGGTTATTGCCTGAAAATGACAATAAACCATTTTTTTTTAAATAAAAATTCGAACAATATCTAAAGTTGCGTGTCATTCTTTGAATGACAACAACAAGACCGTAGATATTATCGAATCGAGAGAAACATGACAAAATGACAATTTTTTTTTTTTTTTTTTTTTTTTTTTTTTTTTTTTTTAATTTTTGAAGGTTTTATAATTTTGTATTTTGTTTTTCGAATAGATATATACAAGAGACAGATGAAGGTAGACCTTTACTCCTCGTATTCCTCCTGAAGACGTTTGAGTGTTTCTGGTTGAAGGCTTTTTAAGCCAAGACGTGGAAGAATAAACTCAAAACGTTCTCTTGGAAGAGCTTTGGTTAAGATGTCTGCTAACTGATATTCAGACCTCACAAAATAGAGTTCCACCACACCTTTTTCCACTTGTTCCCTGATGAAATGATGTCAAATGTCGATATGCTTTGCTCTTGAGTGTTGAACGTTGTTGCATGAGAGAGCGATAACACTTTTATTATCACAGTACAGAGGGATTTTGTTGAATTCAAAGCCATAGTCAGATAGTTGAGATCTCATCCATAAGATTTGAGCACAACAAGATGACATGGCTATGTATTCAGCCTCTGTAGAGGAAATAGAAGTACTCATTTGCTTCTTTGAAGACCAGCTCACAAGCTTATCACCCAAAAACTGAGCACCTCCAGACGTACTTCGACGTGTATCTTGACAACCTGCATGATCAGCATCTGCATAGGCCGTTAGTGACATACCGGTGTCCTTCGGGTACCAAAGACCCATATTGATGGTTCCTTGGAGATACTGAAAGACCCGTTTAACTGCTTCAAGGTGCCTTTTAGTAGGCTTAGCCTGGTATCTAGCACACATGCAAACAGCGAACAAGATGTCTGGTCTACTAGCAGTGAGGTACATCAGGGATCCAATCATACTACGATATTTCGTTTGGTCAATCATGATCCCTGAGTGGTCCTCATCTAGTTTGGTTCGATCAATCATGGGGGTGTCAACAGGGTCACTTGAATCAAATCCAAATTTCTTTAAGATCTCTGTTGCATATTTAGATTGATTTATGAAAATGCCTCCGGGACTTTGTGAAATTTGTAATCCCAAGAAAAATGACATTTGTCCCATCATTGACATTTGAAATTTTGAACTCATTTCATTCGAAAAATGATCACATTCCATTGGGTCTGTCGAGGCAAAAATAATATCATCAACATAAATTTGAACATGAATTAAATGTTTGCCTGACTTCCTGGTGAACAATGTAGGATCAACTGCTCCTTTGCTAAATCCGGTTGATAGAAGAAACTTTGACAGTGTATCATACCATGCCCTTGGAGCTTGCTTTAAACCGTAAAGAGCCTTCTTCAAACGATAAACGTGATTAGGATGCTCTTGATTCACAAATCCTTCAGGTTGGCTGACGTATACGACTTCTTTAAGATCTCCGTTCAGAAATGCTGTCTTCACATCCATCTGATAGACTACCATGTTCTTACTAGCAGCATTAGCCAGAAATATTCTGATTGCCTCGATTCGAGCAACTGGAGCAAAAGATCCTTCAAAGTCAATACCCTCCTCTTGACGGTATCCTTTAGCAACTAATCGAGCCTTGTTCTTCAACACATCACCATGCTCATCAAGTTTCACTTTGAAGATCCATTTAAGAGCAATAATCATAGCACAGTCTGGAGCAGGTACTAACTCCCATACATCAAGTCGATCAAACTCATGAATTTCATCTTGCATGGCATTGAACCAGCTATCTTCATTCATGGCGGTTTTAACATCTTTTGGTTCGATCTTAGATAGTACGGAGTTGAAGAAGCACCATAAGGCATCGGTTGCAAGTTGTTTCCGTGTTGATACAGGACGAGAGGGATTTCCAATTATGTTATCTAGTGGATGATCGTGAGTCCATTTTCTAAGGTGTTCATGTGGCAGTTGTTGAGGGAGTGAGGTAGCAGAGTCGATGTCTCCTGAAGAAGATGGTTCTGATGATGATTCAGGAGCAAATATGTTTTCAGATGGAGCATCTTCAGGAGTAGCAAAGGGATTAACTTCATCATTGATGCCAGAAACAGTTCCATGATGTACATTTGAAGAATGATGATTTGTTGATGAGACTGAAGGATCAGCAGAAGGCGCTTCTTGGCTTAAAGATATTGAGACTGAGGGATTGACTTCATTCACAGGAATATGAGCAGCCTCTGTTGTAGGGATCGACACCTCATTAGTACTTGAATCATAAAGTTCATCAAACATAGGATCAAACAATTTCTTTAAATCATCTTCATATGGAGGTACATATGGAGTTTCTTGAGAGGAGTTTGGAACAAGGGATGAACCAATGGGACTGTTTTTGAAGTGCGGGTCCTGAGCTGGAGTGTCCAGGAGCCATTTGACCGGTCAGCTCATCAAACGTAACGTGAATTGTTTCCATGATATTTCGGGTTCTTTTGTTGTAGATTCGGTATCCCTTTTTGTTTGGTGCATATCCTACAAATACTCCAATGTCAGCTTTAGCCCTAAGTTTGCCTAAGTCTTGACCCTCATTAGTTGGATAACACAATGCACCAAACACACGAAGGAAAGAGAGATTAGGTTTTCTGTTGTGGACAAGTTCATAAGGAGTTTTTCCATGAACAGTGTGAATCAGGGAACAATTTTGTGTGTAGCATGCAGTGGCAATTGCTTCAGCCCAGAGAAACATTGGAACCTTTGAGTAAATCAGCATTGTTCTAGCGGCTTCAACAAGAGTTCGATTTCGTCTTTCAACTACACCGTTCTGTTGAGGAGTTCGTGGAACACTTCTTTGATGGCTGATTCCAACGCTTTCATAGAATTCACTAAGTTGTTTGTTGACAAACTCAGTTCCATTGTCTGTTCTGATAATTCTGACGGTTTTGTTAAGTCGAACCTGCAGCTGTTTGATGAGTTTGATGATGATATCAGGAGTTTCATCCTTTGTCCTTAAGAACTTGACCCAGTTGAATCTAGAGGAATCATCAACCACAACTAACACATATTTCTTCCCAAAGATATTCTGCACCCTCATTGGTCCACATAAATCCATATGAATCATATGAAGAACTTTTGTGACAGAGTTAGTAGGTTTGGGTTTATGGGCATACTTCTTGCTTTTCCCCAATTGACATGCTGAACAAAGATGATCCTTTTCGTACTTGAGTCTAGGTAAACCTACAACTAAGTCCTTTCTGGTGAGATCATTAATGGTACCGAAGTTCAGGTGATTGAGACGACGATGCCATAACCATGACTTTGTTTTAGAAGCCTTTGACAGCAAACAAATTGGAGAATACTTCATCATATCTTCGATGGAGATGGTGTATAGATTAGAACCACGTGAACCTCTTAAAAGTTCCTTACCATCAAGTTCTCTAACGAAGCAGGTATGTTTTCTGAAGGCTACTTCTAGATCCGAATCGCAGAATTGACCAACAGAGAACAAGTTGTGACCAAGACCTTCTACATAGTAAACTCTGGAGATAACACTTTTGCCAACAACATAGTCTCCATAACCCATAATAGCACCGAAATGATCATTCTCGAATCTAACAGTCCCGATGAATTTGCTCACGAAGTTCATGAGCCGTGACCGGTCGCCAGTCATATGCTTGGAACAGCCTGAGTCCAGGTACCACAGAACGATTTGAACGATCTGCAGTTGAACACAGACAAGAATGGATAACTGGATAATTAGGATCCCCATGCAAGAATGGGTTCCATATGGTTAGTAACAATGGTTGGAACACCCACATCAGAAATAGAAGCATTTATATCAGAAAATGAGGCAATGGGATCATTGTGAATAGATGCAGTACTAGTGTCTGTATTAGCCCTGTTCACAGTGTGATCACTTCTTAAGGGAATAGTTCTACCAGTAGGCATCCATTTTCTAATGGGCATTATCTGATTAGTCTTATGACCAACAGGTATCCAATAATAGACTATTTTACTGAATGTTCTTCCTGTGGGTTTCCACTGTTTTCTAATTTTCTTTCGTTTTTGCCTTTTAGCCTTTTTAGCATGAATTTTAGCATTAACACTATTAACTGGACAATTAACATCATTAGGCAGAACACTAACACCACGTTCATGATTAGAGACAGAATTCAAGCAGACATCAATACAAGGTTTGCAAATAGTATCAGAATTCGAATTAATTACAGTACGCCTATGGCTAATACTAGAATCAACACGATTCGTTTTATTCGATTCAAACTTAAAGTTCCTAGATTGTTCTTCTACTCTTTTCCAGTGCACATTCTTAGCTTGCGAGGTCCTATCATTCCTTGTATTGTCTTGAGACTTTGACCTGCTCCCTTTAATGTCACTGATTACTCCTGTAGAGGGAATGGGAACATTAGTTGGTTTTACTACTCTTTGCATCACCTGTTTAGATGTGCTGGGATCTGAACTACATGCAGGCACACTAAGGTTCACTTTCTTAAAACTAGAAGTGCTGGGATTTGTACTCCTAGAAGGCACACTTGAGTTCTCTTTCATAGCATTGACAGATCTGAAATCTGAACTACTTACAGGCACACTAGGGTTCGTATTCAAGACATTGGGCATCGAATGAATATCAGACTTGGCAATAGGCATCGAACATGGAATCAAAGGATTAACTCTCTCACCTAATGACTTTGGGCATATTGTGATCAAGCATTCTAAGATTTCTTGAGATCGTTTGGCATATAAGCACGCATGTCCAATTGCATTATCATGAGGTTTCTCTAACTTATCCTCTTCAACAATCTCACGCAGACATTCTAGGCAATCCTTAAGGGATGAGAAGTATGTTTGAACAACAAGTTTGTTGTTCCTGAGATGAGGAGGGACATATTTCACAGACAAAGCATATTTATTACAAAAATGAACCTTTGATACACCATTCTCCCCATTGGTCATTGACATTTTCCCTTTTACCTGACTCTTCAGATTCTCAATTTCCTTTTGCAATGAAGCTATTTGTTCATTATTTTTGTTTTATTGATTCAAATAACTCATTGAAATGGCGTTTAACCTTTTCATTTTCTTCTAGAAAACTTTCGTTTTCCTTTTGTTATGCATTTACTAGGTTTTGAAGATGAAACGTTTGAGAATTCTGAGAATCTAAAGGAGGAGGCATTTGGGAGCCTGTCATATTGTTCGTTTGACCCTTTAATTGAGAGATTTGGGCTTTCAACTTTCTGATCGTGTTGCACTGAGCTTGAATATGTTCATCACGTTTGTTAATTTGAAAAACTGCATCAAACTCTGGAGCATCTGAGGATGTCTTGATATTTGAAGTTTTGACATTTTCTTTAGGATGTTAATTTTTAGTTGTAAATTAAAATGCTCAACTTCTAGTTTAGAAAAATGTTTAACCAAATTGTCGTGATCATCCAGTTCAATTTTCTCGTTTAGTTTAGAATTAGTTTTGTCAAGCTCAATGACACGATCATGGGAGACTTTCAGGGCAACAGATAGTTCATGAAATTTGGAAGCATTAATAGAGCAATTTGAAGCAGTGAAAAAAATATCTTGAGCAACACATTCAGTAATAAGAGTCTCATTTAATGTATGCAAGTTCTTCCTCTCAATCTCATTATATATTAGTGCACGCTCATAGTCACTAACTTCAACTATCATTGCATCAAATTCCTTTTCCATTCCCTTGATATCAGTTTCTATCCCCTTTTTAAGACTCTCAAAGTGATCTTTTAGAAGTTTAAAGAAAGGCATGACCTCAGTTAAATAACATTCTTTCATTTGCTCAAAACCCCTTTCTCCTTCCGTTATACCAGTGGGTGTGATCCTTTTCTTGCAAGTTTTCTCAAAATCAACAAATAGTTGAAATATAACATATTGGCTAATTAAGGTCTTGCTTTTAGTGGCAATTGTTCTAGGAACAAGATGCATTGGTGTATTAGGAGGATACACAGTCGCTCTAGGCATTTTCCATAGGGGAGGGTTTGTTTCAACAATATTTTCAGCTTTCTGCTTATCTAAATCCATTTTCCAGAAAACTTGTTCGGGAGTCAACAATGTCTGAGGCTTAAACATGTTCAAGGAAATCCAGTTTTCCTTCTTGTAGTCATGGGGAGTGATAATTACTTTTTTCTCTTTGCATTTAGGATCATCTAATTTTTTGTTCATCTTTTATCTAGTGACTTCATCTGATTTCTTATCTTCCTCAGTGCACTCAACGCAACTAGGTTTCTGTCTAGGTTTAAGGATTTCATTGCCATCATAAAGGACCTTATGAGCATTTCTAGCCCTTTTAATGACCTCTGGATTTGGTTCCTTAACAAGGGGAATGTTATGCTTATCGCTTAAGACCCTATGCTTAGTGATCATGTGAGCAGTCTGAATGGTGTTCCCTTGTATGTACAACTTGTTTTCAAGTTTGTTTTTCAAAGTTTTCAGATTAGAAAAATCTTTCAAGAGTTTTGATTCCTTTGCATTAAATTCTTGCTTAAGCATTTTCACATTTTCTTGAAGTTCTTGTTTTTGCTTAGCAGTTTTAGAAAGCTTTTCTTGTAAGGAATTTAATTCTTGTTTCAATACTTCTTCTCTAAAATTACTTTTTTCTAATGACTGTACGCACTTGGTCATCCTATTCCTGCTCACGAGTGGTCAACTCAAATTTTGTACGTTGTTCATAAATAGCAACACGTTCTTTATAGGCATTTAGTTCAGAAATTACAGAATCATCAGGGGCACATGCAGTGTATTCATAAAAAACATAGTCATTGTTGACTGCAGAAGATGCATCACTTGGTACAACTTCATTTTCACTTTGTTTCACGTATTGATCATATGGGACAATATCGATATTACCCATATTTTCAACATTTGATTCAATAGTTTCAGTTGATTGTACTTTGTCATGCATCTGTTGCACATCAGCATCATCGTATAGTTTTAATATCTCTGAGATGAGTTTGTCTTTGGATGGGCCAGCTTGTGGTGAAGAAGAGACCTTGGGAGAAACCATTGGAGAAATGCTAGCCATAAAAATTGTGTGTGCCGTAGGTCCATCATCCACATCAGAGTCGTGTGCATCACAATCAGCGACTTGAAAGGCATTCTGATGATTGTGACCTATCTCCTGAATAGGCTGCTCATCCACATCTGCATCATAGGTCTTGGCATTTCCCTCAGCTAGAAACAGCAATTCCTCTTCATCCAAAGCAGCACCATTGTCCTGAGCTTGTACAAGCAGCATCTTATCTCTGAAGTAATCAGCATTCTGTGGACGCTTTGGAGATGTGCAGTTTCTTGCAATGTGTCCCTCACCACCACAGTTATAACATTTGATCGGCTTAGCTTGACCTTGGTTACCATTCCTTCCTCGATTCTGGTTACCAACATAACCTCTACCAGCTCCACCTCTTCCCTGATCATACTGTCTTTCCTGAACTGGTTGCACCACGATCCTTCCATCTTTCACAGTAGCTTGATTGTGTGGGTTAGATGTTGTTCTGAGGTTGTTGTTGGTTTGTGGGAGAGAATTCATGTTTTGACTAATCAGAAGAGCTAGTTGATTAATGAAGTTATCCACGTGTGCATCAGCATCAGCTTGTTTGAACATAGGATCAGGAATGAGTTTGTGATTACCATTACCCAAGGGTATGACTTGTGAGGCTTTGGTTGTGATTCTGATGTTTGAGTAGAAGGCAGTTGAGTCATTAGACGAGCTTGTCTCTCCCTGGTTGGTTTTGAACTGATTGAGAACCAATTTTTCAAACATAGCATGTCTCTCATTCTGAAGGAGGAAGGCATAGAGTTGCTCATAGTTTGTAGTCTTCAATCCTTTAGTGAGCTTCACAGAGGTGACAAACTTGTGCCATTCGGGATTCATGTTGTTCACAAATTTTGAGTTCAGCTGAATGTTAGGCATAGTCATTCTGATGTTCCTCATGTCATTCACCAACTTATGAAATCTCACATAGTACTCATAGACACTCTCATCTGGTTTCATCTTGAAGTGTTCAAATTCATCATAGAGTTGTGATTCTCTGTCTTCCATAGTTAATTCTGAACCTGAGAGAAGCATCTTGACATTATCCCATACTGCCTTTGCATCGGTGTTGTGATTGATCAGCTTGTAGATGTCTTTAGGAAGACCTTGAAGAACAATTTTAGAAGCCCTGATATCTGCATCGAATCTCTTTTTCTCCTTATCATCAAGCTCATCATACATTTTAGGTCTGTCCATTCCGTAAATAGGAGTTCCATCTTCATCAGTATCAAGTATATCTCTAGTCGTCTCAACTCGATACGGTCCTTCATCAATGGATTTGAGAATGTTGACACCATTTTCCTTTCCAAGGCAGTACAATCTGATTCGTTGAGCCCAAGAATCGTAGTCAGTTCTGTCAAGCATGGGTGGACGAGTATCTGAGCCAGCTGCTTGAACATCCTCGGCAACAGTGGAGATGATAGTAGGAACGTTGGTAGACATGTTAACAGATTATACGGGATTTTATAACTCTATGATTAAACCGGGAAATAGATTCTTTCACGGGATTTTACTAAATCAAGAGAAAACCGTAAACAATCACCCAAGTCGCTAACACCTAATTCGCTACACTCCCAAGTCGCTAGAGTCCCAAGTCGCTAGAGAAATGCAAGTCGCTAAGTAGTAACTCGCTAAGCCTCAAGTCGCTAGCAAAATTTTGGCAGCAATTCGCTACTCAAGTCGCTAAAGATACAAGTCGCTAAATAGCAACTCGCTACAGACCAAGTCGCTACCTCCAAGTCGCTACCTGTGGTGGAAAGTCCACTACTTGTACTGTAAGTCGCTAGTTCTAAGTCGCTAGGTCCAAAACTGTAACTCGCTACAAATTTGTAAAGCAAGTCGCTACGAAGAAAGAATTCCGTGTGTTAAGTCGCTAGCAAGAAAAACTCATAAACATCACTTTTCAATCCAAAAACAACCCAACCAAGATGATTCAAGCTTACCAAATGAAAACCTAAACACTTGTTATGATTCTAAACATAAAAGTACTAACAAAATCCAAGCTTTAACACAAGAAATCAACCAAATGATGCACAAACCACTAAACTTTTCAAACTCAAAAACCACCTAAAAACCACTAAAAATCCAAAGATGTGCGAGATATGATCTAACCATGGCTCTTGATACCATTTGTTGGATATTAGTTTTCACATACACATCAAACCATAACACAAAGTGGCGTATAAATGGAATTCTAGAGAGAGAAAGTTAGAGGTTTAGGGAACTTAGTGAGAGAAAGTGAAATATATTATTATGAGCTCCAACTCTCTACCTTGGGAGGTAGAGAGTATTTATAGTCTTACATAAATCGCCACACATCGGGCTGTGGATCAGGCATACAGTGGGTAAAGACCCGTCCGTCCTCCACGGTGTTACTTAACTAAATACTACTTAACTTAAAAGGAACTACGACTACGAGCTTTCTAACGATTACATATACTTGAGGTGACCGACTCTTTAATACCTGGAATTTCTAATTCCTAACAATTTTTCTTCACTTGACGCCCCAAACTAGGGGGAGCTACCGTCAAGGGGGAGTAAGCAATACGTGGACTATTTTTCCACATTTTATTTCTTCGATAGGGTTAGCTTTTTGTTTCGACAAAAAGGGGGAGAGTAAGTAAAACTTTGGGCTTTCAAAACATACATCTAATCTTAAGTTTTACTCATTATAACATTATGTTTTGTCATCAACAAAAAGGGGGAGATTGTTAATACAAATAAACCGTAAAAACGTTTATTAATATTTTGCGATCTCTTCGTATTTTGTTGATAACAAATATAATGTTATCTTAAGTACAATTATAAGGATACATGTTATTTTTGTAAAGCATTTACATATAGTCACTTAATACAAATTGTTGTAATAAATCATTTGTTGTAATAGTCTATTAGGATGGGTAAAAATCACAACCCATGGATCATATCCATAACCCATGGTATTGACCCATACCCATTTGACTAGATGCATTGCATCTATTAGATACATTGTATATAATGAAATACCCATGGACCAACCCATAACCCCTGATACATGACCCATAACCAAAAAACCCATGGGTAAAGAGGAACGTCCCACGGATCCCTAGGTTTACACTAGAAGGATCCCTTAAGGGAGGGATCCGTGGGATCCGGGGAACAGTGGCAAGTTTTGCCTATAAATAGAGAGTCATTTCTTCATTCTAACTCACCCCTCTTCTTGCTAATTCTCTCGTATACTCTCATTCTCTTCTAAGAATAGATCACTTGATCTAGAGAGTTGTTCTTCTTTCTTTCTTTAGTGATTATCATATAGGTCCTTCTCTAAGGCGAGATCACGAGCATTCTACAAGTCATCCAAGCAAGGGGTCCTTGATTGATTTGTTCATCCACAAGATTTCTGTAGCAAAGATCTTATATTTGATATTTCACATAGTTGTTGTGTTATAGTCGTGTTGGTTTGGTCCATCGTGTTACGGACTCGGTATTTAGCTTTGTACCGGAAAAAGGTGTAAACAACGTTGTGAATGCTTCTCCGCCAAGTTGAAGGAGTTTGTTGACATAGTGCTTGAACTCTCGAGTAGGTGACTCGGGGAGTGGAGTAGGGCAAGAAAGGTGTCCTTGTAGCCAAACCACTATAAATCGGTTGTGTCATTTCTATCATTTACTTTACTTTATTTACTTGCATTATCATTAGATCTATACTTTCTCTTCATCTATACGATTTCACATAATATCGAATCTAAAGTTTTTGAAACTAACCTAAAATCGGCAAAATATTCAACCCCCCCCCCCCCCTTCTTGTTTTCCTCAGCATATTTGATGTCTAAAGATGTCTTTTTAACGGAGCATTATAGTGGCAGGGTGGGCCTTGGCCCCTTCAAAAATTTATGCCCTCTTTGTAATTTTATTTAGTGACCTACTGTTAAAGTTTTCTGTTTTATAGTTTGGCCCCATTTAAATTGAAATTTGTTATTTCGGCCCTCCTAATAAAATTGTTCAAGCTCCGTCCCTAGTTTTAGGGCTAGACATAATAATCAACCACAAGTAACAACGAGCTTATATCTAGACACCTGTTTACTTCTTTGTCCAATGTGGGATATGATTGAGTTTGCATCTTATATGTATACCATATTTGATGTCTAAAGATGTCTTGTTACAGAGATTAAAAAAGGATATGTAGGATGTTCATGAACCTTAGCTTGCCTTGCGCTCTAAACTAACTTATTCTAGTTCTAGTCTACTCATAATCGATATTACAAAGTGCAATTAAGTCCCTAATTTATATTTAAGTTTACTACTAATTTCAACATAGGATACACAAACCCACATACACGACTTGGAATCAGAAGGCTCATCAACTAGCTAGGTTTTCGAAAAAGTTGAGCATGCTCTTTAGGAGTATATCCCGATTTGATCTGTAAGGTGTATAGTTCCTAGGATAGATTTGTGATTAATAAGATACATTTCTAGTACGGATTGGTGTGAAGGCTTGTCACATGTGCATCACTTTAGCTTCAAAATACAAAAGAGAATGCTTGTATAAAAAATGCTCCTCTCTCTTACGAAATGCTTGAATCAAAAAGCTCCTCTCTCTTACGTACACAGAAATGACAACTCTTCGTGGAGCTCACACGTTCTCCTACAAACGAAATGCTTGCATAAAAAAGTAAAAGATGATTTAGTCAAGGCTTTCGGCTCAAACACAGGCTTTAACCTCAAGTACATCATCATCTACTAGTTGATGGAGTAACCATAAACATATATCTAGACTTTTAGTGGCTTATTTGTTCAATGTGGGATTGAGTTTGCATCCTATATGCATAGTCTATATGGTTTTCACTATTATCTCTTTCCATAGCATAATATGAAGAAACGGTTATTGACTAAACCAATTGTTTGAACTCTGGTGAGAAGAAAAACAATCCTTCTATAATTTCTAATGTATTTATCATACACGTCGATCACTTCACCTTTCTTTCAGTTTTTGAACCAAGCGTATTATGTATTCTATGTATCACGAGCACTCTAAGTGGAGCCCAGACGGCCTCTCATGAACTATGTTGACTAGATCATCATAGCGGCGATGTGATATAAGTTAAAAGGATCAATCATATTTCTGTGCCTGATTCTCTCGGTGCACTAGTCCTGGTTCCAAATCAATACAAAGCCGTACATAACTATTGGACCACTTGATTTATAATGCGATTGTTGATTAGAAGATATTCAGTTGTATAATGTCCAACAAATATTAGGAAGTGTTTGTTAATTACTGGTCATTTCGTTTGGACGCTATAAAAGTGTGTAACTAAAGTTTGCACTTACATCTGACAAGTCTCGAAATACTTACGGCATGTGTCCAAGCTAGTATAAATGTGGAAATGTTTTATTACTAACATTTTTATTGCTAGATATTATGTATACCACGCATCATGATTCTCGTTTCTATAATCAAACGGATTTATCAAATTAAAAGTCTCAAAATATGTCAGAACTATTTGTATGTCGTAAAATAAAAACTAACATTTTCGGATTTACTTAATCGAGTAAAAATGATCTTTTTTCCTTCTAGATGATTAAACTTTCCGTTTACATATCATAAAATTAAATCTTATATTAGAGAAACTAGCTTCATAGCCCGCCCAAATGGGCGGGCTAGCTTCATAATATTACTTGACGAATTATAACTGGACGTAAATAAACCATCAATAACACAAAATATCTTAAACACAAAAACTGAAGGAAAAAAAAAGTGTTCATATAATATATGTAAAAAGAACGATTGATAATCATATGACCGCAAAATTGTCCACAACAAGTAGCAGGAACCCGCCGCGTTGCGGCGGGGGATTTTGCAATTTTTTTCAAGCATTGTAAGTGCTTTTAATACTCATGCTACATGTACTTGCTTAAAGAATCATAATTTACCAAACAGTTGAACAACAATTCATTAGAAACACAGTCGAAGGCTATCAATTGCAACCCGCCTTGTCAAAGCTGATTATTTGATAGATATAAAAGGGTAGCATTCATCCCATGTACATATCAGACAACAATCACTTGAATTTACATTCTAACACTAATTCATGCAAACCCTTCTTGTTGTTACCTTTCATGTTGCCTTTTACGTAGCACAATTCCAAGGTTACTGTTTGTTGAGTAGCAAGAGTTGTTCTATCATTGGTTTCTGCGTCAATCACAATATGGGTTCCGGCTATTGCCTTGCTGCCTGCTATGACTGCAGACATTTGGTACTCAAGGAGCTTTACAGGTGCCTGTAAAAAAGATATTAGTGATTAATAGCTTTGTTGTAGGCATGGATGTAAAACAAATGTCGTCAATTGATTCGTATTGGAGTATAACAGTGTCATTTTTTGATAGCCTTTTTTCTCATGACGTACCTCGATGGAAGTATCTCCTAACAACACGCGACTCTAATACATTCGAATCTTGCGTTACTTCTTCTTGCAAGACATTGTTGTTGTGTTCCTGCATCCAACAAAAACCAATAAGAATGTATGCGTGAAGCTGTGGTATAAATTGTGCATCATTATGGGAACAAATATCACTAATAAACATTACCTCAGCGGGTGTAGATTGGCTGGTTAAAGGTAGTAGCACCTTTGGCCGTCCTGGCGGTATACACAGGCCGATTCGAATTCAAGTACCAACGAATCTGCAACATTCCCTGAATGCATTTTTGCCTTCATGTTAGTGTCGTTAACATCAATTCTCATTTCCCTCTAATCAGGATGAAAAGACCATGGTGTGTTTAATATAGGGCGGATAATCCCGAGGTGTGGCCAGCCGCACCTTCCCTCCCAAACAGCATTGATGATATAGCGGTCCCGAACTACGTGTAGAGTGATAAGTCTTTCCTCGTACCAAAACCTGGCATGGCAGTTTCTACAAATGCAACCACATGCCCTGAATGTTTCATATTCTGCCGGTGGGCCTGCACAGTGAATGAAAACATGTAAGGCATTAACATCTTACAGAATGCGAAATAAAAAAATGGTTGGAACCTAACGGAACCTGTAAGACGGATAATACCTCTTGGCAATTCGTGAGTAGTAGAAGTAGTTGACTTACTTACTGTTTGGCCTTCTCGAGGATGAAGGTTTCGTCTACAACGCTATAGTTTTCTTGTGACTTTGTTAGCTTATTTTTAAATCTTATATTAGAGAAATAACCAAATGCTAATATAAGAAACCGCTAGATCAAAGTGAGAAAATAATCAAATGCTTGCGTAAAAAGGCTAGATCAAAATAACCAAATGGTTTTAACAAAAAAAGTAAATGAGAAAATCCAAATCTCGACTATCACATTCACTTTAAACGATTGAACTAACCAAATATTTATATTTAAAAATCTAGTTTCTTCTTTGTCCGATGTGGGCTTTAGCTGCATAATATATTCGATTCGATTGTATCTAGAATTATTTATCTCTTGAAATTATTCTCTTTAGCTTTTAATAGAGTTTCCTTAACATAATATAAAGAAACTGGTTTTTGGCTAAAGCATGTTGCTTTAACAAGAGTATTAATTACACTATGCATTTCTCTCTCATTTGACCAATTTCAACAATTCAATTTTTTAACTTTTCACCTTTGACCGTTTTTCTATTATATGTAATATAGATATAATTATATACCAATTCAAAAGTTTTGGAAAACTTGTTAGATCTACTCGTGTTTGGTGCAAGGGAATCCAACGTTTGAAAGAATGAACCGAAATGCATATACAAAAAACAATGGATATTGAATCACGAACGCGTTATGGCTCAAATATAGCTACAAGTCTCTCCTCCAACATCACCAATGGGATTATTGTAGTTATCAGTGTGTACGGTATTATCACATGTTATCGATATGACACCTCAGCGCCACATTATCCTCTTCCAATAACACACCAATAACTAAAACAACCTCTTCTATAACGCACCAATAACATTGTTATTAGTACATATAGGTCTCATAAAATACTCTATCAAATATACCCACTCACTCAGATAACTCGATATGGTTGCAAATTGTTGGAATTATATAACATGACTAATCATAAATATAAACAATAAACATCAAAGTAAGTGCGGAAGCGTATAGGAACATATAATGAATAATTAATTAACTAAAGAATAAAGTATGCGTACCTTTCTTGATTCTAGCCGAACAAGAATCAAATCCACAAACTAGCAACTGATGAACCCTAATTTGATTTAGTTAGGATTATATGAATTACCCCTTACCGTTTTGTAATTCAATCCAAGATAATAACAATAGTGTGTTATTACTAAGTTCTTGTACACACGTACTAAACCGAATTAAAGTAATGCTAGGTTTTTATCAAACAAATAACTTGATTGTGGAAAAGGTTTTGGATCGACACACTAAAGGTGTGGCCGATCGGTTTGGACAAAGAAAACACACACAAAACTATTTTTTAGGGTTTAGCTAATGAGCACAAGAGATGGAAAAAATAAAACCCCAAGCCTTGTTTATATACCCAAGCAAACTTGGTGAACAAGTTGGTTTTTCTTTCCATATTTTGATCCCATGGCCGATCGGTGTAGGATTCCCCAAAGGGATTCTAGAACCTTCCCAACTTTTGCAATTTAGTCCTTTTCCATAAACATTTAACGACCGTTAATCCATTACATTAATTACGTAACGTCCGTTAGTTATTTCGTTTAATAAATAAATAAATATAACGTTTATATTTAATTATTAACTTTAAATTCTCATACGTAAAGTGTGCAATCCCATAGTCTCGAGTTCGATCCTAACTCACGTCTATTAATTTATTGTCCATAAAACCAACACAAATAACATGCCATCCGTCCTTTTTTTATTTGCCAATCGTGAGTCAATCATACCGGCCAACATGCCAAACTTGTGCCAAATGATTTTGAGCCCCTCCAATGGCTCATGCCAAATGCACTTTTTTTTTTGGTATTGTGAGTGACTGAGTATATTTTGGCGGGGTATTTTTGAGACCTACAAGTGATATTATTGGTGTGTTATGAAAGAGGAGTGTTTTAGATATTGGTGTGTTACTGAGAGGGGATGATGTGGCGAAGATGTGACATATTAATAACGTGTTATATGTTCCTACCTTACCTTGTGCTATCAAAAAAAAAAAAAAAAAAAAAGACGAGATTCATTGCATTGGCTGAAAACCAATGGCACAAGAATGACACGAATGTCCGGTACCATTGGCACACAAATGGCACGAAAAAAAGATGCATTTGGCATGCGATTCGTCCTTATATTGTGCCCTCTCATAACCTTATAACTATGCAATTATTTAGTTCTTTTTCCACTATGGGATTATTGAATCTAACTATTTGATTGTTTCCGCTGTTTATTTTTTGAGTTTGAAATATTTGTTTTGCCTTTGAAAGAGTTTTTACAATATATTGGTGAAAAATAGGTCTTGACTAAGCATAAGCTCAGAAGAGAGGAAAAAAACTTTTTTGATACAAAAGATTTTAAATTTCGAGAAACAAAATCTAGAACTTTTAATGTACACAATTATGTCTCGATTGCAAGTTATTGTATGTTATGGTCAAATTATTCTCATGGAGAAACCATAACTTAAACCAACCTAAAATTGGGTGGAACAAATCAACCTGTTAGATGCAATATTTAGTAGGCCAATAGATACAAAGTTTTATCATGGGATTTTAAATAAGAAACGTAATCAACTTGGTATACGTGGAGTCTTAAAAGATGGTATGTGGATCGATAATCCGGCTGTGGTAAAAAAGGAGTTCTTGGAGCATTTGAGTACTCGGTTCCAGCAGCCTCGTCGTATTCTATCACTGATCAATACTGATTTTCCTCGTACGATTAGTGAGCTGCAAACAAATGACTTTGAAGGTGATATTTCGTACCAAGAGATTAAGCGGGCGGTGTGGGATTGATAAATCTCCGGGACCGGATGGATTTACTTTTGGTTTCACTAGAAGATATTGGTCTCTAATTGAAAAGGATGTAGTGGCGGCGGTTCAACATTTTTTTGCTTCCGGTAATTTTCCTAAAGGTTGTAATGTGTCGTTTATTGCTTTGATCCCTAAGATTTTGGATGCTAAATTGGTTAAGGATTTTCGACCAATTAGTCTTATAGGAAGTTTATATAAAATTATTGCGAAAATTTTGGCTAATCGGCTAGTTGGTGTGTTGGGAGACTTAGGGTCCGTTTTTTTTTTTTTTCTGTTTCAAGAATGTGTCTTTTTGTAGAATCTTATATGTTTCAAGTTAGTCCTATGTGAATAAAAGATGTTTCTTTTTCCTACTTATTGACCAATATTAATAACGTAAATTACTATTTTACCCTTCTTCCTCAATCAATTTCCTTGAACAGCACAGCCCCAACTGGCCAACTGTGATAAAAATAGACATCAAGATAAATTACTATTTATAACGCCCGACTCTAGACAATTTTTTTTACATTAGATACGCCGTATAGGTTCTGTCCTATACATCGTAACGATCTGTTGTGAAAACTGCTAAAAATAAAATCTGTATTTAATCATTTCTGAATTAACATAAGTCTGAAAATACTTTCTATTAACATAATACATAAACGTAGTACATGAATTGTAATAGCGGAAGCGTAAAATACAACTAGTGCGGGTATTAACCCAAACACCCCTATTTGACCCATTTCAAAATACAATACTAATACTTAATCGTAAATTTTTGGGGCGTTAACAAGCTGAATAACAAAGTATGGTTGAGATGCTCGTCACCTATATACGCGAGCACTGCCGATCTCCTAATTCGACTTCTTAATCTACAAGCCCCGATGTCCTTAAGACTTTAACCTGCAAAACATGAAAACTGAGAACGGTAAGTCCTGATGACTTAGTGAGTAAACGGGTCTGAGTCTATATCTAAATCTGAATCTCAAACATGACCTATAGTCTATTTGAGCTTCTGCATGGGTGTATAAGCATAGATATGGATCTAGAGCTATATCTGTATTGACACATGCAATTCTAAACATAGACGTATTTCAAATGCTATAAATGGTACGACTTATAGTCGTCTTACTACTTGTGCATGAGTCTGAGACTTATTTTGAATTCTTAATCATAACATGATATCTGAGCACGTGCATTCTGACTAGACGATGCTTAGTCGTCCTGCTATGAGTGAGAACTTCCCTAGCCAACGAGTACTCTTCTAGCGGCTTCTAAATTTATTGTACGTGCTTTTCTGATATGGGTCCTCCACTTAGGACGTAAGTGCTTTTCAAGCACGGGTCATCCACCTAGGATGCTTGGTCATCCACTTAGGATGATACTATAAAAGCACGTGTCATCCACTTAGGATGCTACTATGGGAGTTCTACATCATGCGCTTCTTAGGCATGCTACTTGACTTTTGGTGCGTTTCTTGGGCACTCTAAACTTGTCAAATCATGCTTCTTGTGAGCATACTATTCATAATTTGTTTCGGCTATCTCCGAAACCTTGCACAAGTTCCATCATCATGTTTAATCTAGTAACATGGATCTAATGAACCGTTACTCACCTTTAAGTCTTGTTTAGTGATCGACAAGCTTCCCACGAGCACCTAATCACATAATAACCATTCTAATGCTTTTAGAACTTGCTAACACATTCATCTAACATTTATTGGGTCTAAACAACTTAAACATGATCACCTAAGGTGCTATTTCATCTTTAAACACACTTTTTCAAAAACACTTCAAGTGCAGAATTTCCTGGGTTGCTGCTGTTTTTCGCACTTTACACCAATTTAACTTTCAAACGAGGAAAAACTTAAAGAATAAAAATTAAAGTAGACTCAGAGGGCTACAATTTTCGTTTAGATTTCATCTTAATCCGACAAACGGTTTATTCTCAGCAGCCCTTTCAAGTCTGCGCATTTTCTGAAAAACCTTGCTGTCCCAAATTTAAATATCACTAAAACGACCCAAAACTCATGATAAGCTATTCTATTATACACCAAACTTATTTTACAGCTTATTTGACATATTAAGATCATATTTCATCAGGCCCATAAGCTATCTTGCTAGTTTAAGCACTAAATAAGCTTGTACCAAACACTCCTTAACTTGACATGCATAATCATGATCAACATCACTAACATTAATTCTTCTACACATGTAACCATAATTTATCCATAAATTCTTGACATGATTTTAATCATAACAATCACACTTCTAATTCCAATTTCATCATAATTCACCATAATCAAAACTAGGTTTCCATAAGCTTAATTTAACATAACCTTATAACATAAATTCATGCTTAAACACATGTTAGGTATAAATCCCGTATGCTTCTAATTCATTTTCATGATTAAACACATGATTTAACCACTTACCTTGAATTGAAGATAACTAAATGAACATGTTGAAGCTTCATAATCAATCTTAACATTAAACCTTATACTTTCTTGTTAAAATCTTAATTAAGATTGGTGATATGTGGTGAATTCTTCAAGGTGAAGAAATCCCACCTCCTTCTTGTATGTATGTCGTGGCAATGGGAGGGAAAAAATGAGATGATACTTATCTCCTGAATTAGTTTATGAGATAAGCCACAAGGGTATTTTGGTTATTTACTCTAAGTTTGGCTACTTGACATAATAAGCCCTTATCATATAACCATGTTGCAAACTGAATCCAACTAGTTATTTCTTATATCATTTGGGGCCTTTATCTCAATGAAATACCATCATAAGGACCTTTTCTAATTTTCTATAGCACAATAAAACTTTACTTCTGAAACTTATAAAGATCAGGGTGTTACACTATTTTCATTGAATTGTGTTTTTGAACAACTTGATGTCTTTTTTGCAAACATACAATCAATGAAAAGCCCCAACTCTATTCGACTACCTTCATTGAAAACTTTTTTAACAATGCTCATAAACATGTCAGATCTATAAATGAACAAGATCAAATTGATAAATAATAATGACTATCAAACACAAAAGTAAATCCACCCGTTGATAGTCTTTTTCATGACCAGGTATTCATCATTAATTTTTGACAAATAAAGGGTTTAATTTCATGTACGATAAAAGTGGATAACAAGTAGAGGGAGGGACGTCGGAGAGAAATTCGCCGGTGGGAAGAAACGTCGACGGCAGGGGCAACGGATGGAAGGTCTCCGGTAGGAAGGAGAGTAAGGGGTGATGGTGCTAAAAAAGGTTTTTATGTGATGAAGAGGGTGGGGTGGATGAGTGAAGTAGGAGAGATAAAAGTCAGGGTATATAGGTCTAATGACTTCCTGTTTGTTAAAGGGGTTGTTTTTATTACTCTTCCATGTTTAGGATCCTAGTTTAGAATAAGATAAAAGGAAACAACACTTGAACCTGTTTTTAGAGTGTTTTGTTAGCAGTCAGCCAATTAAGCAAAAAGTAAACGGGCCCTTCGTTAGTGAGGTTCAATCGGCTTTTGTGGCGGATATACAAATTCTAGACGGTCCTTCAATGGTGTAAAGCGAAAAAAAAAACAAACGTTTATTTTCAAGATTGATTTTGAAAAGGCTTATGATTCCGTTCGTTGGGATTTCTTAGGAGACGTTTTAAATCGTTTTAGCTTTGGTGCTAAATGGTGTGGTTGGATACAAGAATGCCTTCGATCTTCTTGTGGTTCGGTTTTAGTAAATGGAAGTCCGACGGAGGAATTTCAATTTTATAAAGGCTTAAAACAAGGTGATCCGTTATCTCCTTTCTTATTTATATTGGCTATGGAGAGTCTTCATTTGTCCTTTAAAAGAGTGGAGGATGCGGGTATGTTTAAGGGTATCAAGCTTAACTCTTCTATGACTTTATCTCATATGTTTTATGCGGACGATGCTATATTCATGGGTCAATGGAGTAAGCGGAATATTGATACTTTAATGTATATGTTAAAGTGTTTCGAACGGGCTTCGGGTCTAAGTATTAACCTTAGTAAAAGTAAACTCATGGGGTTAGCGGTTTCGATAGAGAAGGTCGAAGAAGTTACGAGGCATATTGGGTGTGGCATTCTTAATACTCCGTTTTCTTTTCTTGGCTCGAAAGTAGGGGGATGTATGTCTCGGATTAAATCATGGGATGAGGTTATCGACAAAATGGTGATTCGACTTTCTAAATGGAAGATGAAAACATTGTCTATTGGAGGTAGGCTCACTCTTCTTAAAGCGGTTCTTGGTTCTATGCCTATTTATCATATATCTATTTTTAAGGTTCCTATGTTGGTTCTACAACGTATGGAATCTATCCGGTGTCATTTTTTCAATGGTAATGATCTTGATAGTAAAAGGTCGACTTGGGTTAGTTGGAATAAAGTCTTGACGTCAAAGGAGAAAGGAGGTCTTGGTGTCTCTAGTTTATTCGCGCTTAATAGAGCGTTAATGTTTAAATTGGTTTGGCGATTTTTTAATCAAAGTGACTCGTTATGGGTTAGGATCATTCATGCTATACATGGAGTTGATGGTAGGATTGGAAGAGTTGGGAATGTAGGATATACGTCGATTTGGTGCGATATTATTAAAGAAATGGATAGGTTAGCTTCTCATGGAATTGATCTTAGAAGTATGATGCATAAGAAGATAGGGAATGGGTCGAATACTTCTTTTTGGGAGGATAGGTGGAGGGGGGAGCAGCGATTGAAATAGGCTTTTTCACGCATTTATGCACTTGAGGTTAACAAACACATTTCGGTAGCATCTAAATTTGCACAGACTTCTTTATCTTCCTCTTTACGTAGGATGCCGCGTAGTGGCATTGAATCCGAACAGTGGGATCATTTTTTGAACAGTTTGGAGGGAGTGCTGTTAAGTCCATCGGAGGATAGGTGGTCGTGGGATTTAAATGGGTCGGGAGAATTTTCAGTTGCTTCGACGCGAAGGTATAATGACAATAATAAATTACTAGATATTTCTTCCAAAACAAGATGGATTAAAGAAGTGCCTATTAAAGTAAATGTTCACGCTTGGAAGGTGCGTATAGATGGTTGACCGACTCGTTGGAACATTTCACGTAGAGGTATAGATATCCCTTCTATTCTATGTCCTCTATGCGAGACGGGTGTTGAGTCTTCGAAACATTTGTTCTTTAATTGTAGTGTTGTTAGAGCTATTTTTCGAAGGGTTTATATTTGGTGGGATGTGAGTTATATGGAGCTTGATTCTTTCGATGAGTGGATTTCTTGGATAACTAATTTACGGCTGCCTTCTAAGCATAAAAGATTATTAGAAGGGGTGTGTTATGGTCTATGGTGGTTCATTTGTGATTTTCGGAATAAGAAGATTTTTGGCGTTGTTCCTTCTTCCAAGGCGAATATATTTGATGACCTAGTGCTTTCGTCTTTTTTTTTGTGTCGTTATAGATGTAAAGTTACGTTTAGTTGGGTGGATTGGTTAAAAAACCTTCACCTTGTGTCCTTGTAATGTTCTAGCTTCTTGCTAGTGTTTTCTTCTATAAAATTCGCCGTTCAAAAAAAATATTTAGTAGGCCAATATCATACAAATTCTTTGAGAATTGTGTTTTGTTTGCAAGCACGCTCATTAGTCCAACCTAGCATATACGTTTGGAGGTTTCAATCATGCTTACAAGTTGAAGAAAATATGTAACGTTTCACCAATAAAAAAATATATATTAGGAAAAGTAGCCCATGAACTTGCAATCTGTTGGATATTTTCCACAAAAATTTTTCCACTATACAAAAAGATTTTGGAATGTTTCAAAAGTTTTAAAAAATATGAACAAGATTTTGGAATGTTTCAAAAGTTTTAAAAAATATGAAACGCAAATGTGTTATTACTCATGCTTAAATTAAGAAAAATAAACATATGCTTAAGATTTTGGAATGTTTCAAAAGTTTTAGAAAATATGAAACGCTTTGTATAAATAAATAAATGTGTTATTACTCGTGCCTAAATAAAAATGAGTAAGAGAATTGTGCCTTCCAACATAATTTAGCTTATTTGGCACCATTCTCTTACCATTTACATAGATTGGAGTAACCAATGACACTATATCTACCCCTCAAGTAAATGTTTTTCCGATGTGGGATAAGGTTGATTCCAATAAACATAGCATATTTGATTTTTTCTCTTATTTTTCTCTTTAAGTTTTTAGCCTTTCATACAATTATCATTTCCGTAGCATAACATCGAGAAACGAGTCTTGGCCGCACATACTTTACAGCTCCGACGAGAGGAAAACTGTTTTATTTTGATATGAAGGATCTTAACTTTAAAGGCAAAATATCGTGATTCCTTGCAGAAGGCCAAGATTCAGTGGGCTATAGAGGGAGACGAAAACTCTAAGTTCTTCCATGGTATTATTAACCGTAAATGTACCAATTTGTCTATTAGAGGAGTTATGGTAGAGGGTGAATGGGTGGATGATCCAAATCGAGTAAAGGATGAATTTCGTTCACACTTTGCTACTAGATTTCAAGCTCCGGTAGTTAATCGTAGTAGGTTAAACTTTATGTTTCCTAAGCGATTAGATCCTGATCTTGTTGTTGAGTTGGAGAAGCCGATATCTAGAGATGAGATTCGTAATGCAGTATGGGCTTGTGGAGAAAATAAATCACCTGGGCCTGATGGGTTCACTTTTGAATTCTTCCGTAAGTTTTGGGAAATTATTGGGCCAGATTTGTGTGTTGCGTTTGAATGGTTTTTTGAGCACTATTTGTTTGCAAGGGGTTGTAACTCGTCCTTTATAGCTTTAATCCCGAAAATTCCTGATCATAAGTTTATGAATGATTATCGGCCTATCAGCTTGATTGGTAGTCTTTACAAGGTCGTTACTAAAATTCTTGCTATTCGATTATCTTTGGTTATCTCTGATCTTATTTCGGATGTTCAAACTGCGTTCCTTCCAAATAGACAAATTCTTGATGGTCCTTTCATCATTAATGAGTTGTTATCTTGGTGTAAACATAAGAAGCAACAGGCTATGGTCTTCAAAGTCGATTTTGCTAAAGCTTATGACTCGATAAGATGGGACTATTTGGATGAGGTTCTACAGTCGTTCGGTTTTGGCTCTAAATGGCGTGCTTAGATAAGTGGCATCTTAACTTCGGGAATGGCTTCTATATTAATCAATGGAAGTCCGACATCAGAATTTCAGTTTCATTGTGGTTTGAAGCAAGGTGATCCATTGGCCCCTTATCTATTTATCCTAATTATGGAATCTCTTCACCTGTCCTTCTCTAGAGTTGTGGAGGGGGGCATCTTTAAGGGTATTAAGATCGGCAATTCCATTACGATATCTCACCTTTTTTATGTGGATGATGCGGTGTTCATTGGTGAGTGGTCTGATGATAATTTAACTCGTATCATGCATGTTCTCCACTGTTTTTCATTGTCATTAGGTTTGAAGATTAATGTAAAAAAAAAGTCACTTATTAGGAGTGGGTATTCCAAGTGCTAACATTGTTGCTGCTGCTACGACCCTTGGATGCTCGGTAATGAAAACCCCTTTTAAATACTTAGGGGTTATGGTCGGAGGTACTATGTCGACCATAAAGGCTTGGGATGATATAATTTGTAAACTTAATTCCCGTCTATCAAAATGGAAGCTTAAAACTCTTTCTATCGGGGGACGTCTCACGTTACTCAAATCGGTTTTAGGCTCCACTCCTATATATTGTATGTCATTATATAAGGTTCCTAAAGCTGTGTTGAGCTCGATGGAAGCCATTCGCAGGAATTTCTTTAACGGGATTCAAGGAAATGAAAAGAAGATTACGTGGGTTAAATGGTCCAAGGTGCTTGCTGCCAAAAAGCACGGTGGATTAGGTGTTTCAAGCTTCTATGCTTTAAATAGGGCGCTGCTCTTCAAGTGGGTGTGGAGATTTATTTCTCAAGATAACTCTCTATGGTTCCGTTTCATTACTGCAATGCATGGTTCGCATATTCAGAAATTGTCTTCTTTTACTTCTTCGACGTGGAATACAATTATCCGGGACGTTAGTGTTCTAAAGTCCCAAGGTGTTGATTTGATTTCTCATTGCAAAAAACGTGTGGGTAATGGTGTGCTTACACGTTTCTGGAGCGATGTTTGGCTTGGTGATAAGCAACTTGGGTTACTTTTCCCACGTATATTTGCGTTGGAAGCAAACAAAGACTGCACTGTGGCTACTAAATTACAAGGCTCAGTAGATCTTTCCTTTCGTCGGCATGTTAGAGGAGGGGTAGAATCTCATCAGCTAGATGAACTTCAGGAGCTTGTAGGGTCAACGATCTTGAAAAGTTATGAGGATAGGTGGTATTGGGACTTGAACGGGAATGGAGTTTTTTGTGTTAAAGATGTCCGTAATCTGTTGGATGCATATTTCCTCTCTAAAGATGCAAATGCTACGAGATGGATTAAATCTATTCCGATTAAAATAAACGTGTTTGTGTGGAAGGTGTACCTTGATCGGTTGCCAACAAGAATGAACCTGCTTAGTCGGGGTGTTTATGTCTCTTCCTTGTTATGCCCGATTTGTAATTCTGATCATGAAGATACGTCGCATATCCTTTTTAGCTGTGTCATGGCTTCTGATGTGGTTCGGTTTGTTTGTCGCTGGTGGGATTTGGTTTGGACGCCTCTTGGTTCGTACTCTGAATGGTTGTCTTGGTTCAATTCTGTCAGGTTGGGTTCAAAAGCTAAAGGTATGTTGGAAGGTGTGTTCTATGTTACTTGGTGGTGCTTATGGAACTTCAGAAATCAATTGCTTTTTGCGGCTAAGAAACCTCAAAAAGATGTGATCTTTGATGAAATTGTAGCGCGCTCTTTTAACTGGTGTAGTTCTAGATGTAGTAGTACTTTTAGTTGGGATAGTTGGCTTCAACATCCTTCTTTGATTTCTTTGTAATCTTGTTCTAGCTCCTTGCTAGTTGTTTCGTTTATAAAGTTGCCGTTCAAAAAATATATATAACTTTAAACTTAGACTATTCTGTTTTGATTTCATGTTGTTATCCACGGTGGTCTAATACCTATGGAAAACCGAAATGTAGCCTGAAAACGTTGAAATGTTGTGACTTTTGCGTCTTGTTTGCAAGCGCGCTGATAAGTCCGGCCTAGCTATGTTTTGGACCGTGTATATTAGCCTACGTCTGTGAGAAAAATGTAAATTTCAATGATTTCAGCGACCAAAAATAATTTTTAATGATGAAAAATGTAGGATGCTTCCCCATATCAGATGTGAAATGTGGCCGTATCCTTGTGTTGGTTTAATGGACAATAAATTAATAGTTGTGTGTTAGGATCGAACTCGAGACCACGGGATTGCACACTTTACGTATGAGAATTAAAGTTATAATAATTAAATATAAGATGGTATATTTAGTTATTATTTACACAAAACACATAACAAATGTTAAGTAATTAAGTGTAATGGACTAACGATCGTTAAATGTTAAAGAAAATGACTAAAGATGAAATTAGAAGTCAAGATGGTTCTAGAATTCCCTTGAGGAATGATCCGATCGGTTATGGGCTATGGGTTTCCTAATCTTACCATAACTTGGACTCTAAGTTTCTACAAGTATAAATACAAGGCTTTGGGTCATTATTATTTACTATTGTACACTTAAAACCTAAAACCTGGATTGTTTGTGTGTTTCTTAGTCCAATCGATCAACACTTATTCCTAAGTGGTTGATTACTTTTGTTTTTCCTTAACAAATGTTTTGTGTTAATTAAACTAGCATTTACTTTAATTCGTTAATAGTATGTGTGTACAAGAACGTGGTACAATCACACTATTGATTGTATCTTGGATTGAATTACAAAAAGGTAAGGGGTAATTCTTATAATCTTATAAACCCTAATTAGGGTTCATCTCAATTGTTAGTTTTGTGGAATTGATTCTTGTTCGGCTAGAATAAAAAAGGTACGCATATTTTATGTTTATGTTAGTTAATTATTCATTATTCGTTCCTATACGCTTCCGCATGTGTACTTGAGGTTTATTGTTTATATTTCTGATTAGTCATGTTATATAATTCCAACACCTTGATCATAGCATTAGCATCCATTCTTATGTATGTATGTATGATAATTATATCACAATATTCTTTTCCTTTTACGAACAATCTGTTCATTTTTCCTTTATATTCGAACCCATATAAACATTTGACAATCTCGATATGTTAATGACATATTCAAGTACTCTAAATCTGAATTGCAACAACACTTTCTTTACATTATATATATTGCTAGATTTGCATACTTGTAGTCACCAGCATTAAGAGTTATGTGTATTATACCATCTCTTCTCTTGTTTCTGCAATAAAATTGATTTTCCAAAATGAAAGTAACCAAAGTTTTTGGAAGATATAAAACGATTTTTATTTAAAAAGAAAATGTGTTAGATCTTTAGGCTAACCCCAATGACACGATTTGGAGTCGATCGGCCTCCATTTCGATCGATCGACAAGTCGATCGGCTTGTTGTGCATTTAGTCGATCGCCAAGGTGTTGGTCATGCATACGATCGACAAGTCCATCTCACAAAACAATTCCAACCGTTGCAATTCAAACCAAAAAAAAAAATAAAAAAATAACCGTTTGAAAAAAAAAAAAAAAAAAAAAATACAATTAAAACCACCCTATAAATACACAACATACTTACACACTAAACTCACAAATCTCATTTCACACATTCTCTATATTCTTTACACAATATGAGTTTTAATTCTTACGAGCTATTCATTGCCGATTCATCATCAGATGATGAAAACGAAGTTAGTACCGAGTTTATGATGTTTGCGGAAGAGTGTTGGGAGGCTATTCAAGCCTCAGAAAAAGTCTCACGAACCCAAGTTAGTAGGGATCGTGTGGGTGCTCATAACCGTTTAGTTGATGCTTACTTCAGTGAGACCCCAAGATACGGCGATACAGCATTCCATGATCGTTTCCGTATGAGCCGACGACTATTCACACGAATTGTCCGAGATATAACCGATCATTCACCTTATTTCCAACAAACTCCTGATTGTGCAGGCGTACTTGGTATTTCTCCATTGATAAAGTGTACTTCTTCAATCCGTCAATTGGCATACGGGGTCAATGCTGATGCTCTAGACGAATACGTGCAAATGGGTGCGTCAACAATTCGTGAGTGTCTCGAAAAATTTTGTGAGGTGATAATGGAGTTATATGGTCCAGAGTATTTGCGAAAGCCGACGGTTAGTGACATTGACAAACTCTATACTCATCACTACGAAAGTCATGGGTTTCCTGGGATGATAGGAAGCATCGATTGCACAGATTGGCCGTGGGAGAATTGCCCACATGCTTTAAAAGCTCAATTTTGTAGGGGTGATCACAGGCAAAGTCCTTTCATTTTATTGGAAGCGATCGCGTCCCAAGATTTATGGATTTGGCATGCGTTCTTTGGTGTCGCCGGGATGAATAACGATGTAAATGTTTTACGTGCATCGCCTCTTTTCAATGATCTCAAAACGGGGAGAGCACCGGATGTGGAATTCGTTGCTAACGGCGTGCCTTATAAACGCGGATATTATCTTGCTGATGGGATATATCCGGAATGGTCGGTTATTATGAAGTCCATTAAAAATCCAGGGACGAATGATCACAAACGAATATTGTATAAGACGATGCACGAAGCAGCAAGAAAAGATGTGGAACGTGCTTTTGGTGTACTAAAGAAGAAGTGGCTAATGATTAAATATCCGGCTAGAGGGTTAGACAAAGAGCGTCTATCGCATATAATGTACACATGTATTATATTACATAATATGATAATTCAGGACGAACAGACGGCGATATCTCCCGTATTCTTTCCAGCAGAGCAGCACCGTTCTTATGATCCCATAAGAACGCATGTGGAATCGTTGGAAATTACCAAGGAGATATGCAACAAAACAACTCATCTTAGCCTCAAAGCCGATTTGGTGGAAGACATTTGGCATCGTCAGAATCAAAACTAGTTTAGTCGTTGTATTGTCGTAATGTTTTAATTTTATTTGAATTATTATGTAACGTTTTAATTATTAATGAAATTTTATTTTGTGTTAAAAATGTTTTAAAAAAAAAAAAAAAAAAAAAAAAAAATTGAACTTGGTCGCCCTTACTGGGGCACCTAATCGCCTGAAGGTCGCCGGAGAGAGAAAGCTGACGTGGCAGGGAAAAAGAGGGGGATTGAATCCCCTCATTGGGGCTAGCCTTACTAATGGCCCGTATGGTTTGTGGGTGGGTTTGGGATTCGGATTTGGATTTAAATTTGGATTTGGATTTAATGGTTTGAATTAAATTAAGAGAGAAAAAACTAAAATAAAAAAATATAAATGAGTAGTATCAATCTAAGAGAATCATTTAAATAATTGATACCAAATAGTGGGACCCACAATTAACCAAACAATTAAATTATGGTTTGATTTCATTCCTTCAATCCAACACCTTCCAACAAACGGGCCTAAGTGTTTGGTGCAAAATCAATTCCACATTAGAGAAAAAAAAAACTAATGAGTCATATGGATCAATGAGAGAGTAGGACATTGCGACTCAAACATAACCAGTAAGCCCTATTCTATCATCTATCTACAAGTTGTTAGCCTAACTATCACCTTTAAAATTAGTCGTTTAGCTGCTTCTTTGTCCAATCTGGGATTGATCTTGCATCCAATTCACATAACAAATTTATTGTTTCCACTGTTATTCTTCTCTGTAGAGTATTAGTTAACCTTCGATAGAGTTTCGGTAATTAAGCATAGTATGAAGAAACGAGTCTTGAATAATGAAATAGCTTAGCTCCGACAAGAGGGAAAAAAAATCCTTCAGTATAGGAAGAACCATAATTTCGTATTGAAAGACAAAATATGTAACTATAAATGTAACAAGTCTATCTCGATTTCAAGTTATTATACACGGTGGTCTAGTACTTATAAAAAAAATCAACCTAATATTAGGTGGCAACGAATTAAAGCTATTTGATACGTTATTTTGTACCGTGACAATTGTGTTTTGTGTGCAAGAATGTTGATAAGTCCAGCCAAGCATATATACATATGTACCGGACACTTCACAAGATGGAATAAGCTTGTTCCTATCAAAGTTAACATTGCTTTTTGGATAATCGAGCACTTAAGAATCCCATCAACTCGAGTACATTTGGATAAAAGAGGGATCAATTTAGACTCTATTAGATGCCGGCCCGGTATGTGTTGATGATCTGGAGGCGGAAGATCATCTGTTTTTGAAGTGTGTTGTAGCCAAGCTCTTCACTTACACGTAGATCTCAAATAGATATAAAAAAAGCTTCTTTTAGTTGGTTAGATCTGACCCTTGTAACATCTTTTCATAATTTGTAACCTCTCCCTAGCTTCTTGCTAGGGACGTTATATATATTTTCAGTTTAATAGAATGCAAACCTTTTACAAAGGTTTATACAATAAAACATCATTAATTTTTAGGCCTTTTGATATTATAAACTTACATTCACTATGGTATAAACCTTTACAATTTTATAAAATGTCTTATAGAACAAAATGCATTAAATGTATTAAATTTATAAAGATGTTCAAGAATTAGGACCTCTTCATGCCACATAGACATGAAATGAGTTTCCACTATGGTTGAAATGAAACATAAACCTTTTCATGTTTTTAGACCTTTTCATAAACCCACCATAGTGGATGCCCTAAAAGTGTTGTTTTGTAGCCCAATATCATTGAATTCCATGACAACTGTGTCTTGTTTGTAAGCATGTTGATATATCTTTAGAATCTTATGATGACTTGAGCGTATAATTTGAACATGTGAATCGTGATATATGTGTTAGTGTTTGCGCGACCTGTTATTTGAAACCTCCCTTGCAAGGTTCTGATAAAAGCTAAGCACGCTCTTTATGAACTTATGCTCACCAACTGGTCATTTAAGATGTATAGTCTTTTGGTCACATTGGTGAAGTACATTTTTAGTATGGATCAATGTCTAGCCCTCATATACATTCATCCTTAGCATTTGTAGTAGCCTGATAAAGCCAATATTTGGTCTAATTCGAATTTTCAAGGCTCAAAAATGGTTAAATTGTTAAACCTTTTAGAGATCGACGTTGCTTTATCTCTCTTAGACACACAAAAATGGTTACTGTTTTTGACGCTCACGAACCATATATTAAACAAAAAGTCACGGGCGTTTGATTGTGGCGGCTTCGTCCTACTATATCTGGCAAGAGCGTAATAACAGGTTGCATGCTAATGGCGTTCGAAATGTGGAACAATTGGTGAATGTCATTCTCGAAATTGTTAGACTTAAACTTGCATCAATCCAGTTCAATAAGAATGCTCGAGTGGCTAAGCTCAAAACCACATGGAATCTCTTGCGGTTGTTTGATTTTCTTGGTGTTGTGGCGTCCTCATTAGAAGTATAAGTGAACTTGATGTATATTGTTTTGGATTATACTTTTCTAATTAGTTGGTTGTCGTTATGTGGCTTGTCACAAACGGTTTAGTGGTCGTTCAAGCGTCTTCTTGAGGTTAATGTGGTATTTCAGGCACATTTCATTGTGCTTAACTTTTCTATGATTAATATATTTTATCGGGTAACCCTTTACCAAAAAAAAGAAAAAGAAAAAAAAAGTCACGGGATGATATAACTCAGCCGCAAGCCCTCTCACGAACCAAGTACTAGTATAAAAGGTGCATGATTAAAAGGTTCAACTTGCGGCTAAAATATAGCTCATTAAGTTTAGGTAAATAACGACAGATAAGTTTATATCTAGTCATTTAGTTGTTTTTTTGTCCAAGTTGGGATTGAGTTTGCATCTTATATGCATGACGTATTTGATTGTTGGGCTAATGACCTATTAAAGCATCATACTTGTCACAAAAAGCAGTTCGACGTAGCGAACAAAAAAAATAGCCCTTTTGGCTACTTGACCCGACTATTTTGTCCTTTATATGCATTTGACCACTTACTCATCCGGTTAATGCCACATAACCGGTTTCTTGGCCACGTCATTTTTCCACTTACTCATAAAATTGTCAGTTGATCTAGTTTTTTTTCCACATACCATTTAACGACCATAGGATGGAAACGTGTCCAGGTGTATATACTTTTTTACTTACTCCACATACCATTTTTCCACCTACCATCCTTTTTTACTTACTCCTTTATCCAGTTCATTTTCACTCGATCAACTAAACATCACCATAAAATTGTCAGTTCACTGATTAAGGATGGAAACAAATAATCAGTAAATCTTCATTGTTTTGGCTTATCTTTCATGTTATTCATAATTTTTTTCCGAAAGTTATAAACATTAACACCACTAGCAGAAACACATCTAAACACAATCTCTTGCAGCCAAAAAAGTAAACGTTTAACACTATCACCAAGATCTTAAATAATATAAAACCACTATCACCATCAGTCAATAACCATCTACAAAACAAAACCCACAACAGATTTCGGTTGAATCTAGCAGCGAGGGACAACAAGAACAGCAGTTTCGGTTCTGATTAACACCACTGAGGATGGGAAGAAAGTTATTGGATCTGTTTCGCAACAGTTTTAGGGTTGGTGTTTGGATTAGTGGTTTTCGTTATGGTTTTTTATTTTGTCGATAGTTTAGATGTGAAGGTGTATGAAAAATACATTGGCCATTGAAATATGCCGATTAAAGCTTGGTGTTGATGGTATTTTTTTTTTTTTTTTTTTTTTTTTTTTTTTTTTTTGGGGTTTTAATATTGGTTTTGATAAGTATTTGGTTAGATCCACCTGGTTTTGTTTGGGTTTTGTTGAAGAAGAAGCAAGTTCATGTTTTCTGGGTTTTGTTGATGTGCGGTGCTAATGACGACGGTCTGGGTAACAAGAAATGATGGAGGTGAGTGTGGTGGAGATGGTGGCAAGTGGTGCTTGGTGGTGGCTGAAATTGGTGAAGATAAGGATGGAAGAGAAGAGGGTGTTTGGAAGTGAGATTTATACATGTGATGTGGATTTATATAATGACATAGCATAAATAAAATATTTTCAAAATGGATAATTTACCTGCTACTTGTTTTGTAAGTGGTCAAATGCATATAAAGGACAAAATAGTTTGGTCAAGTAGCCAAAAGGGCTATTTTTTTTGTTCGCTACGTCGAACTGCTTTTTGTGACAAGTATGATGCTTTAATAGGTTATTAGCTCTTGATTGTTTTCGTTGTTATTTTGTTTCTTCAGATTTTTCTTTTTAGCCTTAAATAGAGTTTCACTAGTATACCACGAAGAAATGGGTCTTGGCTACACCAAATTGTTTTTGCCCCGACAAGAGGAAGAAACTATCCTATCCACTTATACACAAGACAATTCTATCTCGATCTCAAAATCTTATACACATTGTGTCACCTTCCTTTCCACTTAGGCCAAGCACATCCATCATTTCTCTCAGTCTTTCTCACAAACGAACTATGTCGACTAGATCATGATAGTCGTGACTTTAATTAAAAGGATATATCTAATTTCTTAGGATGATATACTTTGGACTTTTGATACGTTTGGTTTAATGAGTTATTTATATGTTTTGATAAGAGTTAAGAACTCTTGTCTTGTTAGAGATATTATAGGAAGAGTAACACGAATTCTAAAGGCTTAACATAGCTATAAGGCTAGCTAGACACCAGCATCAACCAGTGGTCAAAGTAATAATGAGCTTATATCTAGCCACTTAGTTACTTCTTTGTCCAACGTGGCATTTTATATGCATAGCATATTTGATTTGTTTATAATTTATTTTTGTTATTATTATATCATACGAACTAATTATATACCCGCTGCTTTCACCTTTCCTTTCTTTTCAAAACCAAGCAGCTACTCCATTATGTGTACTCTCACAATGTGGCTTGATTTGTCTAGCCACTTCGTTACTTCTTTGTCCAAAGTGGCTTGATTTGTCTAGACTCTTAACTATTGTACGTGGATCTGCAAATGGCTGATCTAACTAGACTCTCGAAGTCTCAACTTTAGACAAGTAACTAGACTCTCAAAGTCTCAACGTTTGACATCTCTTAAAGTTCAACTAAAACTAAGCCCATTATTTTAACTCGCTTTTACTCACATTGAAACGGCAACTCTATGTGGAGCTTGCACGTTCTCTCACAAACCAAAAGCGCATTTTATAAGAAAAATGATTGTAAGATAGAGTTGAGCCTTCCGGCATCGCTAATAACTAGTAGAGGCGTCATCTACCTCAGTTATTTAATTTTGCGACCCTTAAATTATCTTAACTTGCGAGTTAATTTACGTTTAACTTAGCTTTGTGTTTTTTTTTTTTTTTTTGCATAAGGTTCTCTATTACCGTATTCTTTTTCTACTTATAGTAAAACATCTATAAATTAATACTCGATAAATTAATAACCTCGATAAAATTAATAATTTGTCAAGTTCCAACTTGGGACCAGTACAAATTTGGACCCCAATCGATAAAATAATAAGATAATAATTTTTTAGAAACCACAGTGTATATATATTAGTCCCAACGAAACTATAAACTAATAATTGCTAAAAATTATATATATATGTATATATATGTGTGTGTGAGAGAGATATACATTTCAAAATCCTAAGATTGTTTAGTAAAAAATGAATCCATAGTCACTTGCTTTTTGTTGAACTTTAAATCAATATTGAGTTTATCTTAAAATCTCCTTATTGCACTAAAGAGTTGGTGCGTTGACTTCTCGTATTGCAACAAAAAGTGTTAATTTTATTGTCATAAAATGTGAATGTTAATTCATAAAATATTAATTGAAACTTGTTTTTCAAATTTATTTTGTCTATAATGAGTATGCATTGTAACTAGCTAGTATATTAGACTTTAAAATTTAATGGTCAAACGTAAAACTTCTTTAAATTAATAAATAATTAATTTATCGATATAATAATATCTCGCTAAATTAATAAAATAACCTGGTCCCAACACTATTAATTTATAGAGGTTTTATTGTAGATCAATGATGAGTGTATACCTGAGACACACATAGGGTGTGTTTGGGGAGAGGCTTATGAGGGACTTATGGGGCTTGGGCTTCTTAAATAAGTTGGCTTATAAAATAAGTCTCGTTTGTCATGCGGGCTTATAAAAATATAAGCCCCTAAAAGGGGCTTAAAACTTTAGCCCCTTAAAAGGGGCTAAAAACTTTAGCCCGGGGCTTATGAACCATAAATTACATATTTACCCACAAAAATAACTAACATGTACCATAAAACTCATTTAATTATATCATTTTTAGTAATTTTGTAATAATAAGCCTCAGCCCCAGCTTATTTGCCAAACAAGTCTACAAAAATACAAATTTCAACTTCGGCTTATAATAAAAGCCCTAGCTACAGCCTCAGCCCAAGCCCCAGCTCCAGCTCCAGCCCCAACCCATTGCGCCAAACATACCCTATAATATATCTTATGAGCAATTCGGGCTGTTAAAAGGTGTCTCGAATAGAAGTATAGAACCAATCGATTAAAAAGGATGTTTCCAAAAGTCAAATCCACCAACTGTGGGTGTAAACAAGTCGAGTCAGCTCAAGCTTGAGCCATTATTTGCAAGTGTACATTTAAGTTTGGCTCTCCTTGAAATGAATCATGAATGGCTTTGTTAAAGTTTTAACCAATGTCGATAGCAACAAAATTCATTACTTGTGAGATCAACTTGACTCGATTTTGTACAGTTAACATATAAATATAGTAATATACGTCTATCAAACTGGGAAAAGTGTAGCAGCTCAAGTTCGAGTCAACTCATATGGACATAATCTCAGGTAGCTCGTAGGTTAACTTGGCACGATTAATCCCTGCACAGATCCACGTATGAGGTTTGGTAGGAAAGCCTTCCTTACGAAGTCTTGAAAGCCACACATACAATTTTATAAGCATATGCTTGACAGTTGACACGTTGTATTATGCACGATGCATAGTTTATTCGTCCCTATATTAGCATGGATCGATGCAAACCCTTGAATCTTGATGCACGGTGCATAGTCTATTCGTCTCTATATATGTAGAATGTTAAATGTAAAGCTTCAAAACGTTTTGTGTTATAAGAAATGTGTTATATCTTTCTTGTGTTGATGTAAAGTCAATCACACATTTGAAACAAAACAAACTAAAAGTTTATACAGTATATAATGTTCATGGATCACTTCTTAGCGTGCTTGTTAGTCTAGGAGTCTCCTTCACTAATCAACCTTAAGCTGTGTGGAGTTCAATGAAACAACCCGTCAATTACCTTTAGATTAGATTTAAAACCCAATATAAACATTTTAATCCAAATCTGAGTTACAAAATAACACTTTCTTCTACTTTATATATTGCTAAATATGATGCATCTACAAGGAATTGATTCAAAATGTATAAAATCGATTATATGTAAAAAGAAGTTTGTTAGATTTTAGTATTTTTACTCACTAGTTAATCATATCCTACATTGGATAAAAATGAATAATTAAAAAAGGTTTGAAGAAAATTGAAACAAATGCGTAAGTAAAAAATACGTGAAACAACGAATTGGACTTGGTTCCCGACGTAAAAATGGTGATCAGTGAAATGAATTTGCTCGAACATAGCTCTAGGCTTCATTTTGTCAACTACCACTGCCTATAGAAGTAACCGTAAAGTTATAAATAGGCAAGTAGTTTATTCTCTAACCAATGTGGGATTGTTGAATCAAATAAATATAGCATATTTGATTGTCCATCCCACTGTAATGTTCTATCTATAATACTATTACTTTAGCCTTTGATAGAGTCCCCGGAGCGAGTTATGAATAAACGGGTCATGACTTAAGCAAATTGTTTTAGCTCTTATGATAGGAGAAAACAAACTTTTAATAGGAACGATATCAATTTCGAAAGCTAACAGTTCTATATATACCAATTCAAAAGTTTTTGAAAATCTCTATATAAAAGGTAACTTGTTAGATTTATTCGTGTTTGGTGCAAGGGAATGCCCACGTAAAAAAGAATGAACCGAAATGCTTATGAAAATTAATGGATATCGAAGCAGGAAAGCCTTATGGCTCAATATAGCTACAAGCCTACCAGCCTAAAAGGCTCTCCTCCAACATCACCAACATATTATTGCAGTAATCATAAGCTTATATATTATGCAATTATTTAGTTCTATTTCGAATATGGGAAGCATAGCATATTTTATTGTTTCCGCTGTTCATTTTATGTTAAAAATATTTGTTTAGCCTTTGAAAGATAGTATTCACAATATATTAGTGAAAATTAGGTCTTGACTAAGCATAAGCTCACAAGAGAGGAAAAATAGCTTTTTGGATCCAAAAGATTTTAATTCCGAGGAACAAAATCTATAACCTATAACGTAGTGAATTATATATTGATTTCAAGTTATTGTATGTTATGTTCTAGTTATTCGTAGGAGAACCCATAACTTAAACCAACCTAAAGTTGGGTGGCAGCAAATCAACCTGTTAATTAGATAAGATGTTTAGTAGTCCAGTATCATAAAAACTCTGAGAGAATTCTGTTCCTTGATAGTTCTTTGAAAGAAAATAGAGGAAAAATAGTTCTTTGATACAAAAGATTTTAATTTCGAGAAACAAAATCAATGACTTCTAACGTAGACAATTATATATCTCGATTGTAAGTTATTGTATGTTATGGACAAATTATTTATATGGAGAAACCATAACTTTTTTTTTGAACAAAGATTACATTTCATTTCACACCTCACAAATGGAGGAAATTTGAACACAACAAGTTACATCGAACATAAAGGGCAAAATCGAAGCCGACTTGCCAAACAAAATACACGAGGCAACATGTTAAGCCAAAAGAAAGCATACACCCTAATAGTTGTGACAGACCACAGCAACACCATACAAGGGTGGGGGAAATCACCAAAGTGAGCTTTAGGGAGACACAACCATACAAAGATGTAGCTTGACAAAAGTACACAAAGTACATAAAACATACATAGAAGATAAAACTAAGCATCCTAAAAGGAGCCAGAGCAAAACCCAACAGATCTAGAATCAAAACCCAAGGCTACAGCAAGCTATCAATGGCGGACCACAACAGATCTGAGCAGACTGAGCAGGTGGCGGCAGCGACAACAACGGCAGCGGCGAGAGATGACAGATCTGTGAGTAAGGCTTTTATTGTAGGAAAATAAAGTACAAGAAAGGATCCGGACGGCCGGTCGAAACCGACCGCCGGAGAAAAGGATTGGAATTGGTTGGATGTGTTTTAGAGAGAGGTAGGAGTGTTTTAGAGAGAGGTAGGAGAAACCATAACTTAAACCAACCTAAAATTGGGCGGAACTAATCAACCTATTAGATACATTGTTTAGTAGTCCAATATCATATAAATACATTGAGAATTATGTTTTGTTTACAAGCACGGTCATTAGTGTTAAAACTATACAAAGTGATGATCAAAATTCATAAACTGTTTAAACAAAACTAAAATTATTGAGTATCAACCCAACCAACCTCCCCTTATGGTTGATACTTCATACAGAGTTTTTACAATACAAAAAGTTTGAAAGATTCTGAATACAAAAGACTAACTAACAGCTAATGAATCAACTGTGTGAAAACGCACACACAGATAACCAAAACAACGAATGATATAATGAGAAGAATTCTTCTTATATAGTCTTGACCAAAGCTTGACTCCCAGTTATCTAGCTTAGACAAACAGCACCCTTCAACTTCCTGGACTTGACACTTTAGCTCCTTCAACTATTCTTCTCATGCTATCAATAACCTGCACACATATGAAACACAAACCAAGTATACACTATTGACATAACAAGCCCTTAGCTTATTATCCAACAATTACAAGTTGAAGAAAACATGTAACATTTCACCAATCGAAAAAAATATATCAGGAAAAGTACCCCATGAACTTGCAGTTTGTTGGATATTTTTCCCAGAACTTTTTCCACCATACAAAAAGAAATTGGATTGTTTCAAAAGTTTTAGAAAATATGAAACGGTTTGTATAAATAATGAAATGTGTTATTACTCATGCTTAAATACAAAAGAGTAGTGATATTTAGACATACAACACATGCTTAAATACATGTCAAATGCAGAATTCACTTTTACACTTATATTATGTATTTTTTTTCTCTAAATTCTCACGAATCATTTTTTTAAATCAATCAATCAAATTATTAGATACATTTGTAAACATGATTAGTAGTCACAACAATTATTTTTCAATACAAAAAGCACGATTGTGGAATGAGAAATTGTTGGGGTACCTAAATATAGGGGGTTGATACTGTACAAGACAATAATGCACATTGTGATGTATGTATAAAGAAAAATTATATGACTAACTTTGTGCCTAAAGTTGTGTGGCATTTAGTTATTGGTTTGTAAAATCGTGAGTCCCTCATCTGCAACCAACAAAATGCTGCCACCGAATTTTAGGCACAAAATTAAGCATGCAATTAAGCATCCCGATCATTTCTATTATGGAATAATGACTTCGGCTCTCAAACATGCTATTAGCTTTTTAGGCGCCACCCTATTACCAATTACATATATAGTTAATGTTTTTCTTCGATGTGGGATAGGTTGATTCCAATAAATATAGCATATTTGATTCTTTCTCTTATTTTTTTCTTTAGATTTTCAGCCTTTAATATAATTATCATTTATGTAGCCTTTAATAGGAAGGATCTTAATATTATAGACAACATATATAACTTTAAACTTAGACAATTCTTTATATGGGCATGGAATTGGACAGTGACAGTCCCCTCCCACTGTGGTTCGTAAATAAGTATTCTCTTTTCTTAACAAGTAGAAGAACGATTACAACATTGTTTAGTCTGGCAGAGTTGACGATTAACTTCATAATTGGTGTCTCTTTCTCAGTCTAATGATAGATGGGTTTGCGACTTGTCAGGTGACGGCGAATTTTGAGTGAGAGAGGTTCGTAATTTTCTTGATAACTTATTCCTTCCTTCTCACTCGGAACCCACGAGATGGATTAAGTATATCCCCATCAAGGTTAACGTTTTTGTTTGGAGAGCTCGTCGTGATTATCTTCCAACTAGAGTTAACCTGAATCGCAGAGGAATTTTCTTGGAGTCTTCTTTGTGTCCATTATGTCATTCAGAGGAGGAGGATATCAATCATGTTCTTTTCAGATGTGAAGTGGCCCAGATTATTGTTCGTCGTATATGTCGATGGTGGGACTTGGATTGGCATGATATTAAGTCTTTTTCGGATTAGCTTAGCTGGTTTTCTTCGATTCGTCTTTCTACCAAGGTTAAGAATATGTTGGAAGGCGTGTTTTCTGTTGCTTGGTGGTATATTTGGGGTCTGAGAAGCCGCTTTATTTTCAATAAGAAGCCTCCGAGAAGATCGGTGATTTTTTACGACATTGTGTCGTATTCTTTTACTTGGTGTTCAAGTCGTTGTAATAGGATCTTTTCGTGGGATTCTTTGTTAAAAAAACCTACATTTAATTTCAATGTTTCTTCTAGCTTCTTGCTAGTTTTATAAAATTTGCCTTTCAAAAAAAAAAAAAAACTTTACATAAAATCTTTTAAGATTAAAAATTGTGAATACCAAATGAACTTTGTATTTTTAGCTAATATCGCCAGTGAATTATCGCATTTTTAAGTTTCACTAGGGTTTATGTCGGGTGAAAGTGGTGGTGGTACGTGATTGTGAAAACGGTAATGCGAGTTGTTTTTGATAGAAACAGTGAGATAATCCGGCAGAAAATGAGATGGGATTGTGTCACATTTTTGTTTTACCCTTTTTTTGCTTTGATTAAGTTTTGAAAATAATAATTTCGATTATGAGTAGTGTACAATAATTTTTAGTGAATAAAAAAAAAGATGGGGAGTAAAATTGAGACGGATAAAGTATTTGTTAATATGTAAAAAAAAAAAAAAAAAAAAAAACGATAACTTTGCTTTCACGTGCAAAGCACACGATGGAACTGACGGAGAAAAAAAATAGATGGACCAGAAAATAAATAGTTGTTAGAGGGAGGGACGAACAATACAATACACGGTCGACGCAAACCACAAAGAAAATTGGTGCAATTTACCAATGCTAATCTGACCAAGCGAGGCCTTGCGGCTCAAACCTAGCTCGACTTCACTATATCATGTAGCGCAAGTTATCGGATTGACCATTAGCTTCTATCTAGGAATTTAGTTGCTTTGTTGTCGAATGAGGGATTGAACTGCATGGCATATTTGTTGGTTTCCACTATATTTTTCTCTTAGCATTATTCTTTTTACCTTTAATTGGAATTTCATGGCATATTTCTAAAAAGTATGCCTTGACGAAATTAAATTGTTATAGCTCTAATGAAAGAAAAAGTTAACCATTTCCATAGAAAGGATTTCAGTTTTGAAGGACAAAGTATATTGATTTTAAGGATTCTATTTTGATTTCAATTTATTATATGCAACACTCTAATACTTGATGGACAAACAAACATCTAAATCACCCTAAAACTGGGTGGTGACGAATTCTATCCATCGTATATATTAGACTAAAATACACCGTTGGTCCCTAAACTTGTATCGGAGGATCGCGATGGGACGCAACCACGCACTTTTCATCGCGACCGGTCCAAACAGTACCCATTAAATGCCAGATTCGTCCCTTGACCAGAATTGGGACAGTCAAACCGAGGGTATTATAGACCATTCACTTTTTTGACCCAAGCTAGTTAAAATGTAACCCAACCTTCAACCATATATGTATGAACGAACAAGAGTGAACCCTAAAATACAATCAACACACATTCTTCCCAAAGCAAAAATAAAAACAATAATGGCACAAAACGATAAGGGGAAGGGTTTGTTGAGTTCGTTGAGGAAAGCAGACTGCGCAAATGAAAAGCGTTTGGGTGTTAAGAAGGAGAAGGAAGAGGATGACATCTGGTTATCAAAGTTTAACGATTTGGGAGAAAGGATTACAAAACTGAAAATTTTGTTTAAATATCTTAAGGAAAGGAAGGAAAAGAAGGAAAACGATGATAGGGAGAGTTGTGGGTCTAGCTAAGTGTATGTTTAGATGATAGTAAACATTTGTAGTTATTGAAATCGATGAATAAAATTTTGTGATCTTATTTAAGTAATTGTGTTTGAAATCGTTTTGCATATCTTAATAAGTTTGACTTACCCAAGTTACAATTTGTTGGTTTTCATAAGTTTGTTTGACTTTGGTAAGTCAAAATTCAAGATGTTACAATACACAATTGTCAATACATTGTTGTTTACTGCTAAAGCGTTTGCCTTTTGAACCCGTGTTTTGAAACCACTGCCTCTAATTTTTCTGATACGGGGGTGTTTGGTTTTGATGTAACAGCTTTTGCTGATAAAAGGGGCCGTTTGGTTTAGCTGATACAAGCGGATGTTTTATTTGATACATTATGATTTAGTGCCATAGTATTTGCATTATCACCACATCTTTTTAAACCATTGCATTTGCTTTTGCTGATACAAGGGGGAGTTTGGTTCTACTGATTAAAGTTTTGCTGATACAAGGGCATGTTTGGTTTTGCTGATACAAGGGCCTGTTTGGTTTTGCTTATACTAATAACACTAAAATACAACCCATATCACAATACAACAGATTCAACAACACATAACCCAAATGATATTTTATCATTAATAAATTATGTTAAACATCATAACCAACTACATCAAATCTAATTTACATACCATTTTTAGCAAAACTATCACCTAAAAGACGCCTTTATCTACCCCATGGAAAACCAAAAATTCAGGCATTATGTTCAGCCATTTTCTTAGAGCACAAGGTATGGGCAATACCAATAACACGTTATTGGTATGCCACCTCAGCGCCACATCAATTGGTCCCTCAAGTTGCCAACTTCCGTAAAACCATTAGAAGTTTGACTTTGTTAAGTCAAACTTCTAAAACATGTCAAATTATCAATTCACTCCAAAACAATATTTAGTAATGGTTTTGCAATATTGACTTTACAAAGTCAAATACCATTGTATATATTATTGAACATTCCAATAGCCATCCTCATCATCAAACTTCAAATACCATTATGACTTTTGCACTTAATGTTCCAAAGGTTTTCAATCCTTCTGACATTACAACTCTCGTTCACAGTTAACCCATTCAACATTTCAAGTATTGACTAACTAAAGTAAACTAGAAAGCAGTTTTACTTGCTACAATCAAATAAAAATGCTAAATGAAAGTTTGACTTTCGAATGTCAAACTTTCATCACCTAGAATACGCACAAACAACAACATATGAACAATCTAATTTTAAGCAAACCATATAACAATTACTGTACAAAATTACTAAAACTATTTTGAAACATTAATTGTCCAGGGTATTCAACCCAAACTTAAACTACAACCAGTCAAAGAAATCTACCACGGCTGTGGGGGAAGCTCGGGGAGTTTCAACAGCTTCTTAGCCAACTCCCAGTTGTTCCTGGTATTTTCATTCCCATCATGACTCCTATCGCTTTGCCTTATATTGATTGTCTTAATCGACCGGGAACACGCAAGTATACACTTTATTAAAGTTATTTCATGCTCTGATATGGGAAAAGCTCGAAACACCACCGTCTGAAGCTGCCCATGGCTGAATGTGTTTCTATCTACAACAGTGGAAAAATTGGCAAAGGTAGATCACTAAGCGTGTGTTTGCAGCCTGAAAAATCAAATAGTGTTGAGATACACAAACATGGCAATTTAGGAATGTTTTATTTGATACATATTCATTACATCATTACACTTACTCTCGTATCCAGCATTTTCAAATTCGGAGATGACCGAATCATTCCAATGGTGAACGCTACCATAACACTATTCCCAAAATCGACATCGGACAGCTTAAGGTTAATCAGGGAAACAAAGGGCACCTTCATCCTAGGATTAGCTTCATGTATCAACTACAAGAAGTTTTACAGATTAAATTTCATTACTGTTACACATCTCTATAACATTATAAGTTGTAAAACTGAAATTGTTCTTACCGTGCAATCACCAAAATCCAATGTAAGGGTCTCAAGATTTTGAAGTCTTGTCAAGTGAAAGATATCGGATGTTGTGATTGTGGTCACAACATTATAACGACCTAATGACAAATGTAACTTCTTCAAATTCCCAAGTTTTGCAATATCCCATAGTCTCATCTCGTTAGTACTAGGACGATTCATTTTAAGAGACTCAAGTGAGGGACAACCAGCAATAAAGTCCCAAACTGTACCGCTTAGAAAATTGACATGAATCAATTCTAGGCTCAGTAGATTTGGATAGCCATGAAAATATTCCAAAGTAGCCATAGCACAAACATGAAGTACCAGATGTTTCAACTCACTGCGAGAGTAAAGTTGGGTTGGGAACGTAACTGGGTCACCATACCAGTTTGTAATAATCAGCTCCTCAACTCCATTATCAGCCAAAAACAAGAGTCACTCATGAATGTGTTCATAATGAAAGTTGTCTATTCCAATAATTGATCTTGGCTCTACAGCAAAGACAAACTTTCTTATTGGACCCATAAGCCGATTTAAGAATCTAGTAACAAGCCTACCATCAAACTCGTATGTTAAATAATAAAAGAAATCATCATCAAGTATGACATCGGTGAGCAAATTCCACTTAGACCTCCAGTTTCTCGCTAAATTAGAGGTTCTCACCGCTTCTAACAAAGGCAACCGATTCAAAATGTTAGTGATCACTTCATCTGGCATGTTGGTAAAACGATCGATCGACATGGTTTTGTTGGAAGTTGGGTTGGTCTTTTGAGTTCTGGAAATGAGGATTTATATTCTTGATTTCGATTTGCAGTTTATCTTTTCTGGATAATGTGGTTTTATGTGATTGGTAAAGTTGTTTGTTGGGTGGGTGTATTTGTTCCCGCGAAATTAAATGCAGCGTATCAGGGAAGAAACGGCTAATATCCATACTCACAATTGGTCCCTGGGTTGAAGCTTGGGTCAAAAAAGTGAATGGTCTATAATACCCTCGGTTTGACTGTCCCAATTCTGGTCAAGGGACGAATCTGGCATTTAATGGGTACTGTTTGGACCGGTCGCGATGAAAAGTGCGTGGTTCGTCTCATCGCGATCCTCCGATACAAGTTTAGGGACCAACGGTGTATTTTAGTCTATATATTATTTTGTAGCATAATATCATTGAAAAATTGGAATTCCGGTCTTCTTTTTATCCTTTAATAAACTTTTATCATATTGTTGTTAAAGAAAAGTTCAGGCAGTGGCGGAGCTGTTAGGGTAACTAGTAGATGTTGAATCATCCCTAATCAACTCAATTCATTCATTAGTTACTTATATTACACAAGTCACTTTTCTACTTATTATAAGAATGTCTTCAAAAATTATAAATAAATAATTTAAACGAAAAAAGATAACATTGTAGATTAATATTTTAACCGATCACTATGTTCTTTTGCATTAAGCACGGCCGGCCCTTTTAACTAAAAATTATGCTCCACCCCCTGTTAGGGGGCAACACATTATTAAAGTGTGTTTGGTAAAAATAGCAGTGAACAACTTCAAAAAGCTCTGCGCTAAACATAGCCTTAGTTCATATAAATCATTTTGTTCAAGAGTAAAATTAGTGTTGAGAAAACAAATTAACCATTCAATAATACATTGCTTGGGAAGAAGAAAAAAATCAATGATACGAGTATAATACTATAATTACAAAAAGCGTAAAAATTGACAAGAAAAACAATGTCACGTGTACGGTATGAAGAAGAAAGAGTTACAATGGAATGTTACAAATTGTTTAGAAAAAAAAATCGCTAGGATAATAGCCAAACACGTACTATAAAATGTTACAAGTTGTTTAAAAAAAATCAAACAAGTAAATGTTTCAAACTTTTATTAAATAAAAGGGTGAAGGCTGAGAATACGTAACAAACTTTCTCAAATATACCGAAGTACGTAACATACAAATTTTATTATTTATGTACGTAAATAACTTTCAAATTTTGTTCAATGTACGTAATATTGACAGGTTACCAAGTTTTAAAGTTACTGTAAACTCCCGGAAAATTTCAATGTACTTAACGCTCTAATCAGAAATTAAACACGATATATTTCGTCATGAAATTTTCTAAAACATCACATTTGCATATCATATGGCATATGCATGATCGACGCAGCTTGAGCGTTCATAAACTATACCGTTTTGATAAGAATAAAATTCCCCACGATCTTGATAACCTTAAAACACGTAACGAATACGTAAAAATTTGTAAAAATACGAATTTAATTATAATAAAAATATATTCAAATTCGTATCGGACCTCGGAACTCATTAGACTTTATGTCACCTCGTGACCCAACCCAACTCGTTAATGGGCCTTATAACCGGATCAAGCCCATACTAATATTTTTATTTGGGCCTCGTCTCAACAATAGTTCAACTCGACCCACATTTTCTCTTGGGCTTCCATCTAATCCGATCCAATACCCACACCAAGACTAGCCCAAATCCCATAAAATTCGTGGGCCTTGTCTTTGTACCAAGCCCAACTCACTTCTTTGGTATTATGTGAATTTCGTTTTCTGCTCAACAAGCCCAAGCACCACATAAAACTAGTACTCAAAACTTGGTTAGTATAATAGTTGTGATTTCGTCCCTATGGTCAGTCAAACCGAACGAGAAGCAAACAAGGTACCAAAAACTAAACACAAGTCAAACACTTGTTGGTCTCATGTTTTGTCGAGTGATAGTGAACAAAGGAGACAAAGTTACCACCTTAGCCACCCTAGACATTATATAACAACTTAAACCATCACCTAAACCTAGCTTTGACCCATTTGACTTTAGAAACCTTTGGATAATGTTTGTAACTTGTTGAGTATTGATGGGACTTGGCAAGGCATGCCACCATTCTCGGCACCAACAATACACGATCAAGACCAAATACAATGTAACATGTGACTAATAATACTAGAACTAGGAGAGCTAGGAGATTAAAACAAAATGGAAAAGCCATACCACCTTTCTTTATAAACCTTCTCAAAGGACTTAGACTAAACCTCACAAACTAACTCACCAACAAACTCACACACATCTCTCACTCATAAAAATCGTCCATTGTGGTATCGAAAAGAAACAAAAGGAAAAGGAACGAAGCAAGGAAAATAGGGGAACACTTGGGTAAAACTAAAGGATTTTGGAGTAATAACGATAGAAGAAAAGGAAACTAGGAAGCTTTGGAAAAATTAACTTCGGATTATAAGGAGAACACGGGTTCTCTTGGTTGTCTAAGCTTGCTCACACTTCGCCACCACTCTTTAAGAGTGTAGTAAGTCCTCTTAACTCACTTTCCTTAGCACATGATCACATTTCGTCTAAGATAAACTTGTTTTCGTACCACTTGAACCCATGTTATGTTAGCTATACGAGACACATACCTAAGACTAATATGAAATATAAGTGATAATCCATGAGGAAGAGTAGAATATAACAACTTAAGCAAACCATGCATGCCACGACCAAATCTGTAGCATGCTCAAAATATAACACAGAAAACAGCACGTTATATAAAATGTTACGTAGGAATAAAACACAAACCAAGCCCAGCTCAGTTGGTTAGGAGCGTGTGGGTTTAGGCAAGAGGTCCCTAGTTCGAAACCAACTGATGGCACCTTTTTCCTCCCCTTTTTATTTTGCAACTATCACCCTTTGGCAAAACTCACCCCTCCACTTCAAATACATTTATAACCAAAGTAAAACAAGATATTAAAAGTGTAACAAAAATTTAATCTTTGAAAATGTTTTGCAAAAACTGTTTTCACGAGGGACTAAAGGCGACAATTCTGGAAACTTTCAGCATGAGATATTTATGGGTACAAAGTGTCATTTTCTTAAAAGTCCAAGGACTAAACTCGTACTTTTTATAACTTGAGGGTAAAAAGTGTAAATTCGGGAAAAGTGAACGCAAAACTTATGATTTCATCATAGCCTCATAAAAATGAGTATTTTTGATCACATGAGCGTAATATTTTCGAATAACGATAAATTTATTTCATGTACAAATATATATGTAAATATATATATTTTAGAAAATAATTATCTATATGTAAAAAGATACATATTTCGATAAAACACACGGGAAATCTAAATACGTTAAAATACTCAACAAATCTATTAAGATCACAACGGGGGAACATTTCACTTATGCGTAAGTGAGGATCATTAATTAAGGCAATGTAGCACGTAAAATTAACTTAAAACGTTAAGCACTCACGCACACTATTGGATTGGACAATCCAATGATCTATTGAATAAGAATATTCAATGCTCTATTATTTTGGTCGCGAACCAAAATGCTCATTTTACTAAGACTCGCCATCTCATCATTTTAGGTTTCGAGTTGGAACCTCCGCTACATTGTGCTTGATCTATTTGTGCGTGTTCATTATCATCAAGGTGAGTTCATAGCCCCACTTTTACTCTTTTAAATGTTTTATAAACTCCTTGGGGGAGAATACATGCTACTACTACTATTATGATCACAATTGCTTGAAAACTGTTTGCTGTACTCTTGATATTATGACTCTGCCTAAGTTGCCAGCCAAAAGTCCCCTACATCATGAACCATTAATCACTTGCGAGTGAACGCAAATATCGTGGATAGTACTATGGGAACTGACGACCCCGACTCGGTTATCGGAAATAACCGGGGCGCACTATATTTGGTATCTCTATGTAATTGGCTATTACATCTCAGAGGGGCAATTTTATTTACTTACACCAGTAATTAGGTGTATGCAGTTAGTTTGGTGTCATGAGCTTAGTGCAATAATATCAACTTTCTTTTATGGGCGTATAACAACGTAGCCCATGGCTTCTTTCAAACTTGAAAATCTTGTGATCAACTGCTTTATTACTAAACCTATGAATTCACTCAACCATTGTGTTGACTTTTTAGCATGTATTTTCAGGATGAAAAGGCGATAGCTAACTCTGGAGGCGCTTAGGCATTGGCATGGCATGGTCATAGATGACTCTGATTTACTTATGGGGACCATATTTTATTAATGGACCATTTTCCACAACAATTCAAACTTTGTAAACTCTATTTTACTTCAATAAATGAAATCTTTTACGAAAAAGCTATTATTTTTCACTTGTGTTATGATCCAACTGAGTAGCATCCCAAAAACTTTTTCTTCCGCTGCAAACCATTTTTGGGGGTGTTACAGATTGGTATCAGAGCCAGGTTATAGAGAAATAGGAAATTTTCAAAACCTAGACTATAACCACTTTTACCAAACTTAATCTTATGACCGCCACATGCCTGCCTGCCAAGCCGATTGCCTCACTTATGACTCGTTGAAGTCATCTTTGATAAGATATGTGTTTTATTACCGACAACTTAGTCTCACTATTAGCTATGATTGCTTTACTTATATGTATGTTTACGTATCACTGCGCTACGCCTTCTCCCCCACGTAAAATGAAATATTTGTTCAATCTTTCATACCAAACTTTAAAAGCATTAGGACATGTTACTAGTATAACTAAGCTAAGCATTGCAAGATTCATTGAACCTCGGGTGAATATAGCCTGATCACCTATATTCAACCAGGGACAGTGGGACATAGCCTGATCACCTATGTCCGACTCAGAGGTGAATGTTGCAATACTGAAAGTAGTTATAATAGTGGTATGTTCAGTTGACCTCCTGATTAACTTCGGAAAAAGGGTAAAATTTTCATGTGTGTTCATCATAAGAGATATAAAAGTTTACTCCTACACATCACACACTGACGTCTCAACATTTTCTCACTACGATACTTTTCTCCTAAGTGGAACGCCTTTCTCATTACTACCCCTCTAAACTGACCATTTTACACCACTACCTTACGCCTCCGCGTCTACACTTACTAGCAACGTGCATGGAGATTTGCTTGGCAGATGAGACACACTACCACTTCGAGCAAGGACATCACAGTGATTCATGTTGAAATGGACCACTTTACGCCACCACTTCGCGCCCTCCGTGCCTACGTTATGTATGAGATTTGCTGAGCAGATAATACATAACCAGCAAAAACATTGCATGATGCGAGTTAATGATTATAAGTACCATTTAGACTTGCTTAGCACATTACGCGCGACTAACTAAAATTTTATTTACCGCACGACATTACTCTATGTTTAGATTATATTTTTGGGTCGCTACAATACCATGTCTTCTGTTTCCCATCCCATCGACTTATCGTCTTCGTTACTGGATCATTAAACCTTTATTACTGGATCGTTGCAACCCATGTATCCATCATCCCATCCTATTATCGTTATCTTAGACGCTAAGATCGAAGTCATCTCGTCATCCATTGCGGTAACAGTGTCACCTCTATCCCAAAACTCGTACTCAATCGATGAACTGGATTACATCCCTAGCCATTCTAGGAATAACACACCTCGACATCTACAAAGGGAACCCCTCGCTAAACATAAATAATAAACGAACGACTAAATATCTAAAAGCATATTAAGAAGTCAACTTGCAACTCAAGTCACTTTTTCTAGGAACGGATCCCTAATCTTCCACTCAACCCTCTAAAACAACAACTGTCTGTCCTGCTACCCTCTTATAAATAATAAACTTCGTTGTTATCTAACATGAACTACTTTCAACTATTTTACCAATCACTTCACGGTCATTTTTCCAAAACGTCTTACTACTGTCCCATTAAACCAAATATTTACAACCTTACTCATACTTCATAAACAATGACCTTATTAATGCTTTGCTAACTATTTTCTATAGAGTAATAAACCGATTAATTACCTTACTACTATTTTATGAAACAACAAACAATTACGATATCAATTTGTAAACTATATTACAAATTTTTCCTACAAGTTATATTACGATCTTATAAACTATTTTATCCTTTTAGCGAGCTGCTTTAGCCACTGCCTGATCTAAAAACCATTAAACTACGTTACTCTCACAAACTGTTCGTCTTTATTTTACTGACTATTTCATTACCACCCTATAACCACCTTGATATTAATTGAACTACGAATTTTTTTTTTTTACTATTTGACAAAAAAAAAAAAAAAAATGTTTTCTTATAAGCTATTTTTACAAATCATTTCCAAAGTTATTTTATAACCTGATTTGTTGTTTTACCAAGAGATCACAAAAATATGACTACGATTTCACTACTGTTCTATAAATGACAAGTCCTTCTTCTATTACCTTATGCGCTATTTTAAAATCATTTTACAAGTTACTCATTTAAACCAAGTTGATACTTTAATACCAAACCCCAAACTACGACTTATTATTAATTTGTAAATGATAAGAATATTTTCTTCTTACACAATAAAGTGGTTCTACAAACCTTTCTATAAACCTTACTGCAATTTCCTTATAAAACTATTTACTCCCTTGAAAAGCTTTAAAGAATAACCGATATTTTCTTTTGAAAATAAACCAAATTTTCGGAGTAAAAAAAATAAGCTCTTTATTTTGAAAATAATAAATAAACATTTTAATGAAAAATGCTTGGAAACAAAACTGATTCATCATCTACAAAAGCTAAGGTATTTGAAGCTATTTGAAATTGCGCAACAACTTTTGAATTCACATAAAAACCTCCAACTTAGAACCGATTTCATGTTGACGCCTAAAACCTTATTTAACAAGCTTTCATCACAAGAGCTGAAATTCAGCAATTTTCTTTACAAACATTAAGATCTCTTTAAAATTTTAAAGACTCTATATTTTTCTTATATACCGTTCAAATTCGAGAAGCATAACCTTAACAAGTGAATCCTGCCCATAAACGTTTAAAACTTATTGAAACATACGTACCCAACCACATCTTCTTCTAAGATATTTTCACCTTCGAAGATTTTTTTTTCTTTAGAATGCATTTTTACCAACGATAAAACTTGTGGTAGCATTTTTCTGAAAACACTTATTCTTACGAGTTAGAATTTTCTGGTCAAACTTTATCAAAACTTGTTATGCAAAGAAATATCAAACATCAATCTTTACGAAATGGTTTTATTTGCATCACGTGTAAAAACCGGTTTTATAGAATCCTTTCGAGGATGCAAATCTCTCATCCAATTTTTCATCTCAAATAGATTGTGCCTCTTGAAATATTCTTTTTACTCGAATAAATTTACCCACATCACGTTTACAAACAAAACTAGAAAATTTCAAAATTTTCCCCTTTATCACATAAGCGACTAACGCTAATTTAACCTCGAGGACGAGGTTCCCATAAGGGGTAGGTACTGTAAACTCCCGGAAAATTTTAATGTACTTAACGCTCTAATCAGAAATTAAACACGATATATTTCGTCATGACATTTTCTAAAACATCACATTTGCATATCATATGGCATATGCATGATCGACGCAGCTTGAGCGTTCATAAACTATACCGTTGTGATCAGAATAAAATTTCCCACGATCTTGATAACCTTAAAACACGTAACGAATACGTAAAAATTTGTAAAAATACGAATTTAATTATAATAAAAATATATTCAAATTCGTATCGGACCTCGGAACTCATTGGACTTTATGCCACCTCGTGACCCAACCCAACTCGTTAATGGGCCTTATAACCGGATCAAGCCCATACTAATATTTTTATTTGGGCCTCGTCTCAACAATAGTTCAACTCGACCCACATTTTCTCTTGGGCTTCCATCTAATCCGATCCAATACCCACACCAAGACTAGCCCAAATCCCATAAAATTCGTGGGCCTTGTCTTTGTACCAAGCCCAACTCACTTCTTTGGTATTATGTGAATTTCGTTTTCTGCTCAACAAGCCCAAGCACCGCATAAAACTAGTACTCAAAACTTGGTTAGTATAATAGTTGTGATTTCGTCCCTATGGTCAGTCAAACCGAACGAGAAGCAAACAAGGTACCAAAAACTAAACACAAGTCAAACACTTGTTGGTCTCATGTTTTGTCGAGTGATAGTGAACAAAGGAGACAAAGTTACCACCTTAGCCACCCTAGACATTATATAATAACTTAAACCATCACCTAAACCTAGCTTTGACCCATTTGACTTTAGAAACCTTTGGATAATGTTTGTAACTTGTTGAGTATTGATGGGACTTGGCAAGGCATGCCACCATTCTCGGCACCAACAATACACAATCAAGACCAAATACAATGTAACATGTGACTAATAAGACTAGAACTAGGAGAGCTAGGAGATTAAAAAAAATGGAAAAGCCATACCACCTTTCTTTATAAACCTTCTCAAAGGACTTAGACTAAACCTCACAAACTAACTCTCCAACTCACCAACAAACTCACACACATCTCTCACTCATAAAAATCGTCCATTGTGGTATCGAAAAGAAACAAAAGGAAAAGGAACGAAGCAAGGAAAATAGGGGAACACTTGGGTAAAACTAAAGGATTTCGGGGTAATAACGATAGAAGAAAAGGAAACTAGGAAGCTTTGGAAAAATTAACTTCGGATTATAAGGAGAACACGGGTTCTCTTGGTTGTCTAAGCTTGCTCACACTTTGCCACCACTCTTTAAGAGTGTAGTAAGTCCTCTTAACTCACTTTCCTTAGCACATGATCACATTTCGTCTAAGATAAACTTGTTTTCGTACCACTTGAACCCATGTTATGTTAGCTATACGAGACACATGCCTAAGACTAATATGAAATATAAGTGATAATCCATGAGGAAGAGTAGAATATAACAACTTAAGCAAACCATGCATGCCACGACCAAATCTGTAGCATGCTCAAAATATAACACAGAAAACAGCACGTTATATAAAATGTTACGTAGGAATAAAACACAAACCAAGCCCAGCTCAGTTGGTTAGGAGCGTGTGGGTTTAGGCAAGAGGTCCCTAGTTCGAAACCCACTGATGGCACCTTTTTCCTCCCCTTTTTATTTTGCAACTATCACCCTTTGGCAAAACTCACCCCTCCACTTCAAATACATTTATAACCAAAGTAAAACAAGATATTAAAAGTGTAACAAAAATTTAATCTTTGAAAATGTTTTGCAAAAACAGTTTTCACGAGGGACTAAAGGCGACAATTCTGGAAACTTTCAGCATGAGATATTTATGGGTACAAAGTGTCATTTTCTTAAAAGTCCAAGGACTAAACTCGTACTTTTTATAACTTGAGGGTAAAAAGTGTAAATTCGGGAAAAGTGAACGCAAAACTTATGATTTCATCATAGCCTCATAAAAATGAGTATTTTTTATCACATGAGCGTAATATTTTCGAATAACGATAAATTTATTTCCTGTACAAATATATATGTAAATATATATATTTTAGAAAATAATTATGTATATGTAAAAAGATACATATTTCGATAAAACACACGGGGAATCTAAATACGTTAAAATACTCAACAAATCTATTAAGATCACAACGGGGGAACATTTCACTTATGCGTAAGTGAGGATCATTAATTAAGGCAATGTAGCACGTAAAATTAACTTAAAACGTTAAGCACTCACGCACACTATTGGATTGGACAATCCAATGATCTATTGAATAAGAATATTCAATGCTCTATTATTTTGGTCGCGAACCAAAATGCTCATTTTACTGAGACTCGCCATCTCATTATTTTAGGTTTCGAGTTGGAACCTCCGCTACATTGTGCTTGATCTATTTGTGCGTGTTCATTATCATCAAGGTGAGTTCATAGCCCCACTTTTACTCTTTTAAATGTTTTATAAACTCCTTGGGGGAGAATACATGCTACTACTGCTTTTATGATCACAATTGCTTGAAAACTGTTTGCTGTACTCTTGATATTATGACTCTGCCTAAGTTGCCAGCCAAAAGTCCCCTACATCATGAACCATTAATCACTTGCGAGTGAACGCAAATATCGTGGATAGTACTATGGGAACTGACGACCCCGACTCGGTTATCGGAAATAACCGGGGCGCACTATATTTGGTATCTCTATGTAATTGGCTATTACATCTCAGAGGGGCAATTTTATTTACTTACACCAGTAATTAGGTGTATGCAGTTAGTTTGGTGTCATGAGCTTAGTGCAATAATATCAACTTTCTTTTATGGGCGTATAACAACGTAGCCCATGGCTTCTTTTAAACTTGAAAATCTTGTGATCAACTGCTTTATTACTAAACCTATGAATTCACTCAACCATTGTGTTGATTTTTTAGCATGTATTTTCAGGATGAAAAGGCGATAGCTAACTCTGGAGGCGCTTAGGCATTGGCATGGCATGTTCATAGATGACTCTGATTTACTTATGGGGACCATATTTTATTAATGGACCATTTTCCACAACAATTCAAACTTTGTAAACTCTATTTTACTTCAATAAATGAAATCTTTTACGAAAAAGCTATTATTTTCCACTTGTGTTATGATCCAACTGAGTAGCATCCCAAAAACTTTTTCTTCCGCTGCAAACCATTTTTGGGGGTGTTACAGTTACAACATTAGTCCCTGTCGTTTGCATTCACTTTCACCGTTAGTCATTTGACATTTTTTCACTTAAAAAATTTTTAGTAACGGTCCTTGTAGTTTGCTTTGACTTTCACCATTAGTCCTTTGTCTTTCATCTTTTTTATATACGTTTTTTACGCGTTTTTATACACATTTTTTTACATATTTTTATACACGTTTTTTACACACGTTTTTATATATACATTTTTTTACACATTTTTATACACGTTGTTTACACGTTTTTATACATGTTTTTATACACGTTTTTATGTACGTTTTTATACACATTTTTTACACGTTATTATACACATTTTTGACACATTTTTATACACGGTTTTATGTACGTTTTTTATACACTTTTTATACACGGTTTTATGTACCGTTTTTTATACGTTTTTACATGTTTTTATACACGTTTTTTATATATGTTTTTTACATGTTTTTATACACGTTTTTTACACACGTTTTTATATACGTTTTTTACATGTTTTTATACACGATTTTACGCACGGTTTTATATACGTTTTTACATGTTTTTATACACGTTTTTTACACACGTTTTTATATACGTTTTTTACACGATTTTACGCACGGTTTTATATACACGTAAAAAACGTTTTTACACACGTTTTTATATACGTTTTTTACACATGTTTTTATACACGTAAAAAACGTATATAAAAACGTGCGTAAAATCGTGTATAAAAACATGTAAAAAACGTATATAAAAACGTGTGTAAAAACGTTTTTTACACACGTTTTTATATACGTTTTTTACGTGTATATAAAACCGTCCGTAAAATCGTGTATAAAAACGTATATAAAAACGTGTGTAAAAAACGTGTATAAAAACATGTAAAAAACGTATATAAAAAACGTATATAAAAAACGTGTATAAAAACATGTAAAAAACGTATATAAAAACGTGTGTACAATCGTGTATAAAAACATGTAAAAAACGTATATAAAAACGTGTGTAAAAAACGTGTATAAAAACATGTAAAAAACGTATATAAAAAACGTATATAAAAACGTACATAAAACAATGTATAAAAATGTGTAAAAAATGTGTATAAAAAGTGTATAAAAACGTATATAAAAAACGTGTATAAAAACATGTATAAAAACGTGTAAACAACGTGTATAAAAATGTGTAAAAAAATGTATATAAAAACGTGTGTAAAAACGTGTATAAAAATATGTAAAAAAATGTGTATAAAAACGGGTAAAAAACGTATATAAAAAAGATGAAAGACAAATGACTAATGGTGAAAGTCAAAACAAACTACAAGGACCGTTACTGTAATTTTTTTAAGTGAAAAAATGTCAAATGACTAACGGTGAAAGTGAATGCAAACGACAGGGACCAATGTTGTAACTTTAAAACTTGGTAACCTGTCAATATTACGTTCATTGAACAAAATTTGAAAGTTATTTACGTACATAAATAATAAAATTTGTATGTTACGTACTTCGGTATATTTGAGAAAGTTTTTTACGTATTCTCAGCCTTCACCCTAAATAAAAATAAAAAAAGGAGAGATCACCCTAAATAAAAATCAAAAAAGGAGAGATGGGTGAAGCTCTTTCTTACAAGGGGCAATTTCATATTTCCCCTCCTTTTAGATGGAAATTTCATATATACCTAAACATGCATTAAAAACATTGTACATTATGCATTCAATACTTGCACTTAGCTTCACTCATTCACCACGTTCAAACTGTTTAAGCAACTATTTATACAAGGCCTCTATTTATACAAGAGGGAGGTAGGTGTAATAATTACAACCTACATCATTGCTTACCTATTTTACATAATAATAGAGGGGCGCCCCTCTATTATTATGTAAAATAGGTAAGCAATGACGTAGGTTGTAATTATTACACCTACCTCCCTCTTGTATAAATAGAGGCCTTGCCTCAGAAATAAAAGTGTGTTTTGATTTATTCATTTCTGAGGCAGGCCGCCCCTCTATTATTATGTAAAATAGGTAAGCAATGACGTAGGTTGTAATTATTACACCTACCTCCCTCTTGTATAAACGTGGATGATACGGACGAATAATACCTGAAATTAATCACGGATAGTTCAAACGAATGATTTTGCAATTGTTGAATTTGTGCTGGGGCCATGTGTTTTGATTTATGTGTCGATTGAATGAATGGTTTCTTGGATTGATATGAATTATTTGGTGAATGGGGAATGAATTCAATTGTAATATTTCAATGATTCAACGGATGTTTGATGTTTATTGGTGGATATTTCAAATGATTCAACAGATGATAGATAGGTATCTGCTATTCAGAAGCGTTGGCTTCAACAGATAGGTGAGATATCAATCTCAGAGATTATCAAAATCTCAAATTGAACGATGTCAATTTTCACTTAGAAATCACACACTTTTATTTCTGAGGCAAGGCCTCTATTTATACAAGAGGGAGGTAGGTGTAATAATTACAACCTACGTCATTGCTTACCTATTTTACATAATAATAGAGGGGCGGCCGACAGGCCTTACATTATTAGGCTCACATTATTACTAAAATACAAACTACATCCCTTACATTATTAGGCTCACATTATTACTAAAATACAAACTACATCACACCACTCAAAGAAAAAGTAAAAAAGTTGAAACAGTGGTTGCTGATTGATTGCGCATTTCACGCGTCTTCAATAATTCTTCTATTTTTGTTTGTTCTGTTTTGGCTTCTTGTGTCGACAATGATTCTTGAATCTTCGTCTTCATTCTTGCATCTGTGCATCGGTACAGTGTTCACAGAGATGTTTTCTCCAACTTGATAACTGTTGACATAATGCTATCTTGAATTCTTCCGGTAGTGCTGCAAGTGGTCCGGAAAGGCTTTCAAATGGTTTCTCGAATTCTTCCAAAATGTTTTGATCTTCTTCACAAATACTTGCTCCTGAGAAGTGTGAGAAAATCAAAACATTATTTTGAAAATAATTGATTTTTATTTATGATCTTTGTCTTCGTCCTGTTCCTAGCCTTGATGATGCCATAAAAACTCTGACTAGAGCTTCTACGAAATTTTTGCTGGACGGAGTGGTTGGTGGTATCTCGTCTTTTGGGGGATACTTGCCGTTGCTGACTCCTAATTCTGCTATTACAATGGATGGTACTAACAACCGGTGATCGTTGTTGAAGGTTGGATAACTTGAATGAATGTTGAGGAACAATGATCGTTTCTTGGCGAAATTATCATCGTATGTTCTTATGATTCTCTGAATTCTTGTTGGGAAATCTTGAAATTCTTTAAGACCTCCTTCATTTGTGTACATGGTGTCTAATAATCCATGAACGAAATATTCATGAATAATTGCTGGTTCTGCTTTTGGGATGAATACTGCTTTCGGTCCTGCTTCTCGACTCTTTGGATAAAACAACTTGGTAGCCTGTACTTCGTTGTAGTGAATAATATTGTCCCATAGTTGCTGGAATTTTTCAACTGTTGGTCTTCTTGCGGCTTCTTTTTCTCTTGTGGTAGGAATGCTTCTTAGTAAATCAATTGATCTGGTACTGGATGTCTGCTCTTGATTCAAAAATGTGAATCTCCTTGATCTCTTGATTTCTTCGGTTGCGACTGTCTTGTATGTTTTTTCTAGTGCTTCTTCAGCTGCTTCTCTTGATGTGTAGCTCTTGTGACCTACACTTTTTCCAATTATGTGTGGACTGGCGAGTGACCAATATGAATACATGCCTCTGTTTGGTCCATCAAAGATGACGTACCATTTCTTTTTTCCAATGCTTGATTCTTGAACAATTTCTTGAACTTTTTCTTCCATTCTTGTGAACTCATCTCTTGAAGATGAAGATGAACATGATATCTGAATTCTTTGGGTAGTATCCGGGGTTTTTTGGGTAGTATTTAGTGGACTGTCTTTTTTGGCTGGAGTAGATGTCGAGGGTTTTGTTGGTGTTTTTATTGGTGTTGGTGTTTCGGTTGATTCAGAAATTGATTCTGAAACTGTGTTTCTGGTTAAGTATCTTACTGTACTTGCTAATTCTTCCTCCTCCTTCTTGACAATAGCTAATTGTTTTTCAATGGAAATGCGTTCTTCAATCTTTTTCTGAAGTTGTTGCTGAACTTGCTTCACTATTCCTTCCATTCTATGGTGAGAGTATCTGCAAAAGTGTTGTTGTTGCTTTTGACGTATTTAATGTATGGATGGAATTGATGTAACTGCAGTTGCCAACGGATTAGTCGACCTCTACAATAGTCTTCTTGTAATTTGTATCTCCAAAAACCTGTTACATATTTTGAGTCCGTTCGTAACTCAAATCTTGTTTGTAATAAATCGATTTTCCATTTTTTTAGTGTCTTTAAACACGCCAATGTTTCTTTTTCATGAGTGCTGTATCTTTGCTCAGTTTCTGAAAATGTTCCAGAAATATATTTGCATAATTTCGATTCATACTTTTTTGTTTTCAAAAGAGATGTTTGCTCGTTAGATTGAGGAATTAGACTTCCATCAATACTTATTTCTGATAGATTAGATTGAGGGATTGGAATTCCGTCAATGTCTAATCCTAGTATCTTTTTACCATTTAAAATGACCTTCATACATCCTGCCCAAGTGCTGTCTGATGCATCTGTTTCAATAATCAAAAAATCTTTTGTTTCCGGGTTATATAACTCCGGTAAACATTGTACAGTTGTTTTAATATGTTGTACAAGTTGGGTGTCAGATGGTGTCCATTCCCAACGAATTTTTTCAGAAATTTTCTTTTGTAAAATTTTTGTTTCTTTTGCCAGATTTTTCAAAAATCCTTGTTAAATGTTATTCATTACTAAAGTATTATTTATTTATTTATTTAAAAAGATGTATCACTTGAATAATTACTAGTATCTGTATATGCATATATTTCAATGTCTGAATCTATGTCTGAATCCTCGAGAGGTTCATATCCTAGATTATATGCTATTTTCAAAACTTCTGTTCCTTTCTTTTCTCCTTTTTTAGGGCATTTGTTCGCATAGTGACCTTCTTCATGACATAACCAACATTTACAATCTTTTTTATCTGATGGACAATATTTAGAATTATCTTGTTTTTTATATTTTTGACGATGTTGTTTTCTATTTCTAAAATAATTTTGTCTAGAATCCTTTTTGTAAAATTTTTTATATCTTGGATTGTATGTCTTTCTTTTCCATACTTTATTTCGTCTTTTATACTCCTTTCTAGAACATCCATAATTACCTATCTTATCAGATTGTTTTTCACAACAAAGTTCGATTTGTGCTTCTTTCTTAGATATTTCCTGTAAACATTGCTTTCTAACCCATGCTTTTACTGTGGTAATTCGAGCTCCTAAAGTGTCTTCTATAATCCTTTCGTTGTCTTGCAATATTGTTGCATATGTTTTTTTTTTAATTCAGTTGCTATAGACTCGGGAAGTTTATTAAAAAACATTTCTAAAGCTAATTTTTGCCTTGTGATATCTAGCTTATAATATTGTTCCGAAAATTCACATATGAAGGAATCTAGATAACACATGTTACATATCTTAAGATTGACTAATCTCCAATACGCATGTTCTCTAAAAGCCTCAGATGAAACTTCTTTCCCTGGAATTCTCCCTGTAAATTCTTGTATTATACATGCTACAATATTTTTAAAAGTTATCTGAGCATCAGTTGTTGCTATTCTTGACAATTCCAATTCATCTATAGGCTCTAAAAATCTATAAACGTTTCCTGATGTTTTGTGTATTATAAAATTGAGTAAATCCCTTGGTTGTAATGCTCGCAATTCTTCCGTTAATTGTATTTGAGCGCTTAGTTTATTGCTCCAATCTTGGATTTTATTTTCTGTTTCTGTTTCGCAATCGATGTTTAAAATTTCATCGTTTATTCTTGTTATTGGTATTTTTGGTATGTATTTGCTTGGTATTTGTTCCCATTTTCCTTTCTTATTTCTAATCATTCCTTGTTGATATAAATATCTTTCAGTGGGTGTTGGGGGTTTATAATCAAATTGTCTTTGAAAATCTTCATCTACATAAGACTTTTTCCGTTTTTGTGCAAAATTATAATTTGTATAAGAACTTTCCCCTGGGTATCTATATGGATTTTCATATGGGTTTTCATCTGAACTATAATCCTGGACTATATCTACGTCTTCTTCCTCATTTGTTTCAGAAGGTATATCTAATGATGCCATTAATTTAGTAAGAGTTTCGATCGATTCTTCAAGATTTTCCATTATATTATCCGTGGTGGCGGATTTATCTTAAGGGGTTTTTTCAATAATATTTCTTTTATTTTAGTAACAGTGATGTCTTTACTTTGATCTTGGATATCGACTATTTCTGACAATTGTTCTATTATATTTATTTGGTTTTGTTCTAGACTTTCGATTTCTTTTATCTTTTTATCTAATAATGCTTGTATATCATTTAATTTTTCTTGTGTTATTTTAGATAATTCTGGTAATCGTATGAATATCAAAAAACTTAATATTTCAGTTATATTGTTAAGGGTTGAAATTATCATATCTACCTTTTCTCCAATGGGTTGATTCTTTTCATTTTTATTTATATTAATACCGTATGATGTTCCTTTTGGTAAATTTTGAGGTATTTTGAGTAATGTCTGATTATATGGTATAAATGGTTCGAAAGATGTAATATTTTTATCTTCTTCGAAATTAATTCTTTTGTCCGACGAATTTTCCAACATATGATTCATTGTTAACAAATTATTAATTCTGATTTTAATTCTTTTATTGCTTCTTTATTTCCTCTTAATGTGTCCCTCATTATGGCTAAATATCTGTGTATACTAATTGTTAGAAAACCATTAGAATGTGTTTTTTCACCTTTTTCTATTCTTTCTCTTATATTTTTTATTTCTTTTAATATTTCTTTTCCTGATTCTGAATACATTTTTAAATGTCTTATATTTTGTTTATTTTTTTCTATTCTTGCTTGAATTTTTGTGTCGTTCATATCCTCAAACTTAATGATCGCTCATATCCTCAAACTTAATGATCTTAATATTTGTTTCATCTCTTTTATATCTTCTTGATTACTGGTAGATTCTTCATTTGATTTCTCAATTTGTGGTATCCATATTGATGATATATTACTTGTTGACTTTCTACTTCTTTCAATATACTTATTTTTTGAAAACATGTTTGGTGTTTCAAGATTAAGTAATGGTTCAAAAAGTTTATCTATATGAATTCTATCATTTGTTTTAAAAGTAATACTATGATGCGAGTTAGTGAGTGCATAGTTTATTTGATATGTTACTGTGAAAGGGTGGTTTCCTTTATACATGAATGCTCTTCTTAATAATTCATATCTGATAGTAATACTTTTATTTATATCTTTATCTTTTAGACTTAATCCCATTTGTATGTTTACATCAAATTTTATTTTTCCTTCGGATAAATTTCCTTTTCCTTTAGCAATAATACTTTCTTCTTTATCAATGATTCGATCATCTCTTAATTCTAATTCAATAGGTGTATTTCAATCCATAAATGTACTTTTTAATATTATTTGTATGGTTGATATATGTATGTATGCTATTTTACTTATATCATTTTCTTTCATTTGTTTTATACGATCATGTATTTGTTGTTTATTAATTATAGGTATGACAATATTTCCTTGTGTTTGTTCAATAGGAACTGGTTATTCTCCAATTATTTTTCCAAAATATATTATATTTTTTCTTGAAAATATTTCTTTTAACGATCTTTGAATATCAAAATTATGTGTTTCTGATAGTGTAAAATTAGATCTTCTAATAGCTTTTCTATCAATAATTGCATCTAGCATAAATCCTGATTCATTTTCTTTTTCATGAATAATAGAAATTTCTTCTTTACTTATTGTTGGTGACTTCGACATGTTTATTAACAAGTTTAAAAGTTGTATTCAATACTACTTTTTGATGAATTGTTTCTAGTTAGTTTGATGTAGGGGCGTTAACGAGTCGAGCTTTTAACGAGCTACTCGAGCTCGAGCTCGTTTAACTCGAGTCGAGCTTGATTATTTTCGAGCTCGAGTCGAGCTCAAACAAGATGTAAAGCTCGAATATCTTCACGAGCCGAGCTTTAAAATTTAATATTTAGCTCGGCTCGTTCGAAAACTCGTTTAGTTATTCGAGTCGAACGAGCCAAACGAGCTAAACGAGTCGAACAAGCTAAACGAGCTTACTATGTAGTTTCAAAATATTTTATTGTAAATTTTTTTAAATATTAGTATTATAGTTCCAAAAAAAGTCAAAACTAATAATAATTTAACCTTCAATAATTTTCAAAAAGATCTACACTTAAGTTAATATTCACTAAAGGCCCGTTTGATTTGTAGATGGGTTTAGGATTTGATTTGAATTAGGATTAGGATTGGGATTTGACATAAGGTTAAAGAGAGAGAAAATTAAATTATCATATTAAATATATATATATATATATATGTTAATGTTTATTTTATAATTAAATATATTATTTTAAATTCTCATATATATAATTGCAAACCAAAATAGGAGAATGAGTGGCTTACATTCGAAAAGGACCCACACTTTTATTAAAACTCCAAATCCTGATGGATGGGGTGACTTTTGCGTATCCCCTTATTTTTGGCTATGGTGACAAAATTCAAACCCATTGCCTCGTAACAAACAATGTTTTTTATACTTTGGCTTTAATCAAAAATCCCAAAACCCAGCAACCAAACGGACCCTAAGAAACTTGGTCCTTTGATTATATAGCACTCTCATCTCTTTCTTATTGTTTCACTCATCAATGTGGGATGAGAAGTGAAATCTCTTTCTTTCTTTCGCTTTTTATTTCATTTGAGCTAAGTATCACTTAAATTGTTAATGTTAATTAAATTGTTTAATATTCTTCTAATTAATTGTAGATATCAAATAAATATACCTCATAAAATAAAATTACCCATTATTATTTTATTACCTATAAATGTCCCGTAAACTTTAACATTTTTAAACAAAACTTCACATTATATACTATTTATTCTATATTGTATACTCTCAACTTCACATTACAAAATGTCTCAATAAAACACTTCAAAAAACACAAAATATCAACAATGAAACACTACTCGAAACACTCCCCCAACATCGGAAGGAACATTCACTCTCGAAAATACTCCACCGTCAAACTAACAAATCAACTTCCGACCACAATCGTTTTATGGAAACCAACCTTACCAAAACCAACCATACCGAAACCCACAATACCCACAACAAAACATGTTTACCCAATACCCACAACAAAACATGTTCTCATTCGACACACTAACTACGGCTCACAACCCTATATGCGTTCGTATAGGATTATCATCGCGATGTTACTCCTCTAGATAAAAGTTGGAAGCGACTGCCCTACATTCGTCTTTTATAATCATATTATGTATATGATGCATGTGTAGATCATATCCTTTTTTTTACTTAGCTTCATTGGATGTGCGGGAGTATTTATTATAACTCACTTTGTCTTCAGGACGCCAAAAGCTCATTCCACATCTTCCCTTGTTGCTTCGTGCACGTCCTTATACCTTATTCACTTTGTGTTATTCGAGCCTGGCTGTGAAATGGACTTAACAAGAACATAACCTTACGGATATATCACGTAAGTAAGATAATATCCCCCTTTTATAAGTCACGTCGTTAGCCACATATGGAACTTATGATGCTTTCCCCTATTTGAGATCGTTGAAAATAGGCGATTGACTTATAACGTTCACGTCATTGTTAGTCCCAGAAGCATCAAAGAACGCATGCCAAATCCATAAGTCTTGTGAGGAAACCGGGTCTAATAAAATGAATAGATTTGATTCGTTATCACCCTTACAAATTTGAGCATGATATGCATTTGGGCAATTAGCCCACGGCCAATCCGTATAATCAATGCTTCCTATTATCCAAGGAAACCCATGTTTATCCTCGTGATGTAAAGCCAGGGCCGAAACCAGGATCAAATATTACCGGATGCACAAAAAATATTAAACCATAATATAGAAACACATTTCGATGGACCAAGTGCATTTAATATAATCAGGTGCATTTAACATGCATTTAGGAAAAAATGAAGTTTTTTAAAAGAATTAACACTACATTAAAAAATATATATAGATGTCCCGAAACCTTACGAGACCCTCTGGTCCTGTCCCTATGTACAACAATGAACTTTCATATTAGCATTCTAAAGGAAATACCCGTGCCTTTTCTTCTGTTGTCTAGCGGGCATAATTTAATGTACCAAATATATTAGCATTCCAGAATTATACACAGAAACTTTAGTTGAATTACTTGTACCAAATAAATTTTCATATTGTAATGTCGTATTTCTTTTATTTTTGTGCTAAAGTTGAATATTGAACTCTTGATGAATATTTTCATATAAAGTTAAAAGGCTTATATCTATATCGTCTAGCGGGCATAATTTAATGTGCTTTTGTCTAAAAGTCTAAATCGACTTCATATAATATCCAGGTCAATGAAATCTTCGAAGAGTTTTGGTTCCCATGTTGTGCGTGAAACATTTCTTGACATTTTCTAGTAACTATATAGTTAGACAAAAAATAAGAAAATAAGTTTGAAGAGAATAATAGAACAAAAGAAATTAAAATATAAGAAGGATATCTTACTAGTAAACTTATCCCACATTTCTTGAAAAGGGAAACTTTGAAAGAAAATAACTCTATATAAGCAAAGCCCCCATCCTATTTTAAAAGTTAGTCAAACTTTAGATGTTATTAAACATTGTGTGTTTCTAAACAAGCTTGTCGAGCTTAAGAAATAAAAGACCTGGTGTTCAAGCTTACAAGCGATAAACTTAAGCTTGAGTAGTCAAATAAAATTTTTAAATAACTAAACGAGCTTCGAGCTCGAGCTCGAACACTAAATAGTTACTCGAGCTCGAGTTCGAGCAAAATTTGGAAACTTTATTCGAGCTCGACTCGAGCTCGAGCCGAGTAATAGTTAATCGAGCCGGGCTCGAATATCCTAAAACTCGACTCGGCTCGGATCGTTAACACCCCTAGTTTGATGATTAAATAATGCATAAACTTTATTCATTGAACGTCTGATATAATAGAATATTAAATCTAAGTATTGCAATATAATTAATAATTTTTCTACTGTAATTGATAAAATTATGATATTTAGAATGAATATTTCTCTTTTAATTAGTAATTTTTCAATAATTGATAACTTAGTCATTGTAGAATGATACATTGCTTTTAGCAATTTATTTCTTCTTGATGATTTCTGATGGTTCTGTTTTTCTCCTTAATCGTTGGCTTCGATCTTTCTTCTATTTGTTGTCTTGATTTTTCTCCAAACTCTTGTCTAACTTCTTTATCTTGTTCCTTAGATCGTTGCATTGCTCTGATACCAGAATGTAAACGCGGATGATACGGACGAATAATACCTGAAATAGGTAATTATTATGTAAACATCCGTTGAATGACGTAGGTAAAATAGGTAAGCAATGAATCACATAAATGTGATTTCTGAGGCAAGTATTTATAGAAGAGGCCTTAGCTTCACTTAAATGTGATATCTGAATACATGTATTCAGGTATTATTCGTCCGTAGGTAAAATAGGTAAGCAATTGAATTCATCAACATTCAATACTTGCACTTAGCTTCACTCATTCACCACGTTCAAACTGTTTAAGCAACTATAACATTATATCTACGCTTTTAATTGTTAGTTTGTCCAATGTGGGATTGAGTTTCATAACATATTTGATTGTTTCTACTTTTATTTTTCTCCTTTGATTTTTCTATTGATATAGTTCGTAGCATGATACGGTTGGCTAAACCAAGTTGTTTCGAGTGGAAAATACTATCCTTTGATAGAATGTATCATAATTTCGAAAGACAGAATCTGTAACAACAAACTTTAGACAATTTTATCTTTATTTCAAGTTATTCTATACACTATGGTTTGACACTCAAGGAGAAACGATAAACAAAATCAACCTAAATTTCGTTAGCACTAATTCGACCTATTAAATTCTTTGTTGTATAGATCGATATCATTGAAATTTTGTGACAACTTTGTTTTGTTTGCAAGGTTGAATAGTCTGGTCGAGATACACGTTTATATATAGATAATTGATGGTGTACCCCGTCTTACAGCTCGGAGCCTTGCCTCCGATATACAACACGTGACACTCTGAAATGGTTATTGGAGTAAAGCCCCACGGGCTACCGTAAAGGAATCCGTCAATATACAAGATTCCAACACACGGAGCCTAACGTTCCGAAGAGCATAACCTCCGAAGAAGATTGAGGTTGCGACACTCAATGACAAAAGGAATATTGTGTGGGCCTACACCAATAACGGTTGCCCTTTATTCTCGATCTATGCAGACAACCGCAGGTGGCATGATCTCAAAGCTTATTCTCATAGCCCTCTCATTGACTAAACCAAATATGCTCCCTCTCAACCAATCCCTCTCAACAAATCTAGATCATTCTTACGGTTTGCATATAAATAGCCGACCCATTTCATCCTTTGGAGGTATGCCATTCACTCTCTCTCACTATACACTACTCGTAAATACACGGATGACTTATTCTCACGTCAAAGTCGGTTTGCAGAGTCTCCCTCTGCTCTCCGTCTTACCCAAAAGTGTTCTTTGTCTTATTTCAGGTCACTCAAAATCTTTTTGAAGTATCAATCTTGCGCACCCGCAAGCTCTTTTAGTACACTTGTCTTATTTCACCCATATATTAAAAAAGTTGGCCAATGAGATGAAATAAATTGTTAAAAAGAAAAATAGATAAAAAAAAGTATATCAAAAGAGTGGATGGAGGGGTGAAGCTATTTTGTTAAAGCTTCACTATTTCACCAGTGTTAAATTGTTGAATCAACTATAACATTATATCTACGCTTTTAATTGTTACTCTGTCCAATGTGGGATTAAATTTCATAACATATTTGATTGTTTCCAGAATTTTTTTTCCTTTAGAAATTGATTTTTAGCCTTTGATATAGTCCGTAGCATATTACAAAGATACGGTTGACTAAACCAAATTGTTTCGAGCAGAAAATACTATGTTCCATAAATTATATCATAATTTTAAAAGACATAATCTGTAACATCAAACTTAGACAATTTTATCTCTGTTTCAAGTTATTCTATAACCTATGATGTAACACTTAAGGAGAAACGAAAAACAAAATCAACCTAAATTTTGTTACCAACGAATTCGACCTATTAGATTCTTTGTTTTATAGATCGATATCATTGAAATATGTTACACTGTGTTTTGTTTGCAAGGTTGAATAGTCATGTCGAGATACATGTTTATATATAGATAATTATTTGATTTTTTTTCCCAATATGGGATAACCATTTGAGTGTTGCAATCCCACTGTTATTTTTTTTTTTTTTATTAAGAGTTTACCTGTGAAAGTGTTTCACATAGCATGTTATGAAGAAACATGTCTTGGCTAAAGCATATTTATTAAACTTCAACGAGAGGGAAAAAAAACTCATTCGATATAAAGGATCTTAATTAATTTCGAAAGAAAAAAATCTATAACTTTTCATGTAGACAATTCTATCTCGATTTCAAGTTATCATACGCGGTGCCTAATACTTATGGAGAAACCATAATCTAAACCAAACTAAAATTGGGTTGTAATGGATTCAACCTGTTAGATATGTTGTTTAGTAGCTCGATACCATTGAATTGTTGTGATATACTGTGTTTTGTTTGCACGCACGTTAATCAGTGTACCAAAGCATATTAGTTTTGGACAGTATAATCATGCTAACAGAGTGCAAAAAAAACTTGTAACATTTCACCAACTAAAAGGAAGATTTTCAGAAAATCCCTGACGAACTTGCAAATTGTTGGATGTTTCCTCTATAAACCTTCATATAAATCGATTTCGAAAAGTTACAATAGTTATGAGATTATCTGACCCAATACGTATATAAAAAATAAAGGAGTACTTCATATGTTAATATGTAGCGTAAAGTCAATCGTAAATTTCATCAAAAAAAAAAAAAAAAAAAAGATGGTTGCAGTTGTAGAGCCTTAATGTTCAAACATTGCTCTTAAGCTCTATCCTACAACCACCTCCAGTTTGTTAAGGTAACCATCGATAAAATATGTACATATTTAGTTGATTCTTTTATCGATGTGGGAATGAGGTTGAATCCAGTAAACAAAGCATCTTTTATGTTTCTAGTCTTATTTCTCTCATTCGAATAGTTTTTAGCCTTAATAAAGTTATCATTTCCGTAGCATGTTATGGAGAAGAGTCTTGACCAAACCACTATTTTTAGCTTTGATGAAAGGAAAATACTTAACTTTTTATTTTGATTGAAAAGATCTTAATTTCGAAAAACAAAAACATAAAACTTAAACCGTGGAAAATGCTGTCTTGATTTCAAGTTATTATCCGTGGTGGTATATTTAATACTTATGAAAACCAAAATCTAGCCTGGAATAGTTGAAATCTTCTTACATTTGAGTTTTGTTTGCAAGCATATTGATAAGTCCAGTTGAGCATATATGTTTTGAACCGTGTATATTCGCCTACGTATGCAAGTAAAGATGTAATATTTTAATGATTTCAGAAACCAAAACAGAATTTTATGATGAAGTTCAAATTTGCAGGATGCTTCCCCAAAATATTTTTTACATGTGAAATGTTGTTGTATCCTTGATCATAGTTTATAATCCATTTTTATGTATATATATCAAGATATTCTTTTTCTTTAATGAACAAGGATTTTTATATTAAAATTAATATGGGATTATATGTAAGAAATGATAGTTCGATTTCAATTAAACAATCTGTTCATTTCCTTTATATATGAAACCAAAAAAACATTATACGCATCTCGAAATTAGAATGGCATATGCAAGTATTCCAAATCTGAATTGCAAAAACCTTGTTGTATTACCTCTACTATTAATGAATTTAAGTTACGAATGGAATCGTATCTTGGTTTATCAGATTCTATTTCGTCACTTAAGTCATTTTTAACTTTCAGACTTTTAAGTATCATTTCATCTCGATTTCAAATGGTAAATATGGAAGAAAATAAAAACAAATTCAACCTATTAGATACATTGTTATGTAGCCCGATATCATTGAAGTTTCATGACAACTGTGTTTTGTTTGCAAGCATGCTGATAAGTCCAGCCGCGATATACGTTTTGGACCGTGTAATCATGCCATATGGGCAAGAAAAAATGAAACATTTCACCAACCAAAAAAGATCTTTATGTTGCAAAACGTAGGATGCTTCGCCAAAACATTTTCCACCATACAAAAAGATATCACATGTGAAATGTGGTTGTACCCTTTGACCATAAGTCCATGACCCATGCATTATTGGTATTTATATGACATTGCAATTCCAATCATATTTTGCATTTCTCTTTCACCAGAAAAAATAAAAAATAAATCTCATTCATACAAATTGGTTAACGCATTTTAAGCATTTGCAACCATCTTTTCAAAGAATCTTGAATAAGACAAACAACATAAACCTTCTCTGTTCTTACATAAAAAAATCTACTGTATTAGTTAAGAAGCTCTTCCTTAGCATTCCTCAAGACAAAGGTATGGGTTCTTTTCTTCATTTGTATGTTAAGATTCTTTTCTTCTCTAATGTGCTTAGATGTCATAATTTGAGAACACAAACAAAAGTGCTGTGTTTAATATGTTTAGACATTCATGAAGAAACAAAGAATTGTACGTTAACCATTTTTTAAGGGGCTTATCATCAACTACCATACATAAACATAGTTCCATGGTGCTATGTAGTGGGCAATCCATCGGACTATGTTTACCAAAACCCTTAAAACTAACATAATAACTAAAATTATTTACTTAGGTTTGTAGTCGAATGGTATTTCATGTTTTGTGAAAAATATTCACAACTAAATGGTGTAGATTAAACTCTATCTAGAACATATGAGATAAACTTGTGGTATATATTGTGATTTGCTTAGTTGTCTTTCAAAAGGGTTTTGGTCATTTTAATCAAATATACTGATTTGGTATGTCAATTTTGAAAAAGTTGTGTAAATATAACGAGTTTTTATAAAGTGTTTTAGCCTATATATTTTGATGACATTTCGTACTTGAAAGCCTGAAATCATTTATAACGTGACATGTCATCAAAATGTGCAAATTAAAACACTTTATGAAAGTCCGTTACATGTACACAACTTTTTCAGAGTCCACGTATCAACACAAGACAATGAAGAAAGTTCATTGCTATTCTATAACCAAAATCCAATTGAAAAATTGAAAAAAAATATACAGAATTATATTGCTAAAAACAACTTTCTAATAAGGGCACACAAGTAAATTCACATGTTCATTTATTATTTTCAAGATCTCATAATTAATTTTTTCATGAACCTTTATTTCTTGTCCACAGAACCCACATCTCCACAAACAAAAACAGAGCAAGTGGGAAAACACAGATCAAAGAAAACAAACAAACAACCAACAAAATATGATGCTAAGAAGCTCATCAACACCACTTCTTGGATCCTTGATTTCATCAATCTCATCAGAAAGCCCCAACAATCACCATAACCACCATGACCATCCATTCAAATCCTCACCAATCCACAAATTCTCATTTCACCAAACACCCTCCCCTGCATCTCAACATTTCACCACAATCTCATGCAACTCATCTCCCATGTCGCCTTCATTCGGTAACAACGGAATACGAAGAGCGCAATCTGAGGGAAACTTAGACAGCTTGATAAGTTCCATGCATGGTTCCAATGATGATGAGTTCAGTTTCTTTAATGCACCCAAGAAACATTCTAGCAGGCTTCATAGTACCATGTTGGAAACAATACCATCTTTCAAGTCTGATGGTGATCAAACAAGTGATGATGAAGGGTTATGTGAGTTTAGTGGTTTTAATATTGAGAACAAGGTTTTTAGCTTGAATAAGCAAATGGGGTACGGGAATTTGGCGATAAAAGATGATATAGGAGAGAGTGGTTCACAAATGTATCTTGCGAAAGGGTTAGGAGTTGATGCAGGGTTTGGTTGTGGTAATGGTGGTGGTGGTCGAAATCTTTCTCATGTTGGCCGTGGTGAAGGGGGTGGTGGTGGTGATAACCATGATACAGAGGAGCATTATAGGAAGATGGTAGTTGAGAATCCGGGAAATGCTTTGTTTCTAGGGAATTATGCGCGGTATCTATACCAGGTATCTTTACCGAAATTTAATTAGTATTACCTCTGCTAGGATTCAGATTATATGCATGTCCATGTGTTCATATGTGCAGATCATGCTGATACTCATTTAGATCTTGCCATGAGCCCAAAAAAATATCAAGTTAATCTCGATTTAAGTTTGTGACAGCTTGCATTAGCTAACTAGCTCACATAAGTTTAACCTGCACATGTAACATGTTGATATGCATATAACCAACATAAGTTTGATTCTCCTGTTCTAATACAGATTATAACCCTTCTTTTCTGAAATATTTGCAGTCGAAGCAAGATCTTCAGGGAGCAGAAGAATACTACTCAAGGGCTATCTTAGTGGATCCTAATGACGGAGAAATACTTTCACAATATGCAAAATTATTATGGGAGCTTCATCACGATGAAGACAGAGCAACAAGTTACTTTGAAAGAGCAATCCAGGTAGCTTCTGAAAATAGGTGAGTGCTTTTAATGGTGTTTTTTTTTTTTTTTTTTAAATCATCAAACTAAAAGGTTCAAATCTAACTGGAGATATTTTTTTCAGCCATGTTCATGCAGCATATGCTAGTTTTCTATGGGATATTGAAGGAGATGAAGATGAGGAAGAAGAAGGGTTTTATAGTAATATTCCGCCACTCTTCAACAACGGAAAAATGGCTTCAGCTGCAACTGCTTAGTTATAAGATTTTACAATGGGGACATTGAAGATCAAAGCAGCATTGGTCTAGAAATCTAGAGGTAGCGATAAAATATGTAGCATCTTCTTACAAGCTGTATATGATTAGCTAAATAAACTACCAATATATGCAGAAAATTGGCAACATATCAACCACTAAGCTGTCAATTCGCTAGTATAGTTACATTATATTTTGTTTACGCAAGTTCTTTAGACACAAATTTTCTTTAAAAACCCTTGTACAGTGGCACATATGATTAAAGAGATGGCAATATTGTCAAACAATTAACCACTTGGTCTAGATCAAGTGGCCACCGGGGGTAACCTCGGGGTGGGTGTTGTGGGTGGGTGGGGGTTGGTTGGTTTTTTCTCTTGGAGGTCTGGGGTTCGAGGCTTGCCAATGGGGTTTTCCTCCTAGGCGAAGCGGAAAAAAGGAGTGGGGTTTATCCTAAGGCGAAGGTTCGAAGAAGGCATACTGCCCGCTTGGATGTCACTGCACGACTCGAATCACTAACTACTAACTAGCCGTTCTAAAAAAAATTGTCAAACAATTATTGATTTTTCGAACACACATGCTAGACTTCTTGACCGTGCTCAAATACACTCTAAATAAAACGACTTAATTGCAGAATGGCATAAATCCATATATTTTACAAAAAATGAGAAAAAGAACCAAAATGCCATAAATTCGACCTCAAATAACAATGGCAAGCTCAGGCTCAATAATAGGTTCCATAATAAGCAGGAGCGACTGCAGCAGGTTGTTGTGCAGGCAGCATTGTTGCAGCTACGCTTGGCTGAGCATAAACTTGCTGTGGAACAGTCTGCTGGAACCATAAAGACACAAAATGCCATGAATCCTAGATGGATAGCACACGTTAAAAGCGAAATATTCAAGCAACAGTATACGTCTAAGATATTAAGTTATGATACCTGCTGGGTATATCCCAAGGGCCATTGTTGTCCTTGAGCTTGGTGGCTTGTGGCTGGACACCATAACCTGCCGCCCACCGGTTTTGTGTGCCATTTTTCGCAGCTTTTATTCTATTTGAGGCTAAATAGCCCTCCTGGGGACGCTTCTTAGACACTGAGAACTCTTGTGAGCTAAAAAAAAGTTTAAGATGCCGAACATCAGCCTTCTTGATGGACTGTGCATCCCCAAAGTGATCTAGATAATGCAAAATCAATGGTCAAAAAGTCAGACTACACACTTTTCGTAGGTACTAAAATAACAGCACACACAATCACATCTAGAAACATGCTAGATAGTAGATAGTTCTCTCTCAATATAACTTGGAACATTTAAATTATCAGGTCCCGGAGATATGAACTTGTCAACCAATGTATCTAAATGATCAATCTGTTTTGGAATCGACTGAATTGATTCTATATGAATTAAAGCCTGCAGTACCATAAATACAAAATTATAAAAGTCACCAGAAAATGCAGTTGCAGAAGAGGGACACAAAGAGACCTCAAAAGTGGTTTTGAGAGTTGGTGGTTGTCAAGGACATCATTTAGAACCTTTTTTGCCTTTTCTACACTTCCCCAACCCACGTACAGAAATCGAGAATGTTGTGCAAACAAAATAGTTAATATCTGTAGTTGCTCCTATCCTTTCTCAATTGCAATAGTGTGTTCATACAAAGAACAAGCATCTTCTGGATTTCCCTGAATATTCGAAAAAGAAAAACAATTGAGAAATGAAAAAAGTAATCGATGTTAAGTATTGAGATGGATTAGGTGAGTTTACCAAACGATACTCCATGTTAGCGTGTATACTAATTGCTGCTAGAAAACCAGGAAATATTTCAGTGTGGACGAGCTAATAAGATGCCCAAGCTCCTGCAATGTCTCCAGTAAGCTCTCTAAATTGAACAGCAAAAAGGCTAATCTCTGGTTGCGTCAACAACTTGATTAAATAATATTTGCGGTATGTGATCTCAAAAAAATCTATTTAATGGTAAAAAGTTACATACTTTGACAAACACGTGGGTAGCTAGAGCAAGTGCATTTTCAGCAACATCCATATGATTTCTACCTTCCATACACAAAATATAGCTTATCCAGTACTCAGGATGATTTGCACAAGCAATTAGACATCTTTTGTATAGCTTGACGACCTGATTCACTAATTACTAACACATATCTAGAACTTAAAACAAATTTATCTAATAAGTGTATGCTAGATCACCTTATTTAAGTCATCACATCCGTCAATAATGTTGTTACGCCAGTTTTCAAGCTCTGCAGCATTAAGTGGCCGAAAATGATAGTATGGCCTCCGATTGCTGTTTCAAAGTCAATGATTTAAGAACTGAAATCCCTAGCCTTTTTGTATAGTTCCTCTCTAACAGAATATATTTCTCAACCTCCTCAGCTTCAATTGTATTGGATTAACCTCCCCATCATTTTCATGACCATTGATTCCACTTTTGCCTTGGCTGCAGCAATAACTAGTTCAGCAGTCTCAGTTCTGATAAAGGCCGGCTAGCAACAAATAACCTTAAGCTGTCAAAGAGTAAAAATAAGGATGAAAACACATGCACAGTAAAGTAAATCAAGGAGAACTTGGAACGATAAAGAGCAGTACTGAAAATTTGATTGAAGATGTCAAAGCAGAAACAATGGTCAGAACATAATTGGCTATCAACATATAAGTATTATCTTCCCTTAATATCAATTTTCAAAGTTTTTTTAAATCAATAGTGTACACTTTAAAAAGTAAAAACAAGTAATTCACATGGTATTATAGTCTTTTTATTTCTTATCCAATAGCCATATCACCAAAACGTCATGATACTTTGATCAACATATCAAGATAACTTGATTTTACGAATATTAAGTTTAACAAGAAGATTGATGGGAATTTAGTCCCGACGCGTAGCACGGGCATCAGAAAACCTTGTAATGATCAACTATCAGCTTCTTAAACTGTTAAATGTTAGAAAGTGTGCAATACAATGAACATCATACAGTCGCAGAATAGTGAGAGGATTTGGTCATAAACATGTCAAGATTATAAAAGGTTAGCATACAGAGCGGTTAAGCAAGTAGTCTGTGATGACGAACTACATATTGAGTTAATAATACGATTACATAACTCACCCGTTAAAATATTGATCCAACTGCTGATTAGGATGCTCTGACATCTGTTTGTATATCACGGAAAGATTCGACCACTGCTGATGCTGATACTCATATTCGATGTACTTATCGCACAGCGGAAAAATAGAGGTAATGCAGTCCATGCATCAAAATCAGGTGAATTAGCTCTTATGATATTCCATAATCAGTCTTCTTTGAGAGATAATGCTGCAATCATTTGCATTAGAAGAAAATAATAATCATTTTTTTTCTCAAAAGTCCGCTCTGAGAGTTACATAACTTAGAATCTAAAGACATAGTAGCTGCTGGCAAAGATTTCACAGCACTAACATCAACTCAGTTTACAGAAGAATCATAAGTGGCAACATGAGATGAATCAATAGATGCTTCCACAACATGTGTAACATTCTCACTAGCTTTTTGTGCGGTTATAGATGAGACCTGTTGACCAACATCGGTATGCTCTGTCTCTCCAGCAGTGCCTACAGTCGTTTCAGCATCTCCCATTGTTTAAAAGGAGATACAACGATCTGAAACGGTACAATGATAACCACAAATGAACAAGTAATGTGTATAAGAGTGACTATGTTGCAACCTTAAAGCCGTTTGACATTTGATCAAAGAAATAATGCAATGGTTACCATATAACATCTGAATGATCTTAAAACTGACAGTGTAGGAGATGGCATATGCAGTATACTAATATTTGCAGCAGGATCGTATACCAATATACGCTCTTTGGCTATATGGAATGAATGTACCGTAAACTACTAGTGCGTATACTTTTTGGTACGCAGATGTTATTACAGAGCAATGAAGCATGATGGTAATTCATCTAGGCCATATAACTTTAAGATAAGCACAAATCATAAAGAAGCAAGTATTTAACCATATGTGTCACACATTGCATATAATTACTTATCTAATGCATAAACGTCTCATAACTATAAGATGCAATTAGTTAACATATCACACCTTGAGTGTATGCTTACAAAATATTTTGAAGTCAATTTAAAACTAGGAACCCAAATTCTGAATAGGGAACACAACACTAGAGATACAGGACGAGGTCAATAATCCCTATTCGAAATGCATTATCCTTCCACAAATTTCCATCACAGTGACTTAACATTGGCTATACGCATCCTATCTCAGTTCACATTCTCATCACAACCTACATATGATCAACAAATTCGATATAATTAAATACCTTCAAGCAATCATATCTCAAACCCTAAAAGTCTAAAACCTAGCTCCTAAATCTGGAGTAATCACACCACTACATTGGTTCATTATGTTTCTAAAGTAAACAATCAAATTAATTAAAACTAATTGAGCTAATGCCAGAAATTGTCGGATCGGGCCCCCAAGGTCCATGACTCCGTAAAAAAAAAAACGTTTCTCAAAATGGCCATGCTCGACTGTTCGACCTACCGACTCCAGCTATTTTTTGACACGTGTCCCTTGCAATTACATGTTTTGGTTTTGGGTTTAATTAACCACAAAATATCCCGCTAACTAAAAAGCCTTTTGTCTTATATGCAAAAACATCTCGACTGACGGCTATGCGACCGACGGCTTCATACTCGACGACTTTTTTCATGGAAAGTTAAAAAGTTTCTTTTTATTTTGATTTTTGGTAACCTCAGCACACGGCTTTACGCTAAATAAGTCTGTTAATTCTTAAGCAAGATTATGATTATGAAATAAAAGACAAAAACTATAATGAGGCTCAGATTTGTAAACAATCGAAAAAAGAGGATAAATCCGCCATGGCTGCAAATTAAACAATTCGCCCCGCCAAGATACGGAAAATCTCAACTTAGTTCGAATCCACTCAGACACAACCAAATTCATCATCACAGCCTCTTAAATAGTGCATGCCACAGATACATATATGATATATGAACAAAGGGTCCGTTTGGATTTGCTTATAAAAATAATAATAATAATAATAATAATAATAACACGGAGTAACATCAAGAGTGTCAGCAGAAGCAGTTGATTATCTGATTAATTTCGGATTCGAATATCGAACCAAAGGGTTGTTGATTATTGATATAAAAAAATCATTGGCCACAAAGAATGAAGTTTGACTAAATAATAAAGTCAAAAGACAGACTTTGATTTGGAACAGAGGAGGGCAACCACCCTTAGAAACCATTTTCAATATCCCCTCTGTGATTGCCTCATTTTAGTCTGAGTGGAGATTTGTTTACAGTGCCAACCCTAACTTGTCCAATGCTTTTATAACAGGATTGTCGACCATGTGTATATGAATAAGGGGTGTTACTCGGGTCGACCCGGTCGGGTTCGGGTCAAGACTAAAAAAACATACTTGAATCCGACTTTTTCTAGAACTTCAGTCACTCGGGTCGGGTTAATTCATTTAGGGTTAATTCGGTTCGGGTCAGCTCAGGTTCGGTTGTAGGTCGCTTAAAAATTATATAACTTTGATGTTTACATACAAATTAGAAGAAAAAAAAATGAAAACTCGGATCACTCGGGTTGATCAAAACCCGAGTAATAAACATAAATTATACCCGAATCCGAGCTTATTTAGAACTCGGGTCAATTCGGGTTGACTCGAATATAATTTTGGACCTGACTAACCTGACCCGAAAAGTCATATTTGTGTTCAGATTCAGGTCGGGTCAACTTTTATGACACCTCTAGTGACATTCTCTAAGCCACCTTTTCATTCTATGGATAAAGATAAAACAGTTTTTAATCATTTTTTCTTTTTTTATCCTTTGTTTGTTATTACTTTTAACTTATCAAATTTTATATTTTTTATTTCATGTTTTCAGTACAATATTTTTATAATAAAAACAAAATTATAAACATAACATAATAATAAATAAAAAAGAGGGTGCAAATATCCCTTTAAAGAGGTATGTATAACCAACCTTTTGTTTTATTGCTACAAGTAGCTTATCAATCTCCCAGAAGAAAAAAAAAAGCAATCGATGATGAAGTCGTCAGTTGAGCAACCGCCGATTACACAGACGTCAGTCGAGCATGACCACTTTGAGTAGAGGGTTTTTTTACGAAGTCATGAACTAGGGGGAAAATCCGACCAAATGTGGCATTTACTCATAATAATTATAAATAGAAAAGCATGAAAATTACTCATTGTAGCTATAGATAACCAGAGATTAAGCAAACTGAAACTAACAAGGTTATTTTGCATTCGCGTTCTAACGGGATTAAACCAATATTTTATGTTCAAAATTTTAATCTATATGAGTTTAAACACAAAATAAAAAATTAAACAAAACTGATGGGGATAAATTGTAAATATGAAATGAATAGTAAATTTTATTTATAACTAGACGAGTACTTGTGCATAGTAACATGATTTTATTGCGGCACATAATTATGATTGTGATATTTTGGTTTGATGTTTCGTGTAATATTTATTCATACAACGTAAAAAATTCAAAATGTAATTGTAAGTTCGTAACATATAATGATATTAAGTAAAAGAACAAATTTTAATAGATAATTTCAATATTCAAGAAATGTGATACATTAGTTTTAAGTTTCCTAAATTAGTTTCTAGCCTTTCATTATAAATTTTTTTAATCTTTGTACCAAACGACGCCGTTTGCTACAGTGAAAACCCGATTCCAACCCGTTTCGACCCGACAGTTTGTGAGTGCAGTAACAGTGTAGGCATGTCGTTTCACCTTTTGCAAATTGTCGTTTTTTCCTTCTTCCGGGTTGAGAAACCCGACTAGACTGACCCAACTTTTTTTTTGACCGGTACCAAATACTTTTACATATATATCCGGTGGGTGGTGTTGCTTTCCACCACTTTCCAGAACAATCTCATCACTGACACAAACAAGATGCAGGGAAGATCTTTGTTTCTTAAACAAAATTGATAATCTTTCCAGATTCCGGACATCCACCATGAGATCCGATCAATTTCTAAACTCAGTCCATTCCACCTTCATTGTGTGTGTGCAAACCAATACCAAAAACCATGGAACTCGAATCAATGCCATCATCAATCTGAGTATCCAAACCAGTGCCCAGAACCACGGAACTCGAATCACTGTGTATGTGCAAAATCATGGATACACATTTTATAAATTTTTTTAATCGGTGTACCAAACGACGCTGTTTGCTACAGTACATCTACAGTGACAAATTTAAGTTTGGTGAAGGTTATGATGTCCTTCCTCTTTATGGTTTGTGTTTGGTGAAGTTGTTGAAGGTTATGAAGGTTATAATCTGTCATTGCAATAGACGAGGCGTCATATAAGAGTGTCATATTTGTAGCTGTTTTGACCGGTTTTTATATGATGATTTAGCATTGTACTTCTTTATTGTAACCCTTATGCCCGTCTCCTTTTTAGTTAACTTGAATGCACCACTTAGTTGGTAGCAAGACAGTAAAATCTCATATCCCCTCACAAACGGTTGTGCTACCAACAAAACCCATTTTTGCAACGAGAGGTATGGTCAAGAAAAGAATTAGCCATGAATCTTTACATATCGAGATTTTACTGTCTTTTTACACTATACAAACTAAGGCAATGATGATAGTTTTACGCATTTGAAAGTGTCGTTTATGTAACAAGCTTATACCGGCATCTTCGCAAGGCAATATGACTTTAATTAAAATTGCAGCCATGGCCGGTATTTGTTACCGTACGGCTATTTTCTGAGACAAATGAAGTGGGTCGTCGAAGATTGGATCCGTAACTTGGCGTGGCAAGGACCGGACGGCATGATTATGCAACCGTGTTTCTTTGCAGCCATGGCGGACTTCAGATCTTTTTGACCCTATTTGGTTTGAAAATCTGAGCCTAATAAATGAAAGGTTTGGCAGGTTGAAGCAACCTTTATCAAATTTTCTTAATGCCAGGTTTTTTGGTCAGTCTAGAGGTGCTTGAATAATGTTAGTACCACCTGACGCGTTGCATTTTATGCATGGCCAATGGTTGTTGAACTAAAATCCCGGTTTAGATTATGGGGTCAAATTCTTCTTATTTTGTGGGGGATTGAGATAATCAGCTGATCTTGGGCTTATTATGCATTATAAACAGATCGTTTTTTTTTGCGTCAGCTGTGATTAAAAAATTCATTTGTTGTTAAAATAATCAGCTGGTCTTATTAAGAACCTTATGAAATCTAATTGTTTTGCATATATTATCATATGAGGGAAATGTGATTCTGGAATGTTGATTTTCAAGATTTCTGGAAGGTTGCAGTTAATTGCTGTAACAAAGGATTTAATGAAAGTTGAGATAATCCACGTGCTCGGCGGGGCAACATTCTGAAGTTGCAGCCGCGGCGGGAATGTCCGCTGTTACAGTTCATTATCTATCTGACCCACATTGTTAGAAACTGACAGCAAATGTTTATATGATGCCGTCATATGAGGGAAATGTGGTTTCTTATTCCTGATCTTCCATCTAAATATGTGCTGTAAGCCTTTGAAATGGCAACATTTCGTGTTGGGCTTTAAACAATGCATGTGATTTTGACGTTTAGGTAACTTCTTTCATTTCGGTTGTATTTACACGCTATTTAGTTTCATATACAATGATGCAACAAACGGCAGTGATCATCTAAACGGGTTTAGCGAAAACTATTGTGAAGTTCCAGTCACGACGGAAGTGTCTGCTTTTTCGACCCATTATTTATCTGAGCCTCATTGTTGCATGAACGATTTAAATCGTGTTTAAGTAGATAGTTTAGTTTGACAAATATCTTTGATGTACATTCAGGCTTGAATAGATTTTGAGACATTTATATGCTACTAATCATACAAAGGTTTAGTCGAGATCACATAAACTCAAACTTAGACTCGATATTGTTCAAGCTTGATCCTTTATTCTAATGAGCATTAATTAATCACTTGATACAGGCTCGAAAATGTCTGTATAATGAGGAGATGATCAACAAGCTGATACAAGGTGTTGCAACACATAAAAAGGTGACTGCAGGTACATTTTTCGACAATCATGTTTTCTTAATCTCAAGCTAGAATAATGTGGTCCTACAATATTTGTCAGTTTGGGCTACTGGAACTAGAAGCCACCCGCGTAGGCTTAAAAAGTAAAAGAATATCATGCATTTATTAGGCAGGTTGTGTTTAAATTTTGCAACTTAGTACATTGACTACTAGCATATTTATAATTTACAGTCAAACTACATGTTCACATAAGGCATTGTCAAATGTAAGTTTTAACCATTTAACCATTGTTTTTTGGGTAAAAGCCATAAAATAACAACGTACTTTCTAAAATTTACCGAGTTGAAACACATACTTTTTTATTAACATATATACCCACGTACTTTCGAATTTTGTTCCGACTTCACCCATATGACCGATTTATATTAATATTATATTATATTAAATAATATTATTTTATTACAATATGGGTAAAGTCGGAACAAAATTTGAAATTACATGGGTGTATATGTTAATAAAAAAGTATGTGTTTCAACTCGGTAAATTATAGAAAGTACGTTGTTATTTTATGGCTTTTACCCTTGTTTTTTGTAAGAGATGGACCAAATATACATTTTTACACCCTGACCTGCAAATGACTATACGAGCAACTTTCAAGCAACCAGACGAGTTGATTGTTTCGATAAAAAATTAAATGCCAAAAACCCGCCGCAACGCGCGGGTACCAAAACTCGTTTAAGTAAAAGAACAAATTAATTTCCTAATTAGTTTTAAGGTTTAACTTTTTATTTTTTTGTTTTTCCTTTATATATAGCATAGATTAATAATAAAGGAAGATGTGAAGAAGTAATGGTAGACAAAAGCAAAACACATACCCGAGTGTCTCTTGGGTCGGGACAAGTCAAATATGTATTTGTTTTTCCCCGGTTTTTGCCTTATATAAAAAGTAAAAACCATCAAGCTTAATCTTTACTCGTATTTTTTTTAATAGTCTCATTATAGTTTTATAAAAGGATAAGCATTATCATTACAAACTTTTTTAGAATGTGTCCTTTTACTTTTATAAAAGAAAAAAAAAGACGTTTACATCTGAATGTTTCTTTTAGGCTGATTCGATTGTGCAACTTGTATCTAGAAAAATGAGCTTTAAAGACTTAATCGGTAAGTTAATAACATTATGCAGGTACCCACGTACAGGCGGTACATCGTCGGAAATTTAAAGGAACATATAATTATAGTTGTGAAGTTGTGATTAACTGGTCATTATTATAAAGTATAATATTAAAAGGAATAGGGAGTAGAAATGGATAAGTAAATTCACATTTCTCACTTTGAGAGTTTTTAAGTCAATGGGTTTTTTCTTTTTGTTTGAGATAGAGATCGTTAAAGGACTTATGCTTGACCTGGTTGTGCGTGTTTAAGAATCTTTCACATGGCAAATGAATGTCGAAAGAGAGTTAACGGATTACACATGTCACTATTTTATAAGAGTATAAGCTAGGACATAAATTGAAGTAGAAAATATTACTTTTTGTAATGAAAAAATACTAAAAGACCTAAAACTAATATTTTTGCCTAATTTGTTATTAGTTTATTGAGTTGTGAAAAAATGACTTGGTTAGTGCAACCACTTGACAACCAATGTATTATTGCCACACACATGTTCATATAAAATTAGGAGGATGCTACATCCACTTACAAATTCCACAAAAAATTGGTGGAAGAGAGAGAAGAGAGAGAAACTATAATAAAATTCAATAATTGGTGGAATGAGAGAGAAGAGAGAGAAACTATAATAAAATTCACCAATCAATGAGTGACACGTCAGCAGGTGGTGATTTTTGTAGAATTTGTGAGTGAATATAGCATCTCTCTAAAATTAGACATGAATTTTAGGTCTCCAAATCACTTCTCTTTTTTAATATAACATTTTCCAAGTTTTGATCACTCCTAACATCAAATATTAACCAAAAGCTAGTTTTAATAATAATAATAATAATAACTAAAAGTTAGTTGATTACAAAAATTATGATTATTTTTTTTCTTGGCGTGTTTGTATTGCACATATACAACATGTCTCATATGTTCAACAAATGGAGGATATCCATAGTTTCTATAGAACAAGGTTGGCAGCTACTTTAGTATGGAAAACATAAAGTGTTAGTTCATTAGAAAGAAAGCGGACTCTAATCCTTTTTGCAAAGTAAAAGCAGCCGAAAAAAGGAGCAAAAAGGTGTAACCAACAGCCTCCAACATCAAATTCATTACCAAAAAGTAGCGGCACCACCAAGGCGGTTTGAATAGCTAGCACTACGTTCTTGACCCGTGTAGTCCATTTTATCATTAAGATAGACCAAATGCAACAATTGAACGTGCTCAAGTTGGGATTTACCAGTTTACCCGGGTACGGGTTCTGGTAATACCCGCCCGATTACCCGTATCCGTTCACCCGAATCTATACCCGCTTTATTAATATTATAATTAACTAGAATATAAATACATTATATATAATTTCTTCCATTATATATTTTATATAAGTATTTCTATTAGATAACACTTTTTTTTTTGTACATGAATAATTCAAAAGCGTTAAATCGTTTGATACGATATTCATTTTCTTTAAAATTTTTGAATATATTAGGGTGTTTTCTTTTATTTTTCAGTTGGTTTTAGTGTTACTTAATCTTAATACTGCCATTTTGTCCATATAATATTTAATTGGGTATAACCGATACCGGCGGGGAAACCCGAAAAACCGATGGATAATATTAATCAGGTATCCGACGGGTAACGGGGCGGGTACGGGTTCGGATATTTTAAACGGGTACGGGTACACTAAAACCCGCCCCGAACCCGACCCGTTGCCATCCCTAATGCTGAGTAAACCAAGGTTTGTTTGGCTTTGTTCTCATTCAAGATCAACAATCATCCTCACAAGCTACAACCACCATAAACACAACCCTCAACAACGAACCTAACCAAACAACATCGACCTCAAAGGCTTAAACAACTAGGAGTACTCCGACATCTCTATCCAAAACGATCTTACGTTGACAATGGAGAAGATCTAACAATCAAAAGAGGATATCCCATCTTCAAACTTTAACACAACACCTTACCACTTACGGGCATCACCCGATTTGGAAACATGGATATGGGGTTAAAAACCCGACCACAAACTTGACACATGACCTTCACACTGCCCGGCCGAAACCTTACACCAAATACTTTCAACCATGCAAACAAATCGAGTGGTGGTACAGTGATGTGTAAAATCAGTTGACGAAAAAGAAACTCCATAATTGTAAAATCACCACACGTCAAAACTACCAGACCTTTGCTTACCTGAACCCCGACACCTGGACCCTCCTAAAACTACTTCAACTAACTTACTACCACATGAAATTTCTAAACACACACAAGATCCGCACCACAAACTCTACATCGATCCGAGAGAAGCTAAACCAACTAGCTCAACCACCAAATATACCGACCTGACGACAACCAATCATATCAGGCCCACAAAAAACGTCTCGACCCTCCTTACAGTAAACCAAACTATCACAACCACACAATCTTAATCATCTCACGATCTCACTATCTTAACCATCTCACGACCACCTTATTTGAACCATCTCCACTATCACAATCATAGAACAAAACAATCTCACAAACCGTTTAGTTCATGCTTTTATGTGCAACAATAATTAGCAATATTTTACCAACTAAAGAATAATAAATGACAAAAAAGATTTGTGACAATCTAAGAATGCCTTTTGTACCCAAAAAGCATTTGATCCATACAAATGCATGCGCAGAAATTCCAAAGTATAAATTACAATGATTTTATTTATTTATTTATTTATATATTTATTTTTTATTTTCACATATGCACATGCAAGAATTCCATGTACTCACCATTCACCAGCATTAAGAGTTATGCATCTATACCATTTTAATTGTTGTTTTTACAATGAAACTGATTTTACAATGGATAGTTTCAAAGGTTTTTGGACTCAACTTGTGTGTAAAAAAACGATAAATATCGTTTCTATCACAAGGATTTTGTCCGAGCTAAAAGCTATTAGCTTTAGTCTAAGACCGTGTCTCCATAGTCAGTGGCGGACCCAGGAGAAAATCTAAGGTGGTTCCTTTACTAAGTCAATGAGATAAATTAGCGGGTCAACAAGTCAAACGGTCAATATATAAGTCGGGTTAAGTTGTGCCATATGGTTCAACGATTAAAATTGATTTTTTTTCTTTAACTCATTGACAATACAATGTGTATAGTGTATACGTGTGTCTAAGAAAATCATTTTTTTTAATCATAGTGATAAAATTGAGAAACTCAAGCAAATCATTTTTGTTCTATAACTCATTGACAAATGCAATGTGTACACAAAGAATACATAGATGCCAGATGATGCTTGGCAAAAAAAATAAAAAATAAAAAATAAAATACAAATTGCTATAGCCAGGATACTTTAAATTTTATCCAAACTAATGGTAACCTTATTTTCAATATTGCTATATCCAGAATAAGAAATTGCTATATCCACGATAGTACGATACTTTTGCCTTTTATATTTTGTACTTTGTCTAATAAAAAAAGAAAGGACCAAACTCCCATGTGTTCTTCTTCTTCGTCTGATTTTAGTATTGCAGAGTTGCAGTAATATATATCCGGCCATATCTTTTTTCTTTTTTCTTTTTTCTCACCTGTTTCTTCTTCTGTTTTATCATATCCAAGCTTTTAAGGTGGTTCCTTATGTATTTCTAAGGTAGTTCCTTACAAAAATGCTACATCGCTTGTAATAGAAAACAAATTTCAAGGTGGTTCCCGGGCACCACCTACATTGTACATAGGTCCGCCCCTGTCCATAGTATGCTACGATAACTCTATTAAATGCTAGTATAAAATAGAAGAGAGTTATTTATACTAAACTTTTCTCAGGGATCATCCCCATTATTCATCTAAAAAAATCAATGGTTGAGACTAAAAACATTTTAATATTTCACTTATTTTTTATAATTCAAATATTTTTTTTAAACCGTTAATCGTTAAGCGAAAATAATTACACCATCGCGACGGACATTTAATTATCTTTTTATAAACACGCACTTTGATATACTTTTAACAATTTTTTTTTTCATTTTTTTAAAATATTTTCATACTTTTTTTTCGTTTCTTTCGTTACCGAAATTTGCACACTAATTTGAATGTTTTAATAATATCACATGTTAAATTAGTGTTAAATCACATATAATATCTAATATCACATGTGTTATTATAAGAATATTCAAATTAGTGTTTAATCACATGTGATTTTTTCATGTAAATTTCAATAACGAAAAAAAAATAAAAAAAGGTGAAAAACACGAATTTTTTTATTGAAAGTATATTAAAGTGCCTATTTATAGAAAGATAATTAAGTGTTCGTCGTAATGGTATATTTTTGTTTTCGCTTCACGATTAACGGTTTGAAAGATATTAATATTGATGAAAGTGGTCTTTTTAATTTGTTGGGATTAATCTAATCCATTAGTTCAAATAAAGATGGATGATGAAAATTAATTTCTTAATATGTAAGATAAGTCTGATATGTAAATGTCTTAAATCATAATAAGGATATTATAAAGAGAGAAATAACAAATGACAAACTATCAAATTTGCAATCCAATTCAATCCCATATTGGATCATGAAGTAATCAAAAACCTATATATAACCTTCTGGTTAGTGCGTAGATTTGTGGTGGATGAGAGGTGAAGCCTAAAACCAATGTTTAAGTTGTAAGGTTTCAACTCTCCTTTATCACTTTTTTAAATTGAATTTCATAAAGTTATGGCATTAAATTAAATTTTATTTCTGGTTCAGTTTTTTTTATATATTGCTAGATGAGGTGAGTTCCGTAACAATCATGTAATCTCTAAAGAACAAACTAGCCAATCATGGCCTTTGATTTCATTTTGATCCAACGTCTGTGATCAAAATATCCAATCACACAGCGAGGGTAAACTTGTCCAATATAAAAACACAAAATATACAATATACCTTCATTTTATCTTCTACACCATCAGATCTACAATCCTCTCTCTACAAAACACACACACACAAATAGTAAAAACACACACAAAAACACACACTAACCACCGTAAACTGCCGTACTCGCCGGTCCTCCACATCATCGTCGGTCTCCGGTTGATCTGTCATCAAGTCGTCGTCGATCGGCATCTAATGATATTGTTTGCTTCTCTTAAAAATAATATTATTTGATCTATAACTGTTCTTTTGATTCTCTTTTTACACATCATTATCATCGTCAACAGCTTATCATTTCTCCAAAAAGACGTCGGTTTAATTAGTTTTTAATTGATATTCACAAAAAAAAAAAAAAAAAAAAAAAAAAAAAAAAAAAAAAAAAACTTTTAATCTTTTATAGGTTGATATGTAGATCAAATGTGATTCAATCTCAAATCACATGGAGTCGAAGTACACAAGTTGAATATACACCTGTTGAATAGAATCACATGTGATTTAAAAATCACATGTGATTTCAAATAAATTATATGTGATTTTTGTGGTTGATATGTAGATCACATGTGATTGTATCTCAAATCATGTTGCTTGTCAGTGGTTGATATGTTACTTACCATAGGTTGATATGTAGATCAAATGTGATTCAATCTCAAATCACATGGAGTTGAAAGGCGGAGCCTAAGCTAAAGGTGAAGCCCCGTGAATATTTTGAGGAAGATAAACATGGAATCAAAAGTAATGTGCGCCCCTATGGTTTTCTTTTAGAAAAAAATGAGACAACAAAGTCGCAAGTAGAGACAAAGACTTCGGTGAAGTTGCGGTCTAAGGACCTTGTCTAGATGGAACGAAGACCATCAAGAATGCTGTACAGGACAAGAAGGAACGTGCTTATGATTTTTCTAGGATGGAACGTGTTTAGTATATTGCTTGGAAGTAGTATGTATTTGTAACGAACAACTTATCTACTTATGTTAAGATGTATAATGTTTTACTACAAGTATCAGTTGACATTTTGGACAAGTGACTTTTCAGATTTTTTTTGTATAGGAAAATTCTAATGTAGTTATGGACAAGTAACTATTTAGTGTGTATTACTAAATGGAAATATGATGTTTATTTCGTATCTTTAAATGTATGTTGGAATAGATTTGTTTATATGAATCACATGTGATTCTCTCTGAAATCATGTGTGATTTGCAAAACAATCATATGTGATTTAATGAATCACTAGTGATTTAGCCTAAGAATCACAAGTGATTAGCATGAAAATCACAAGTGTTTTGGCTTGAAAATCACAAGTGATTTGGCATGATAATTACAAGTGATTTACACGTGTACCTAATTTTATAACATTTTTTAAACAAACCTGTAATTGTAACAGAAAACCTTAAACAAACTAATAAACATGAAAAATTAAAATCCAATTAAAGTTCTTATTCAATTAACAATCCACATATATAAGTTTTTAACTGAAGTGACAATTCGCATCTCAGTTTTAAATCAAGTAACTATCCACGACAATATAAAAAGTATGAAAACTGAAATGTAATTATAAAGTAAAAAAACATCATTTTGCATTAGCGTTATTCATCGCTTGTGCAACCACTTGTACACGCTATTTGCTTTTGCCTTTTGATTTAGCAGTCAAGTCTTTTTGGTATGCGTATTAGTATTCTATTCATATTCCCCGCATTTCCTCTTCGGCTTCAAACTAGCGTTAATTGCTTTCTCTTTTGCCCTTTTCCGACATTCCGCCCTTGTACCACCTAGTTCTTTAATGGAAGCTGAATCAAGCAATTAAAGCTTGTAAGCTACCTTTCCTATTATTTGTATATCATTTTGTAAGGACAAAAAATATCATAGCATAAGTTTTTCATTGCGATGATTAACTACCAACCATTGACATATGTCCCCCATTACGAATGAACTTTTTCTCCATCTTCAGATTGTACCTCTTTTTTATGTTTATCAGCTTTTGTCTTCACTTCATGACTTGCTGCAGTTTCTTTAACTGTTCGTCTGTTCTTTCAACTTCTTAAGAATCTGATCCCTCTCCTATAAATACTTATACAACTGAAACCAAGGAGAAGAATTAATTCTTGAGAAAAGCTTTAAGCAAAGTTACAGGAGGAAACCTGTTGACAAGGCCGACTTCCTGAGTGAAATGCACAACATCAACCTGATGTCCCCTGCTAATCAATTCTTTATATCTGCAAGCGAATGAACAAAAAGTTCATTAAGATACTACTATATACCAGGAAGAAAGCAGTTCACACAATGGAGAATAAAACTATATATAGATAGTTCAATGGAGAACACTGATTAAACAAATATAACTCTATTCTCAAGGAAGCATACACAAGTAGCCATAATACTAGCATAGGTAACTTAAATTCCAAGATTACAACTTTCTAGACATGTTTAGGTACCTATTCCACGTAGGTCCTAATTAACGTGAGTATGATAACAACTGATTATGCAACTTCAAGAGCTTCGAAGTTGATCAAATTAAAATATGATCTTTATCTACTGATTGTCCTAGAGGCACAATGTTGACAGATAAACTAAATAGCTTCAAAAGATGCATGCCAGGTTTAATTGATGTAGTTTTCAAAGGCATCTAGTAAGCACTTTAGATATCAATCAATTCATAGATAGAAATATATACAGACTTGTAAGAAGACCACAAAGAATAACAAATATACAAGAGCTACTACGTTAATCTAAAAAAAATTACATCGTTATTCCAATGCAGGATGTTCTAAAGTTTCAATGACTGAATACTAACTAGACTAGTTGCAAAATTCCAAAAGCATGATTTATGCTGTTAGGAATTAGGATATTACTGTATCAATTCAATCACAAATCACATAATCTAAATCAAAATAGATACCGAACACAGAGCGAAACAACAAACTTAGGCATTTGCATCCTCCAAGCGAAACCAACAACGAGCTTCTAATACAAATCAAAATCCTCATATTTGGCAATCCCAAACGCGACCAAATGATGCAAAAACGTATGAACCTCAGACACCTTCACATTGTCAACCCCACCACCATTGTCCAAACTCGCCTTCCACATCTCCGTAACCTCCATCGCCCTCTTCTTCAAGATTTGGAGACATAAAAAACCATTAGCATTAGACTTAAAACAACTCATATCCAAACACAAACTGTTTACTTGTATCCAAACACTCAAAGACATTTTTTTTACTTTTATCCATAGTTCTGTATCAAAACTTAATAAGTGATGATGAATCAACTAACAAAAAACGAACATATTAATGATTAACTAATAACTCTTACATGAAGAAGTGTAAAATTGCTTGAATCGAGTTGTGATTGAATCATATTCCGTTTAACGGTCTGATCGACGGTCCAACAGAAACGTTGATTTTGATCAATTTGGCATAAATAGCGGTTAGGGTTTCATACGGTGGTTTGGTTGTGGTTAGTGTGTGAAAGTAGTGTGTGTGTAACTGGTGGAAAAAGTGTGTAACCGATTCCTGGATTAGTATTGAGATAATAGAATTTACCAAAATGCCCCTCGTTAAATAATTAAATTAAAATAGCAATTAATTTTAGCCATCGGATTGAAATTAGATGGGTGGTTGAGATCAAGCGGTTTGATCTTTAGAAAAAATGGTTCTGCATTGAATTTTGTCATTGCTGAGGTGAGTTCCGTAACAATCATGTAATCTCTAAAGAACAAACTAGCCAATCATGGCCTTTGATTTCATTTTGATCCAACGTCTGTGATCAAAATATCCAATCACACAGCGAGGGTAAACTTGTCCAATATAAAAACACAAAATATACAATATACCTTCATTTTATCTTCTACACCATCAGATCTACAATCCTCTCTCTACAAAACACACACACACAAATAGTAAAAACACACAGAAAAACACACACTAACCACCGTAAACTGCCGTACTCGCCGGTCCTCCACATCATCGTCGGTCTCCGGTTGATCTGTCATCAAGTCGTTGTCGATCGGCATCTAATGATATTGTTTGCTTCTCTTAAAAATAATATTATTTGATCTACGGTAAAACCTCTATAAATTAATAGTGGTGGGACCGAGATATTTTATTAATTTAATGAGATATTATTATATCGATAAATTAATAATTTATTAATTTAAAGAGGTTTTACGTATGACCAGTAAATTTTCAAGTCTAATATACTAGCTAGTTACAATGTATGCTCATTAGAAACGAAAAATAAATTTGAAAAGCAAGTTCCAATTAACATTTATTAATTCACATTCACACTTCCAATTAACATTTTATGAATTCACTTCACACTTTATGAAAATAAAATTAACATTTTTTGTTGCAAGAAGAGAAGACAATGCACCAACTCTTTAGTGAAATAAGAAGATTTAAAGATAAACTCAATATATATTTGAAGTTCAACAAAAAAGGAGTGACTATGGACTCACTTTTTACTAAACAATCTTAGGATTTTGAAGTGAATCTTGCGCGCGCATACATATATACATATATATGGATTTTTAGTAATTATTAATTTATAGTTTTGTTGGGTCTAATGTATATACATTATGGTTTTAAAAAAATTATTATCTTATTATTTTATCGATTAGGGTCTAAATTTGTACTGGTCCCAAGTTGGGACTGGACAAATTATTAATTTTATCGAGGGTATTAATTTATCGAGTATTAATTTATAGAGGTTTTACTGTATAACTGTTCTTTTGATTCTCTTTTTACACATCATTATCATCATCAACAGCTTATCATTTCTCCAAAAAGACGTCGGTTTAATTAGTTTTTAATTGATATTCACAAAAAAATTTAAAAAAAAAAAAAAAACTTTTAATCTTTTATAGCCACTTTTTAATACCTAAATTCGAGTTGGTATGGTTGTGTAGGTTTGTTCTTTTATCATTTTAGTTTTTGTTTATTCAGCTAAATTGATTTTTATTGTTGTGTTATTTTTGGAATTGTGATTAGTTAGTTGATTTATGTTGAATTAGTCAACTGCTTAGATTTTTAGGACGTGTTTGTGTCAATTTATAAAGAATTCGAATTTTAAGTTGTTATTAGAAGTTGACAGAAGCCAAATAATTTGCGCGTTTGTATATGTGTTGTACATTATGAGAAATTAGTTGCAGGCTATTTTTTGGAACATCCTTTTTAAAGTGATTTAGGGTGTGTTTGTTTCATTAAGATTTTTGGGTCTGAATCTGACTACCGCATCTTACTGGTAAGAGGTGACTAGAAAGTCTAAATCTGAACGAAATAATATTGTTTGTTTTTTTATAAGTGTCCGAATGATTTTAAGTGCTCGTTTTTGCAATTTGTTTATTAAACCAACGCAATGCGATAATAAGTAACTTATGTAAATATGAAACAAGACTTTTTATCATAAATATAACATAGTTAATAAACAATCAAATATATTATATAAAGTTTACAAAACGAGTAAGAGGTAGTAAGACAAGTCTCCCACCTCTTACTGAGTAAGATGTTATATGTCTAACTGGGTCTTACTCAATAGAAAAAAACAAACAAGTAAAACGTCTGCCCACCTCTTACTGGTAAGAGTAAGAGGGCTAGTAAGAATTTTTTTTTTAAAACAAACACACCCTTAGTGTATTTGAAATTTGTTGCTATTAGTTTTGTATTGATTAAGGTATGTTGTCGTCTGATGTTTGTATTCAGTTTCGTGTTATATATTACATAACAAGTTAGAAGTGAGTTAAGTATGTGATTTCAGATAAATCACATGTGATTTCAATAATGTACACCAGTTGAATATACACTTGTTGAATAGAATCACATGTGATTTCAGATAAATCACATGTGATTTCAGATAAATTACATGTGATTTTTGTGGTTGATATGTAGATCACATGTGATTGTATCTCAAATCATGTTGCTTGTCAGTGGTTGATATGTTACTTACAATAGGTTGATATGTAGATCAAATGTGATTCAATCTCAAATCACATGGAGACGAAGTACACCAGCTGAATAGAATCACATGTGTGATTTCAGATAATTCACATGTGATTTCAGATAAATTACATGTGATTTTTGTGGTTGATATGTAGATCACATGTGATTGTCTCTAAAATCATGTTGCTTGTCAGTGGTTGATATGTTACTTACCATAGGTTGATATGTAGATCAAATGTGATTCAATCTCAAATCACATGGAGTCGAAGTACACAAGTTGAATATACACCTGTTGAATAGAATCACATGTGATTTCAGATAAATCACATGTGATTTCAAATAAATTATATGTGGTTTTTGTGGTTGATATGTAGATCACATGTGATTGTATCTCAAATCATGTTGCTTGTCAGTGGTTGATATGTTACTTACCATAGGTTGATATGTAGATCAAATGTGATTCAATCTCAAATCACATGGAGTCGAAGTACACAAGTTGAATATACACCTGTTGAATAGAATCACATGTGATTTAAAAATCACATGTGATTTCAAATAAATTATATGTGATTTTTGTGGTTGATATGTAGATCACATGTGATTGTATCTCAAATCATGTTGCTTGTCAGTGGTTGATATGTTACTTACCATAGGTTGATATGTAGATCAAATGTGATTCAATCTCAAATCACATGGAGTTGAAAGGCGGAGCCTAAGCTAAAGGTGAAGCCCCGTGAATATTTTGAGGAAGATAAACATGGAATCAAAAGTAATGTGCGCCCCTATGGTTTTCTTTTAGAAAAAAAATGAGACAACAAAGTCGCAAGTAGAGACAAAGACTTCGGTGAAGTTGCGGTCTAAGGACCTTGTCTAGATGGAACGAAGACCATCAAGAATGCTGTACAGGACAAGAAGGAACGTGCTTATGATTTTTCTAGGATGGAACGTGTTTAGGATATTGCTTGGAAGTAGTATGTATTTGTAACGAACAACTTATCTACTTCTGTTAAGATGTATAATGTTTTACTACAAGTATCAGTTGACATTTTGGACAAGTGACTTTTCAGATTTTTTTTGTATAGGAAAATTCTAATGTAGTTATGGACAAGTAACTATTTAGTGTGTATTACTAAATGGAAATATGATGTTTATTTCGTATCTTTAAATGTATGTTGGAATAGATTTGTTTATATGAATCACATGTGATTCTCTCTGAAATCATGTGTGATTTGCAAAACAATCATATGTGATTTAATGAATCACTAGTGATTTAGCCTAAGAATCACAAGTGATTAGCATGAAAATCACAAGTGTTTTGGCTTGAAAATCACAAGTGATTTGGCATGATAATTACAAGTGATTTACACGTGTACCTAATTTTGTAACATTTTTTAAACAAACCTGTAATTGTAACAGAAAACCTTAAACAAACTAATAAACATGAAAAATTAAAATCCAATTAAAGTTCTTATTCAATTAACAATCCACATATATAAGTTTTTAACTGAAGTGACAATTCGCATCTCAGTTTTAAATCAAGTAACTATCCACGACAATATAAAAAGTATGAAAACTGAAATGTAATTATAAAGTAAAAAAACATCATTTTGCATTAGCGTTATTCATCGCTTGTGCAACCACTTGTACACGCTATTTGCTTTTGCCTTTTGATTTAGCAGTCAAGTCTTTTTGGTATGCGTATTAGTATTCTATTCATATTCCCTGCATTTCCTCTTCGGCTTCAAACTAGCGTTAATTGCTTTCTCTTTTGCCCTTTTCCGACATTCCGCCCTTGTACCACCTGGTTCTTTAATGGAAGCTGAATCAAGCAATTAAAGCTTGTAAGCTACCTTTCCTATTATTTGTATATCATTTTGTAAGGACAAAAAATATCATAGCATAAGTTTTTCATTGCGATGATTAACTACCAACCATTGACATATGTCCCCCATTACGAATGAACTTTTTCTCCATCTTCAGATTGTACCTCTTTTTTATGTTTATCAGCTTTTGTCTTCACTTCATGACTTGCTGCAGTTTCTTTAACTGTTCATCTGTTCCTTCAACTTCTTAAGAATCTGATCCCTCTCCTATAAATACTTATACAACTGAAACCAAGGAGAAGAATTAATTCTTGAGAAAAGCTTTAAGCAAAGTTACAGGAGGAAACCTGTTGACAAGGCCGACTTCCTGAGTGAAATGCACAACATCAACCTGATGTCCCCTGCTAATCAATTCTTTATATCTGCAAGCGAATGAACAAAAAGTTCATTAAGATACTACTATATACCAGGAAGAAAGCAGTTCACACAATGGAGAATAAAACTATATATAGATAGTTCAATGGAAAACACTGATTAAACAAATATAACTCTATTCTCAAGGAAGCATACACAAGTAGCCATAATACTAGCATAGGTAACTTAAATTCCAAGATTACAACTTTCTAGACATGTTTAGGTACCTATTCCACGTAGGTCCTAATTAACGTGAGTATGATAACAACTGATTATGCAACTTCAAGAGCTTCGAAGTTGATCAAATTAAAATATGATCTTTATCTACTGATTGTCCTAGAGGCACAATGTTGACAGATAAACTAAATAGCTTCAAAAGATGCATGCCAGGTTTAATTGATGTAGTTTTCAAAGGCATCTAGTAAGCACTTTAGATATCAATCAATTCATAGATAGAAATATATACAGACTTGTAAGAAGACCACAAAGAATAACAAATATACAAGAGCTACTACGTTAATCTAAAAAAAATTACATCGTTATTCCAATGCAGGATGTTCTAAAGTTTCAATGACTGAATACTAACTTGACTAGTTGCAAAATTCCAAAAGCATGATTTATGCTGTTAGGAATTAGGATATTACTGTATCAATTCAATCACAAATCACATAATCTAAATCAAAATAGATACCGAACACAGAGCGAAACAACAAACTTAGGCATTTGCATCCTCCAAGCGAAACCAACAACGAGCTTCTAATACAAATCAAAATCCTTATATTTGGCAATCCCAAACGCGACCAAATGATGCAAAAACGTATGAACCTCAGACACCTTCACATTGTCAACCCCACCACCATTGTCCAAACTCGCCTTCCACATCTCCGTAACCTCCATCGCCCTCTTCTTCAAGATCTGGAGACATAAAAAACCATTAGCATTAGACTTAAAACAACTCATATCCAAACACAAACTGTTTACTTGTATCCAAACACTCAAAGACATTTTTTTTACTTTTATCCATAGTTCTGTATCAAAACTTAATAAGTGATGATGAATCAACTAACAAAAAACGAACATATTAATGATTAACTAATAACTCTTACATGAAGAAGTGTAAAATTGCTTGAATCGAGTTGTGATTGAATCATATTCCGTTTAACGGTCTGATCGACGGTCCAACAAAAACGTTGATTTTGATCAATTTGGCATAAATAGCGGTTAGGGTTTCATACGGTGGTTTGGTTGTGGTTAGTGTGTGTGTAACTGGTGGAAAAAGTGTGTAACCGATTCCTGGATTAGTATCCTGGATTAGTATTGAGATAATAGAATTTACCAAAATGCCCCTCGTTAAATAATTAAATTAAAATAGCAATTAATTTTAGCCATCGGATTGAAATTAGATGGGTGGTTGAGATCAAGCGGTTTGATCTTTAGAAAAAAATGGTTCTGCATTGAACTTTTGTCATTGCTAGATTTATTTTTGAGTCGCGACTCGCAAGGCTTTGTCTGCATTTATCACGTTTTAACATAATTAAGGCATTAGCATACTGTTAAAAAATAAAACTATTGCTAGATTTATTTGCACCGGCCAAACACATAAATAAAATCTTACACAATTGTTATGTCATTGTTTCTCGATATCAGATTTCTTTTGCACCAAATCGTAGTCCATTTCATCGTCAAGATAAACCATATGCATCAATTGATATGGCTCAAGTTGGGGACATACCAAATTACTATGTTGCCGCTCCTCCACATTGTAGTGTGCGTCCTATAGATTGGCTCCACTATTTTAGGCCAAATGGGATGCTACAGCTTGGAAAAGCTAGGTGTAATAAGCACATTCAAAGACCGCATTCATCACCGTTATTTGAGCGTGTTTTGATTGGTAGAGCACTTAATAGCCCAACCGAGCATATATGTTTTGGACCGTTTAGTTCATGCTTTTATTTGCAACAATAATTTGTTATATTTTACCAATTAATTAATATATAACGGGCAAAAAAAATATTTGTAACAATCCACAATGCCTTTTGGACCCAGAAAGCATTTGACAAGTCTCGGCATACAGATGCATGTGCAAGAATTCTAAAGTATAAACTACAAGTACAATGTTATTCTGTTACACAAATGAATATGCAAGAATTTCATGTACTCACCAATCACCACCATTAAGAGTTATGTATCTATACCATTTTAGTTTTTTTTTTTTTTTTTTTTACAATGAAACTGATTTATCGAATGGATAGTTTCAAAAGTGTTTGGACACAACTTGTATGTAAAAAAAACGAAATTAAGATCCTTTCTATAACAAAGATTGTTTTTTCCTCTGCTAAAAGCAATTTGCTTTAGTCAAGACCGTTCTCCAATGCTTAAAAAAATGTTAAAAGATAATTCTAAAGAGAGAAATTACAATAGACAAAAACAGTCAAATATGCAAACCAATTCAATCCCACATTGGACCAAGTAGTAAATAAAAGGCTATATATAATAAACTTCTAGTTAGTGTTATTGTTGAGTTTGTAGAGAGTAGAGCCTAAAAGCTATAAGGCTCATCTCTCAACAATCACTTGACATGTAAGCGAATGATTGGTTTAATAAAAGCTAAACAGTCAAATATGCAAACCAATTCAATCCCACATTGGACCAAGTAGTAAATAAAAGGCTATATATAAACTTCTGGTTATGTTTCTAGAGAGTAGAGCCTAAAGTCTATAAGACTCATCTCTCAACAATCACTTTTTAATAAGAGCAATGTTAGATCTCACTTATAAATTTCATATAAAAAATTCATTTGCTGACGTGTCAGTTGGTGATTGGTTTAATAAGAGCAATGTTACGTGTCAGCGAATAAGGCTCATCTCTCAACAATCACTTGACATGTAAGCGAATGATTGGTTTAATAAAAGCCAAACAGTCAAATATGCAAACCAATTCAATCCCACATTGGACCAAGTAGTAAATAAAAGGCTATATATAAACTTCTGGTTATGTTTCTAGAGAGTAGAGCCTAAAGTCTATAAGACTCATCTCTCAACAATCACTTTTTAATAAGAGCAATGTTAGATCTCACATGTTGAAAGTTTGATACATGAAGTACGAGAAGACCAACGTTTCATGTTCTATCACCTCCTTGAACGTTTCGACGAGATTAAACCTAAACAAACTTGAGCTAGAAGATTTTAGTGGTGTCCTAGCTTCAAGCGTTACTTAGTTAGGTCTAGTAATTCCAAGTCATGTATCGATCATTTTCTTAGTTTTTAGAGTCATGTATATCATATCTCTAAGTTTTATTAAATGAAAATACATGCTACTTGCTATTTTTATGAGTATATGATTATGTTGTATAATACATATCTCACTTTGATATTAACATAATGTGTTATATCACCATTGCTGAAATTAATCATCAGCTAGACGGATCCCTCATATTTGCCCAGACGGATCCCTACAAGGAGGGAACCGTGGGATCCGTGATACAGAAAAATATTTTTCTACTAACTTGGATCATATTTGCAGGAAATTGTGAATTATACTTGTTTTCTAACCTTTGTTTTGTAGTTATTGAATTTACACATGAAGACTTTGACACCCTAAAGCTAGGGGGAGCTTTGTGTCAAAGCAATACATTGCAAATTAATTGCAATATTAGGACTACATTTCATGACATCCCGTTGCAAAATTGCAATCATCAAGGGGGAGCACATTCGTCACCTAGACGAAATCTTTTGCAAACTTAGTTGCAAATGAACTAGCTTAGTATTATTTTCTTGGCTCCCTTACATAGGGATGGACTCGTCAAGGGGGAGTAAAGACGAGATCCTTTCCCGTTACTTGCTCTCTATTTTTTATTTTCGCATGTTTTTCCTAAAACAATGTGTTCGTTTCCTTTCGAAGCTCTTTTTGTTTCGACAAAAAGGGGGAGAAGAAAGTAAAAACTACAAATTCAAACTTTTACGAATTTTAGCTTTTCCTTAAAATAATTTTATGTTTTGTCATCAACAAAAAAGGGGAGATTGTTAATACAAATAAGCCGTAAAAACGTTTATTTATATTTTACGATCTTCTAATGTTTTGTCGATAACAAATGTAAAATCATTTTAACGAAAAAAATAAAATACGTAATTAGTTTGAACTAATAGTTTCTAACACACTTACGTTTTCACATAAAACACTAAAACAAGTATAAGTGATTTTATGATTTAGTATTACATATGTACAACAACTAGTGTTTACATATTTGGGTAAAATATACACATAACTAGTATGTAATATATTGGGTAATATAAATGGGTAGAAACTTAAGTATCACAACCCATTGACCAAATACATTGAATATAGTTGGGTACAACCCAAAGTCCATGACCCAGGAAGCTTGACTCATAACCCATTGCATGACATCATGCTTATATCATATATGGATAATATCCATAACCCATGGTATTGACCCATACCCATGTGACTAGGTGCATTGCACTCAAAAGATACATTGTATCTAGTATAAGACCCATGGATCAGCCAATAACCCATGACCCATGACCAAAAATACCCATGGGTAAAGAGGAGCGTCCCACGGATCCCTAGCTTTACGCTAGATGGATCCCTTGTGGGAGGGATTCGTGGGATCCGGGGAATAGTGAACATTTTCCTCTATAAATAGTGAGCCATTTCTTCATTGTTTCTCACCCCTTTCCAACATACTTTCCCTTTGAGTTAAAAACTCTCTAACCCCAGATCCAAGAGATCTATGTTTGTAGTTTTGTTTTTGTGTGATTCTCTAGGTTCCTCTTAAAGGCGAGATCACCACCTTTGAAGTCAAGCAAGCTCAAGTCCATGAGTTGCCATGCTTCCTCATCATCAAGACTACTGAAGTCCTCTTGTTGATGGTTCTTTTCTTTCTTCTAAGAAGTGTAGTGTTAAAGACATTAGTGAAAGATGTCTCAAGTGTAAAGACGAAGACATTAGTAAAAGGTGTCGATCGTCTGTATTATAGGCATTAGTGAAGGGTGCCTAGAAGTCAAGACACAAGACATTAGTGAAGGGTGTCTTGAAGATCTATTTAAAGGCATTAGTGAAAGGTGCCTTAGATGTACATTCGATATGGTGTGTTTCGATGTACAAGATAGATTAGTATTAGATCCAAGGATATTGATATCCTTGATGATGTTGTAATAAGGAGTTGGTCTCCTTTGGGATTAGTCGTTGGTGTAGTGTTGGGTAGTAGTTCCTCCATTGTAATAGAACTCGGTACTTAGCCTAGTACCGGATAAAGGGTAGGCGACGTTGTGGTAGGTGTGGTTCACCTTGGTGTGAAAGAACTCGGTGGTTAGCCTAGCACCTGAAAAAGAGTAGGCAACGTTGTGAAGGTTTCTCCACCATAAGGAGTTGGTGTCATGTAGTGATTACGAACTCTCGAGTAGGTGACTCGGGGAGTGGAGTAGGGCAAGGAAGGTGTCCTTGTAGCCGAACCACTATAAATACTCGCGTTGTGGTTTTATGTTTCTTACTCTTATCTTTTCATTACATACTTCTATATGCTTGTTTATCAACATCCAACACACATCTAAATATATTGACATAAGTAGATCTAAATAGTTTAAAAGAAGATTTTAATTGGCAAAACTATTCAACCCCCCCTTCTAGTTTTCCACACACTTGACTTGACTTCTAGGCACCCTTCACTAATTCCCTTGACACAAACGTTTGGCACCTTTCACTAATGCCTTCGTCTTGACTCCTTTGGCATCCTTCACTAATGCCTTTGACACGGACGTTAAGCACCTTTCACTAATGCCTTCGTCTTGACTCTTTCGGCATCATTCACTAATGCCTTTGACACAACACTTCTATGGAGGAAGAAAGAACAATCAACAAGAGAACCTCAGTAGTCTTGATGATGACGAAGCATGGCAACTCATGGACTTGAGCTTGCTCGACTTCAAGAGGTGGTGATCTCGCCTTTAAGAGGAACCTAGAGAATCACACAAAAACAAAACACAAACTACATAGAGAGATCCTTAGGATCTGAGGTTAGAAGGTTTACAATACTTAGGAGAAAGTATATGTGGGAGTGACTACCCAAAATGAAGATATGGCTCACTATTTATAGAAGAAAATAGTCTACTGCTCCACGGATCCCACGGATCCCTTGCTTGAGGGATCCGTCCAGTGTAAACTGGGGGAACCGTGAGACGCTCCTCTTTGCCCATGGGTTTTGGGTCATGGGTCATGGGTTATGGATCATGGGTCCTGGACTTTGGACTATGGGTATCCAAGTAGATACAATATATCTAGTATATGCAATACATCTAGTCCATGGGTCATGAGTTAAATCCATGGGTCATGGATAATACCCATTCATGACTTATGCATGATGTCATGCAATGGGTTATGGGTTATGCTCCATGGGTATGGGTCATGGACTTTGGGTTATACCCAAATACATTCAATGTATTTGGTCAATGGGTCAAATACTTAAACTTTTACCCATTATTTTACATACTAATTATGTATATATCTACCCAATATGTAAACACTAGTTGTTGTACATATGTATTACTAAATCATAAAATCACTATTACTTGTTTAGTGTTTTATGTGTAAACGTAAGTGTGTTAGTAAACTATTGGCTCAAACCATTTACGTATTATATTTGTTTCGTTAAAATGATTTTACGTTTGTTATCGACAAAACATTAGAATATCGTAAAATATAAATAAACGTTTTTACGGCTTATTTGTATTAACAACAATGATTACACAGAAATAAGTAAGATCAAAAGATCTGAAATACACAAACGATTCAAGAGACAGTGACAAGGTTGTAAGAGATGAGACTGCGATTGTGTGTTAAAACCCTAGGATGGTGACACCAATATATAGCCTCAAAAGATCACATAAGGCCCTTCAACTCTTCATACTTTTACATATGAAATAAAAGCTTTGCTCTTTTAGAGAAATAGAATGAGCACAAAATCAGTAGATAATTGTAGCAACTCGTAAATTTTCATAAGGTAAAAAGACTATTTTACCCTTTAACTTCTTAAAAGTTGACTTTGACTTTTTACTATTTGACTTTTACCGTAACGTAAAAGCAAATACTGTAACTCGTATTAACTAGTAATTTCCCGAAATTGGCAGTGTACACGCCGCCTTTCGTGTGTGCATTCTGAAGAAGTTTCATACTGATGAGACACTCCCTATTTCTCTGGAAGGGATCCAGATTGATTTACGTTTGATATTATCAGAAAATCTACTAAGATCACGGACCAAGAGGTCAAATGACTTAAGCAAAGTCGCATTCCTATTGTCAACACTAAATGGAACTCTAGAAGAGTACCTGAATTCACGTAGGAACGTGAAGATGAACTCAAATATACCGTTAGTAGATAACACTCACTGAACTTCGTGACGAAGTTCCATTACAGAAGTACCCCCACCTCTTCTCGGGAACATCATTAACTCATAACACGAACTAAATCATGAGGACATGATTTTCGTAACTGGTGGAGGCTGTAGCAACTCGTAAATTTTCCTAAGGTAAAATGACTATTTTACCCTTTGACTTCTAAAAAGTTGGCTTTGACTTTTTACTATTTGACTTTTACCGTAACGTAAAAGCAAATACTGTAACTGGTAGTAACCAGTAATTACCCAAGTTAAATAATTCAATCTGTTTTGAATTATTACACTCTGAACATTTTTGTTCACCTATGGCTATAAATAATTATTTAAAGTTGTTACTTTATTAATTACGAAAGTTTAATCGTGTAAACTTTCCTCGCGGTCAACAAAAGACTACGATAAGTCTAGGTGTTCAAAATACTCTATTTTCACAATAGTCATAGTTTATATGAACTATTGCCACCTTGTTATTTTACGTAAACATTTTACTCTTTACGTAATACGCGTGCTTAAACCTACGTTATTAAGTTTTAACAACATAGACGCACCCAAATAGACTTATCACACCTTTAATATACCTAGTTGGAGTATATTGATAAGTTTAGACATTTTCATAAGTATTATATTCTTATGTTACCCGATTTTAAGTTTCGTGACTTAAGGGCTTAACATTAGTAATTAACGGGACCAAACTACACTCCGTGGCTCAATATTATCACAAAATGATAATGAAACAAACCAAACTCACCACCTCATAGTAGAGTTGGCGTTTGTATGAAGGTGTCAAAGGACACATGTCCTATTTCTACTTACATAGTTCCCACTAGGTTAGATAACACATGACTTACTCACACATACATGCAAATTTGATCAAATCACATCCACACTCATCTCCTTACTCCTTTGGGTCGTTCACCATCAATTCACCATCATCATGCATAGTTTGAAATCAAGCTACAAGTTGTACATGAAAGATTGAAGGTTCAAGATGTTACAACTAGTCCTTGTGTTGTTTTCATGATCCTTTGGTTGAATTAAGAGTTATGCAAGGGTTTAAGGGCATATAAGAAGGTTATTGGGTGATTAATAAGGGTTAGAATCATGTGGTGAAAATATTCAAGCCTTGGGTTGAAGATTGAAGACAAGGGTTAAAGATTGAAAGAAGTTAGGCTTGATTATTAGTAACTTTTCATCCTATCCTTTGTATGGTTTGAGTTTATTTACATATTCATTCAATATGGTTGTAATAATCTCTATTATTATTGGATGTAATTTGATATAAGTAGTATATGTAATATGGCATAATTGATGTTGTACATGAAGTTTGTAACATGAAAAGAAGCTAGAGCAAGCCTTAGGTAGGTTTTATGAACCTGAATTCTGCAACAGTCACAAAGATTGATTAAACTAATCATCTCAGTAAACTTTGAGGTTAATTCAATAAGATAGGCTTGTAGAGCTATGTCTTATGGTCGTTTCTCCGGGTGGCGCACCTCATAACTCCTCCCGATGAGTAAATGAGAGCCAAAATGGCAAAACATGTCAAAATCTGCACACCATATTTCATTTAAGAAAATCCCATAGTTCTGGTCATTTCTGGAAGTCGATTCAGTTTTATGAAATGTAGCCAAGACCTAATTTTGGCGAAAGCCGCGCATCAAAACAAGTAGTAGAACTCAACTTATGGTCGTTTTGGCAGAACTGATTGTGCAGCCAAACTTTTGGCAATGAAATATAAGTATATACTTGTAATTAGACTATTGATATAAGTAAACTTTAGACTTTAGACTTGATTAAGCTTGAGAAGCTGTTATAGGAAGTAAAAAATAAAACTTGGGCTTTTGAATCACTTAAAAAGGACTTGTGGTTAAAAAGTTATGGCCAAATGAAGATGACTAGAGGTGAATATGTTGTTGGATCAAAAAGTTGCTGATACGATTTTAAAACGCGATTTTAATCCTTTTCTGGTCCGAATCAGCAAAAGTGTAAAACACGAAAGTTGATTGGAATGATTGTTTCTACAAAAACTCGGGAGCACATAAGCAGAAAGTGAACGAAAAATCATAAAAACAGCAAAAACTAACCGGACTTGTTGTATACCGGAAAACAACCATGGCTAAGAAACCTTAGGGTATTTTGATTCTTTGAGGCCAAACCAAAGCCAAGGTTAAGCCAAGGCTGATGTCTCAAGTATTTTGACTTAAAAATAGCCATTTGGTATGGCCTTATTGTTGTCTCAAGTTGTTTAAACATAATTTAGCCGCACGGCTAGTTTGGACTTAATGGTCGATTCTTGTTTTAAAAATTGGTTCATTGGGTTAGACTTTGCTAGACTTTGACAAACTAAGAAAATGACCATATGGGATGTTAAACTACTTCACGACACACAACTTATATCATCATATTATCACGCAAGTCAATCAATAGTCTTTGACGAAACACGACACATGTTTTATATAACATTTGTCTCGTCAAATACTTTACTTATAAATGACAAGTACAATAATAGTAAGGAATTTCATTATCATAAGAGGCCTCTTCGGGGTGTCGTATCGACGAGTTGTGGATTTACGATTTAAAGTGTCCTGGCTCCTCATACGTTCACTACACGACCTCTTGATCTTGATAGCCCGAACGATGGTACGAGGTTATTTATAAAAAGGCTATAAGCCAAAGAAACACTTAAGGGATACATTAACTTAAGATTTATGTACAACATCATATTGAAAGCCAACAAACTACATATACTTGTACACTTATATCGTACACTATACTAAAATGCGATTACTATGCTTTCGTAGGTAATCGTTAAAGATCGTGATCTTTCATACTCTACCGTTGATAAACATTATATCGTTACACTCCGCTGCTGATCACTACAGTGAGTTTCATAGCCCCAGCTTTTGTTTAACTGTTTTATAAACTCTTTGGGGGAGATACATGCTACTGCTTTTACTACATGCTAAAATGCTTTATTATGGACAATTACTTGCAAAATGAATGCCTTGACTGTATTATTGCATGCCTAAGTTGTTTTTGCCAAAAGTCCCCAACATCATGGACCACTAATCACTGGAAGTTAGCGCAAATATTGTGGATAGGCCTATCGGAATTGACGAACCCGTCTATGTTATCGGAAATAACAAGGCGCACTATATTTGAGATTATCTAGGTATAGGGCAAAATACCTACCCGGGGCAAGTTATTTATATATATATATATATATATCGCCCGGTGATATATATACAACAGTCAGTCGTGAGTGCCATGAGCTTAGAGCAATAATAACTATCAAGAAGATAATTGTACACATTGCAATTATACTACAAACTATATTGTCCACTACTGTTTTCAAACCTATGCGGTTTCTATCGTTTGTATTGACCGGTTAGGCAATCAAACGCACTATGGGCATAAAACAATGTAGCCCACTACTTTCATAAACTTGATATCTTGTGATCAACTGTTTTGCTTACAAACCTATGAACTCACTCAACCTTTGTGTCGACACTTTTTAGCATGTTATCTCAGGTTCAAAAGGAATTAGCTGGCATGGCATATGAAGGCGCACGGAAAACCTTTTGAAGACAATGCATATATTATCATTCGAAAAACTTTACAACTTTTATGTTGTACTTTTTATGATTGTACAAACTTGTGGGACCGGTTTGTAAACTCTGATATTTTAATCGAATGATAATTTATTTCAAAACGTCTCATTTAGAGTCGTTTTCTGTAACTTGTGCTGTGAACTATGAAGTAATACCCCAGTGACACAATCTTCCGCTGCGATAATTTTGGGGGTGTTACAGATTGGTATCAGAGCTTCAGTTATAGAGAACCAGGTTGCATTTAAACCTAGGCTATAACTACATCTTACATTAAACTTGTATCACTCATTGTTGTCTTCAACATTCTGTGCGCCATGCCTACTCCTTAACATAATACTATGTTATTTATACAAAGATTATTTATATAAATGATTGACTAAACATAGCTACATATGCCTATTCCAAGGCAATATGGCACAATTAGATATCCTCGATCATATACATTTGTGTGATCTACGAAACTTTCTTAGACATTGTAGATGATAAAATTGTCTCACTACTATTAAGACATTGTAAGTATGCAATGGTCTTCCTTTATCTCAAACATCGTGAGATACACAATTGACTTAGATATATCTCAAACATCGTGAGATACAAAATTGACTTAGATATATCTCAAACATCGTGAGATACACAGTTGACTTAAATATATCTCAGACATTAAGAGATACACAATAGTTTTATCTATTTCTCAGACATTGTGTGTTGCACAATGCTCTCACTGGTATTTATCAAACATTGTGAGAAAACTATTTCATAACTATGAACTCAGCGACTCTTTTGAACGCTATGTCGATTTTATCTGATTATTTTACTCCTTTTCTTTGAAGATGAGTGTGAACATTCATTCCATACTTTTGGAACACTTTTGACGTCTTATAGTACACCGCCTTGTAACTCATCGATTAAGTATGAGTGTTGTGTCGGAAATTCTTAAGTAGGATGATTTGGAATATCCTTATTTAAATGGACTGGGACGCCTTTTCGTTTAAATAAAGAAATTGTAAATCACCGAACCATAAGTTTATAATTTCTTACTTACATAAATTGAGACGCTTCTTTATGTAAGTAATGAATTATAAATGAGTAGGCTTATTTGTATCCGATATGACATGAGTATGAACTCGGACTCGAGAATCACAAGTATTCTCTGAAAAGATCTAGAAAACACGATAGTGTTTTACCACTCAGCAAAAATCTTAAGACCTCATTTGAACAAACTAAGTTCATTCTTAAGTTATCACTTTTGATGTTACAAATCCTTACAAACATGAACCATTTGTTGAGCTAACAAAATTGGTTAAAGTCAATTGAAACCAGACCTGATAGAATCAGATGTTTCAAGAACATAATTGAAACCTGACCTGATAGAATCAGATGTTTCAAGAACATAATTGAAACCCGACCTGATAGAATCAGATGTTTCAAGAATAAAATTCGGTTGCCACAGATTTGATTATGCACGAGTCGCATAAGTCAAAGTATTCCATATTGGAGCTAACGGACTTGTTACACTCATTGAACTAATAGACTTGGTTCAATCTCAAACTAACAGAATGGGTATGATATCCCATCATCCATTACATAAGCTCTCCCACGAGCTCTTCCCATTTGTTGGCCATTATTTTGGGGAACATTATTTCTTGAAAGGTTCTCACTTTCTACATCCCATCACCATTTGTTACTATTGTCGTTACTATTGTTATTTTTGCTGTTGTTAGATCCTTGAGCAGTCTAAGCTCGCACAACTTGATCCACTAGGTTACGAGACATCTGAATTGTTTCATCCAGTGCGAGGGATCAAACGAAGTTACGTTCTCTTGAATACTGAGTGGAAGTTCTCAGATGAACTTTTCCCATAAATTCTCATTGGTTGAGACCATTACTGGGCACAATATTGCAAACTCTTGAGAGTGACGAATATAAGTTGTGATATCAACACCACTGACAGCAAGGAAACTTCACCTCCATTTCTTGCACCTCTTCTGAGGACAATACTTCTTGATTACAATTTCTTCAACTTAGTCCAAGCAATGTTGTGAGTATTCTCAATAATAATAGATTGAGCAACAACATTTTACCCTGACAAAGCATTGTCCAGGAGCATGCTTGCATCATATTTGACTTTGCAATCTTTAGCACAATTGCTGATTAGAATTTCTGAGCTTGCCGCTTAGGAAATCCTTGTAAGGAATCTAGTACAACATTAACTTCCAGGCCCCATAATATTAGGCCACACATTATCACCAGAAAGGTTATACAGATGTAAGCGTTAACTTTCAAAATATCATACTAGGATTAAGGTTTTGTTGAAAGCCTCGTTGCGGTAAGGAATGATTCGTTTGGGGAAATTAGAAAAACCAAACTTAAGATATATTGGACTTTATACGATATTAGCAAGAACTGGCCTGGTAGCTTTCAGACTCGAGCTACTACCCAAAATTGGCAGTGTACACGCCGCCTTTCGTGTGTGCATTCTGAAGAAGTTTCATACTGATGAGACACTCCATATTTCTCTGGAAGGGATCCAGATTGATTTACGTTTGATATTATCAGAAAATCTACTGAGATCACGGACCAAGAGGTCAAATGACTTAAGCAAAGTCGCATTCCTATTGTCAACACTAAATGGAACTCTAGAAGAGGTCCTGAATTCACGTAGGAACGTGAAGATGAACTCAAATATACCGTTAGTAGATAACACTCACTGAACTTCGTGACGAAGTTCCATTACAGAATTACCCCCACCTCTTCTCGGGAACATCATTAACTCATAACACGAACTAAATCATGAGGACATGATTTTCGTAACTGGTGGAGGCTGTAGCAACTCGTAAATTTTCCTAAGGTAAAATGACTATTTTACCCTTTGACTTCTAAAAAGTTGGCTTTGACTTTTTACTATTTGACTTTTACCGTAACGTAAAAGCAAATACTGTAACTGGTAGTAACCAGTAATTACCCAAGTTAAATAATTCAATCTGTTTTGAATTATTACACTCTGAACATTTTTGTTCACCTATGGCTATAAATAATTATTTAAAGTTGTTAATTTATTAATTACGAAAGTTTAATCGTGTAAACTTTCCTCGCGGTCAACACAAGACTACGATAAGTCTAGGTGTTCAAAATACTCTATTTTCACAATAGTCATAGTTTATATGAACTATTGCCACCTTGTTATTTTACGTAAATATTTTATTCTTTACGTAATACGCGTGCTCAAACCTACGTTATTAGGTTTTAACAACATAGACGCACCCAAATAGACTTATCACACCTTTAATATACCTAGTTGGAGTATATTGATAAGTTTAGACATTTTCATAAGTATTATATTCTTATGTTACCCGATTTTAAGTTTCGTGACTTAAGGGCTTAACATTAGTAATTACCGAGACCAAACTACACTCCGTGGCTCAATATTATCACAAAATGATAATGAAACAAACCAAACTCACCACCTCATAGTAGAGTTGGCGTTTGTATGAAGGTGTCAAAGGACACATGTCCTATTTCTACTTACATAGTTCCCACTAGGTTAGATAACACATGACTTACTCACACATACATGCAAATTTGATCAAATCACATCCACACTCATCTCCTTACTCCTTTGGGTCGTTCACCATCAATTCACCATCATCATTCATAGTTTGAAATCAAGCTACAAGTTGTACATGAAAGATTGAAGGTTCAAGATGTTACAACTAGTCCTTGTGTTGTTTTCATGATCCTTTGGTTGAATTAAGAGTTATGCAAGGGTTTAAAGGCTGAATATAAGAAGGTTATTTGGTGATTAATAAGGGTTAAAATCATGTGGTGAAAATATTCAAGACTTGGGTTGAAGATTGAAGACAAGGGTTAAAGATTGAAAGAAGTTAGGCTTGATTATTAGTAACTTTTCATCCTATCCTTTGTAAGGTTTGAGTTTATTTTCATATTCATTCAATATGGTTGTAATAATCTCTATTATTATTGGATGTAATTTGATATAAGTAGTATATGTAATATGACATGATTGATGTTGTACATGAAGTTTGTAACATGAAAAGAAGCTAGAGCAAGCCTTAGGTAGGTATTATGAACCGGAATTCTGCAACAGTCCCAAAGATTGATTAAACTGATCATCTCAGTAAACTTTGAGGTTAATTCAATAAGATATGCTTGTAGAGCTATGTATTATGGTCGTTTCTCCGGGTGGCGCACCTCATAACTCTTCCCGATGAGTAAATGAGAGCCAAAATGGCAAAACATGTCAAAATCTGCACACCATATTTCATTTAAGAAAAGCCCATAGTTATGTTCATTCCTGGAAGTCGACTCAGTTTTATGAAATGTAGCCAAGACCTAAAATTAAATTTTGGCAAAAGCCGCGCATCAAAACTGTGACAACTCGTAATTTTAGGTCATTTTACAAACATTGAAAATTTCACTATTCATCTCGGGAATTTACTATTCACCGGTTACTATTCAAAATTTTACTAATCATCATTTTTCGTAAACTAGGTTTACGAGTATCAAATACGCGTAACCTGGAGGGTTAAGCTGCGTATTCATGTAATATCATCAAGGACATTTCATATAGACTAGATTTAGTCTACACATCATTAGTAACATCCTATCATATCAATATTATGCATGGATTTGCATTTTTCATTAAACGTTTATTTTCCTATTGAATAAACGCTATCACGTAAACATTTATTTTGAATATTGATCCGACACTTCCAAAAATAATCCTAATATATTTATATACTCATTTTAAGACTATAAAAATTATATTATTATTTTACCCGATGTATTCAATTTATTTTGTATATAAATTGTTAAGTATAAATATTTACGACGGTTTTCGTAAATTCAACCCGATAAATATTTATTCACTCAATTCTTGTAAGAAATGTATTTTTATAATTTTTATGACTTCAATATATTTTATTGTGATCCGTTAAAATTTATTTTTTTACTAACGCTACCCTAAAAGCTCAAATAAATACACAAGTTACTAATATTTCTTAACAAATTACACTTCTATTTATACATACAAGTAATTAACTAGATCAAAATACATTCACTTCTTTTTTTTTAAATGTCGACCCAAACCATAGGGTGACTCACACATTTTCTTGCTAAATATGTAGCACTATATTGATATTATACTTCACATAATTACACACACTCATTCATATCTCCAAGTGAAAAGAAAAGATAATATCTCCTCTTCCTTTCTTCTCCAATAACCGGCCATATATGAAGCTCCAAGAGAAGTTCATTAAAAAATTTCTAGTCAAGTTTTATATACTCTAGTATCACTCTTGTTCAAGGTTTTGCAATATAAACCTTGGGTGATTAGGAAAAATCCTTTGTTCTTATAAAACTCATCAAGTTACTTGTAAGCTTTTCATATTCATGATCATATTTCATATTTATTTTCATATTCATTTCATCATATTTGAGAAAACATGCAAGTCATATGATGTTTGTACCACTTTTACATTGTTTTTAAGAGTTATATATAAATAAGTCATCCTATAATTATTCCTTGTAATATATCACTCTTGGTGATGTCTAGGAACCCATGACACCCTAAGAAGGTGTATGGTAGGATTAGAATAGCTTCGGAGTTGTTTTGAATTGGTTAGAATAGGTTTGGCGCGAGAAAAACTCATTTCGACAAGTTTAATTAAGGGTCTGTCCTTATTTTCGAAATCTGGAATTTTTGACAGTTGATAAAAATTTTTGGCCTAGATATTTAGAAAATACACTTTAAAACGAAACCGTGGCCGCTTGAACGGATTAAAACGGAGCTATAACGAAGAAGTTATGAATTTTTCAAGTTAAGCGACGAAAATTATAAATTCTGAAAATTTCAGCATGTTACGTCTATTTTGTACGAGTCAAAAATGAGGCTTAGGCGTTATAAATTATTTCGACTTATCAAAAATATATTAGTATACTTTGATACGAAGCTAAGGACATATAAAACGTAGAAAACGGACTTGTAACGGTTAAATTATACACGTTTACACAAAGTTGCCGTAACTTTATTATATAAGAAAAACTATATTATTTCTAATAGACAAGTGTTACGGTAAACAAGTGACTATGTTGAAGGTCGTTTTTAACATTGATGTAAAACTTTTTATAAAGTGATGTCTTCTAGTAAAAGTAAGTTCGCCAAGCATATTTTCCAAAATGTCCGACCGTTTGTCTAGCGGAGTTGTAATGAATTAATTACGGTTACTCAAACTTGGCCGAAAACCACCCTTAAACTATACTTTGGACTAAAGTACAATACTTAACCTATATTTTTCTTTGTGATCGAGACCTCTAGGAGGGAAACTTAAACACTAAAACTTTGAGATTATGATACGAGCTTCCTAAAACCGTTGAGTTTGTTTCCTAACACTCGACGTGCACCATTTTACGACTAGCTTTTAGAGGCCGTTTTAGTCACTTTCATGAAATTTTTCAATGACATTATTTTACGACGAAAAGTTATAATTTCATAATAAATCATTAAATGATTATCGTAAGATATCATTTCAACGTAAATACTTGTAAAGTATTTTATAACATGACGAGATGTCATAAACATATATTTCGACGATAAATTCTATTTTCAAAAGCGTACAAGTGGTATAGATTACATGTGGATTTGCATGCACGACATTGTTTCATGATTTACATTAGAACATATCATTCATAATAGGTCAAGGTCAGAGGTTGCGCCTCATTTCAGTATTGCCATTACATCATCATTATTATTGCAACATGTGAGTTTTCATAGCCCCGATTTATTCAAGTTTTTACTTATTTCAAACCTACGGGGGAGAATACATTGCACATCATTTTATTACGATGCCAAGTATATCAAATTCATTACATTGCTTAAGTTACCTCATGCCAATTGAATGTCCCCATTATATAACATGAACCGTTAATTCTGAAAGAAGCGAGGGTGAGTGGATAGATCTATCGAGGGTGACTCCTCCATCCGGGTTGGTGGATTCCAACTGGTTAAACGGATGCATTTCATTTAATAACATTATTTGAGTTGTTTGGCAAACACTCTGTTGGGGCGAACATCATGATTAGTCTAGTTTCGGTGTCATGGACTTATAGCAATTGTAACATTTTTATGTGACATTATTGTCATACATGGCCTATACTTGTGGTAGTCGTATTAAACATTTTACATGAACTCTATGAACTCACTCAACCTTTGTGTTGACACTTTTAGCAATGTATTTTCAGGTAACTAAGGCATTCACTTCATGGCATGCATGTGGACATATCATAGAGTCGCGGTGACGACGCGTCTCACATGGGATTTATACACTTTAAAAACATCGTTTGACTTGTACCAAACTTATTTTCCGCACATAGTAACTTTCATTTGGGACCTATCTTTGTAACTCTGAATGTTTTTAATATATCAAACGATGTTCTTTTCAAACGACACTTTAGGTCGTTCAATATAACTGTGATTGTGATGCTATGATAGTCAATCCCCAGGAATTCCGTTCCGCTGCAAAACAGGTAATTTGGGGGTGTGACAGATTGGCATCAGAGCTTCGGTTATAGAGAATTAGGTTGCATCATTGACCCTAGACTATAACTACATCATCATAGCATCTCATCATTTCATCATAAGTGCATAGTCACTATACATGCGGTTTCATACGCACATTTTGCGAGTTATTTACTTTCATTTCAAATCGATTGTCACATTAATGCCTTCAGATACCCATCCCATCATACTCACATTAGACATTGACATGGAGAATGCCCTGTCATTCCCTATCACTTTTCAACATCAGTTGACTCAACACCGATAACATCAGATGATGAGACTGAACCCTTTTAGGAGGACAAAGTTGCACCTACACCATCACGATCACTATTGATTCACTGTAGGATCAGGACAGTTTTTATCATTCTGTTGGGACAGATCATACCATTTGGTAGGACTTACAAGCTTAGTCCTAATGAACCTATTTTCTTAACTCACCACAAGGATTTCCATTATCATCATTGTCATCATTTTCATCATCATTGTCATCTAGAGTACCATCCGTGCCATCACATCTCATAGACACTACTCATACATCTGATTTGCCGCTTGGAAAGCGTGCATAATTTAACACACCATTACCATCTATCACTAAGACTATAGACACTACACCATCTCATAGATTTAAGGACTGTGAGAGTTCTAGGGCTATTGCTGCTAGACCGTCTACTATTCCTACACTTGAGACATGATTAGACTACCAACATGAACAGATAATAAGTACCTTTCTAGCTAATGTAATATTTATCATTTATTATCTCCACGATAATCACAACCTTTGTTTAATTCGTTCCTTATTCCAATTGCCCAATTTTCAATCATTTCGCAACAATACACCGCTGTTTTACTAGGGATTAGGCCAACTTTATTCTTGACCAATTAAGAGACTATTATCAATTTATGAGGTTCTCCCATGTATCCTACAAACCATTCCACAAATTATATTTCAAGTTATTTTGTTACTATTTCATGAAATTATTTCATTTAATTTTATTTCGAGCTATTTTACACCATCTTAGAAACATTGTTTCATAAAGTTTTAAAACAAGTTGTTTCGTTACCACCCTATCAATTGGCTTTCAGTCATTTATCAACTATTTAATACCATCATGCGAAACGATTTTCATGTTACTCTAAAAAATTATTGAGCCATTATCTTACAAAACAAAACGTTGAATACCATCTAAAACTTCGGAGAAACATAATACCATTTCAACAAAACCAAGCATCACATCATTTGTCCTCGATTATACATAGCCTGATCACCTATGTATAATTTAGGAAGAATTATGTCATGAAAGAAACAAACATCTTTTCAAATCTCTTAAAACAATCTTCACTCAAAAGCAAAGTTTTGCAATCAGATAAATTGTTCATAAGCATTTCTTTTTGTTAACACTCTATAGAAGCCTACGCCATTCATCACTCACCCAACCGATAAATTAGAATTTAACGAGTGACCTTTTTAGGAAAGACTTCCTATACCATCTATGAGGAGGATTCCTCGGTACAAGAAAACAATGAAAAGATTTCAGAACTACCAACAAGGACTAGAACTAGGTAGTAGGATGATTCAAAACTCAACAAAAATCGTAAGGCATCACGAAACATTCCGAACCACTATTTTGGACTAGAAGCCCAATTATATCATTTCAAAAGCATCAGTTGGACTGAGTTACAAGATTTAGTATGAAGCAAATACACACTAAGCAACACTATAGGGATCAACCAAGTCTTCTAGCTGAGACTACAGAACATTTCATTAAACATGGCCTCAACAATATGTGAACTCCCCTACAATGAGTTTCTCTTAGAGGAAAATTTGGTGAAGTTAAGGTTATCGATATAAACTTCCCCTAAGGCATTGTGTTCCCTAGAAATTCCAAGTAACCTCACTTCCATATCAGGAAATGCAACAGGTCTGAACATATCGGACACTCAATCACTCACCATCTACAAGTGAAATTAGAACAATCATTATTCGACATAGTAGGAGCTGATATCTATTTTCTTGCTAGCATGATAACAATCTAAGTGATGAAATATTTTAGAAGCACCGAATATCGGAAGAAATCTTGAAAATCAACCACTACACCACATCACTTAAATATTTGAAGTTTTGTGACTTGACAACATATAGCATGGAAACACTTCGATAATCAAACAATAAACACCTTAGTCATGGAGACTAAGCACCTTAGGCAAGGAAGACTCAAGTCATGACATTCGCTAGAACTAGAAGCGCGAGGAATCACAACTGTTACCCATAATCTATTCTTTTGAATAAGGTCCTTTTCGACAGACTTAACATTTTGAAATTTGGCATGAGTCACGTGGTATCAATTCCAGTTGTACCTATCATAAGCTATTCGATTCACCTTAGACTTCTCATAATCATTTCACTCTTCCCATGGAATCTATTAGGACATGAGTACCACCTATTATCCTCAGCTCAATGGACAAAGCGAGAGAACAATTCCAACATTTCAAGATATACTCAAGACATGTGTGATTTTTGGAACCGTAAAGTACAATTTCTTGGTCATGTCATTGATAGTCAAGGATTACAAGTAGACCCTGCAAAGATTGAAGCCGTAAAAGATTGGGCTACTCCAACAAATCCTACAGAAATCCGACAATTTCTAGGACTCGTCGGGTTTTACCGAAGATTCATCGAAGGTTTTTCAAAGATAGCAAAAGCTTTGACCAAGTTGACACAGAAAAACAAGAAGTATGAATGGGGAAAGAAACAAGAAGCTGCTTTTCAGTTGTTGAAGCAACAGCTTTGCAGTGCGCCAATGTTGGCACTACCCGAAGGAATTGAGAACTTCGTAGTATACTGCGATGCTTCACATAAAGGGCTTGGAGCTGTATTAATGCAAAACGCGAAAGTGATAGCATATGCTTCTCGACAACTTAAGGTCCATGAGAAGAATTACACCACTCATGATCTTGAGTTGGGGGCCGTAGTTTTTGCACTCAAGATTTGGAGACACTACCTTTACGGTACAAAGTGCACAGTGTTTACGCACCACAAGAGTTTACAATATGTTCTTGATCAGAAGGAACTTAACATGAGGCAACGTCGTTGGTTGGAATTACTCAGCGATTATGATTGTGAAATCAAGTATCACCCGGGAAAAGCCAATGTTGTGGCTGATGCTCTTAGCCGGAAAGAAAGACCCAAACCTTTAAGAGTCCGATCATTAGGAATGACGATCAGTTCACCTTTACCATCAAAAATACTCGAGGCACAAATCGAGGCACTCAAGGAGGAAAACCGACCAAGTGAAAAGCTTTATGGTATTCCCGAAAATGCAAATGGCTTTGTAAAGAGAGCAGATGGAGTATTATGCTTCAAGGATAGAATGTGGGTACCATTTTATGGCGGGATACGAGAATTGATTATGCATGAGTCGCATAAGTCAAAGTATTCTATTCACCCAGGTTCTGATAAGATGTATCAGGATCTCAAGAAACTTTATTGGTGGCCGAACATGAAAGCGGAAATTGCCACGTACGTTAGCAGATGCCTTACTTGCTCTAAGGTAAAAGTCGAATATCAAAAACCTTCAGGATTACTCCAACAAACCAGAAATTCCCCAATGGAAATTGGAACGCATTACGATGAACTTTGTCACGAAACTTCCTAAGACATCGGGAGGTTACGACGCTATATGGGTAATTGTTGATCGTCTTACCAAATCAGCCCATTTCATACCAATTAGAGAGACTTATTCCATGGAACAACTCACTAGACTTTATGTCAAGGAAATAGTCTCGAGGCATGGAGCACCAATTTCCATCATTTCCGACAGAGATAGTCGATTCACTTCAAACTTCTGGAAATCATTACAAGATTCGTTTGGAACCAAATTAGAGATGAGAACAGCATATCATCCGTAAACCGATGGTCAAAGTGAAAGGACAATTCAAACATTTGAAGATATGCTGAGAGCATGTGTGATTGATTTTGGAAATGGTTGGGCTAACCATTTGCCATTGATCGAATTCTCGTACAACAGTAGTTATCACACCAGTATAAAAGCGGCACCATTTGAGGCACTCTATGGTCGAAAGTGCCGATCACCTGTTTGTTGGGCCGAGGTTGGAGACGCACAATTCACTGGTCCGGAAATGGTACGGGAAACAACAGAAAAGATAGTTCAAATCCGAGATAGACTCAGAACTGTCAGAAGCCGACAGAAAAGTTACGCAGATGTTAGACGCAAACCATTAGAATTTCAAGTTGGCGACAAAGTGATGTTGAAAGTATCGCCTTGGAAAGGCATGGTACGATTCGGAAAAAGCGGGAAGTTGAACCCGAGGTACATTGGGCCATTCAAAATTTTGAGCAGAGTTGGCCCTGTAGCTTATCGACTTGATCTTCCGTCAGAACTTGGTCACGTACACAACACGTTTCACGTTTCAAACCTGAAGAAATGTCTTTCAGACGAATTACTCGTTATTCCATTGGAAGAAATTCAACTCGACGATAAATTAAATTTCGTGGAGGAACCTGCAGAAATCATGGACCGCGAGGTCAAGCAGTTGAAACAAAGTCGCATTCCTATCGTGAAGATTCGCTGGAATTCTCGAAGAGGTCCTGAGTTTACTTGGGAACGGGAAGACCAGATGCGCCTCAAATACCCTCATCTTTTCACAAGTAACAATGTAGAACCTAACATGGACTGAATTCAGGGACTGAATTCCTTTTTGGATGGGCGAATGTGACAACTCGTAATTTCAGGTCATTTTACAAACATTGAAAATTTCACTATTCATCTCGGGAATTTACTATTCACCGGTTACTATTCAAAATTTTACTAATCATCATTTTTCGTAAACTAGGTTTACGAGTATCAAATACGCATAACCTGGAGGGTTAAGCTGCGTATTCATGTAATATCATCAAGGACATTTCATATATACTAGATTTAGTCTACACATCATTAGTAACATACTTTCATATCAATATTATGCATGGATTTGCATTTTTCATTAAACGTTTATTTTCCTATTGAATAAACGCTATCGCGCAAACATTTATTTTGAATATTGATCCGACACTTCCAAAAATAATCCTAATATATTTTTATACTCATTTTAAGACTATAAAAATTATATTATTATTTTACCCGATGTATTCAATTTATTTTGTATATAAATTGTTAAGTATAAATATTTACGACGGTTTTCGTAAATTCAACCCGATAAATATTTATTCACTCAATTCTTGTAAGAAATGTATTTTTATAATTTTTATGACTTCAATATATTTTATTGTGATCCGTTAAAATTTATTTTTTTACTAACGCTACCCTAAAAGCTCAAATAAATACACAAGTTACTAATATTTCTTAACAAGTTACACTTCTATTTATACATACAAGTAATTAACTAGATCAAAATACATTCACTTCTTTTTTTTTAAATGTCGACCCAAACCATAGGGTGACTCACACATTTTCTTGCTAAATATCTAGCACTATATTGATATTATACTTCACATAATTACACACACTCATTCATATCTCCAAGTGAAAAGAAAAGATAATATCTCCTCTTCCTTTCTTCTCCAATAACCGGCCATATATGAAGCTCCAAGAGAAGTTCATTAAAAATTTTCTAGTCAAGTTTTATATACTCTAGTATCACTCTTGTTCAAGGTTTTGCAATATAAACCTTGGGTGATTAGGAAAAATTCTTTGTTCTTATAAACCTCATCAAGTTACTTGTAAGCTTTTCATATTCATGATCATATTTCATATTTATTTTCATATTCATTTCATCATATTTGAGAAAACATGCAAGTCATATGATGTTTGTACCACTTTTACATTGTTTTTAAGAGTTATATATAAATAAGTCATCTTATAATTATTCCTTGTAATATATCACTCTTGGTGATGTCTAGGAACCCATGACACCCTAAGAAGGTATATGGTAAGATTAGAATAGCTTCGGAGTTGTTTTGAATTGGTTAGAATAGGTTTGGCGCGAGAAAAACTCATTTCGACAAGTTTAATTAAGGGTCTGTCCTTATTTTCGAAATCTGGAATTTTCGACAGTGGATAAAAATTTTTGGCCTAGATATTTAGAAAATACACTTTAAAACGAAACCGTGGCCGCTTGAACGGATTAAAACGGAGCTATAACGAAGAAGTTATGAATTTTTCAAGTTAAGCGACGAAAATTATAAATTCTGAAAATTTCAGCATGTTACGTCTATTTTGTACGAGTCAAAAATGAGGCTTAGGCGTTATAAATTATTTCGACTTATCAAAAATATATTAGTATACTTTGATACGAAGCTAAGGACATATAAAACGTAGAAAACGGACTTGTAACGATTAAATTATACACGTTTACACAAAGTTGCCGTAACTTTATTATATAAGAAAAACTATATTATTTCTAATAGACAAGTGTTACGGTAAACAAGTGACTATGTTGAAGGTCGTTTTTAACATTGATGTAGAACTTTTTATAAAGTGATGTCTTCTAGTAAAAGTAAGTTCGCCAAGCATATTTTCCAAAATGTCTGACCGTTTGTCTAGCGGAGTTGTAATGAATTAATTACGGTTACTCAAACTTGGCCGAAAACCACCCTTAAACTATACTTTGGACTAAAGTACAATACTTAACCTATATTTTTCTTTGTGATCGAGACCTCTAGGAGGGAAACTTAAATACTAAAACTTTAAGATTATGGTACGAGCTTCCTAAAACTGTTGAGTTTGTTTCCTAACACTCGACGTGCACCATTTTACGACTAGCTTTTAGAGGCCGTTTTAGTCACTTTCATGAAATTTTTCAATGACATTATTTTACGACGAAAAGTTATAATTTCATAATAAATCATTAAATGATTATCGTAAGATATCATTTCAACGTAAATACTTGTAAAGTATTTTATAACATGACGAGATGTCATAAACATATATTTCGACGATAAATTCTATTTTCAAAAGCGTACAAGTGGTATAGATTACATGTGGATTTGCATGCACGACATTGTTTCATGATTTACATTAGAACATATCATTCATAATAGGTCAAGGTCAGAGGTTGCGCCTCATTTCAGTATTGCCATTACATCATCATTATTATTGCAACATGTGAGTTTTCATAGCCCCGATTTATTCAAGTTTTTACTTATTTCAAACCTACGGGTGAGAATACATTGCACATCATTTTATTACGATGCCAAGTATATCAAATTCATTACATTGCTTAAGTTACCTCATGCCAATTGAATGTCCCCATTATATAACATGAACCGTTAAATCCGAAAGAAGCGAGGGTGAGTGGATAGATCTATCGAGGGTGACTCCTCCATCCGGGTTGGTGGATTCCAACTGGTTAAACGGATGCATTTCATTTAATAACATTATTTGAGTTGTTTGGCAAACACTCTGTTGGGGCGAACATCATGATCAGTCTAGTTTCGGTGTCATGGACTTATAGCAATTGTAACATTTTTATGTGACATTATTGTCATACATGGCCTATACTTGTGGTAGTCATATTAAACATTTTACATGAACTCTATGAACTCACTCAACCTTTGTGTTGACACTTTTAGCAATGTATTTTCAGGTAACTAAGGCATTCACTTCATGGCATGCATGTGGACATATCATAGAGTCGCGGTGACGACGCGTCTCACATGGGATTTATACACTTTAAAAACATCGTTTGACTTGTACCAAACTTATTTTCCGCACATAGTAACTTTCATTTGGGACCTATCTTTGTAACTCTGAATGTTTTTAATATATCAAACGATGTTCTTTTCAAACGACACTTTAGGTCGTTCAATATAACTGTGATTGTGATGCTATGACAGTCAATCCCCAGGAATTCCATTCTGCTGCAAAACAAGTAATTTGGGGGTGTGACAAAAACAAGTAGTATAACTCAACTTATGGTCGTTTTGGCAGGACTGATTGTGGAGCCAAACTTTCTGCAATGAAATATAAGTATATACTTGTAATTAGAATATTGATATAAGTAAACTTTGGACTTTAGACTTGATTAAGCTTGAGAAGCTTCTAGAGGAAGTAAAAACTAAAACTTGGGCTTTTGAATCGCTTAAAAAGGACTTGTGGTTAAAACGTTATGGCCAAATGAAGTTGACTAGAGGTGAATATGTTGTTGGATCAAAAAGTTGCTGATACGATTTTAAAATGCGATTTTAACCCTTTTCTGGTCCGAATCAGCAAACGTGTAAAACATGAAAGTTGCTCGGAATGATTTTTTCTACAAAAACTCAGGGGCACATAAGCAGAAAGTGAATGAAAAATCATAAAAACAGCAAAAACTAACCGGACGTGTTGTATACTGGAAAACAACCATGGCTAAGAAACCTTAGTATATTTTGATTCTTTGAGGCCAAAACAAAGCCAAGGTTAAGCCAAGGCTGATGTCTCAAGTATTTTGACTTAAAAATAGCCATTTGGTATGGCCTTATTGTTGTCTCAAGTTGTTTAAACATAATTTAGCCGCACGGCTAGTTTGGACTTAATGGTCGATTCTTGTTTTAAAATTTGGTTCATTGGGTTAGACTTTGCTAGACTTTGACAAACTAAGAAAATGACCATATGGCATGTTAAACTGCTTCACGACACATAACTTATATCATCATATCGTCACACAAGTCAATCAATAGTCTTTGATGAAACACGACGCATGTTTTATATAACATTTGTCTCGTCAAATACTTTACTTATAAATGACAAGTACAATAATAGTAAGGAATTTCATTATCATAAGAGGCCTCTTCGGGGTGTCGTATCGACGAGTTGTGGATTTACGATTTAAAGTGTCCTGGCTCCTCATACGTTCACTACACGACCTCTTGATCTTGATAGCCCGAACGATGGTACGAGGTTATTTATAAAAAGGCTATAAGCCAAACAAACACTTAAGGGATACATCAACTTAAGATTTATGTACAACATCATATTGAAAGCCAACAAACTACATATACTTGTACACTTATATCGTACACTAAACTAAAACGTGATTACTATGCTTTCGTAAGTAATCGTTAAAGATCGTGATCTTTCATACTCTACCGTTGATAAACATTATATCGTTACACTCCGCTGCTGATCACTACAGTGAGTTTCATAGCCCCATCTTTTGTTTAACTGTTTTATAAACTCTTTGGGGGAGATACATGCTACTGCTTTTACTACATGCTAAAATGTTTTATTATGGACAATTACTTGCAAAATGAATGCCTTGACTGTATTATTGCATGCCTAAGTTGTTTTTGCCAAAAGTCCCCAACATCATGGACCACTAATCACTAGGAGTGAGCGCAAATATTGTGGATAGGCCTATCGGAATTGACGAACCCGTCTATGTTATCGGAAATAACAAGGCGCACTATATTTGAGATTATCTAGGTATAGGGAAAAATACCTACCCGGGGCAAGTTATTTATATATATATATATATATATATATATATATATATATATATATATCATCCGGTGATATATATACAACAGTCAGTCGTGAGTGCCATGAGCTTAGAGCAATAATAACTATCAAGAAGATAATTGTACACATTCCAATTATACTACAAACTATATTGTCCACTACTGTTTTCAAACCTATGCGGTTTCTATCGTTTGTATTGACCGGTTAGGCAATCAAACACACTATGGGCATAATACAATGTAGCCCACTACTTTCATAAACTTGATATCTTGTGATCAACTGTTTTGCTTACAAACCTATGAACTCACTCAACCTTTGTGTTGATACTTTTTAGCATGTTATCTAAGGTTCAAAAGGAATTAGCTGGCATGGCATGTGAAGGCGCACGAAAAACCTTTTAAAGACAATGCATATATTATCATTCGAAAAACTTTACAACTTTTATGTTGTACTTTTTATCATTGTACAAACTTTTGGGACCGGTTTGTAAACTCTGATATTTTAATCGAATGATAATTTATTTCAAAACGTCTCATTTAGAGTCGTTTTCTGTAACTTGTGCTGTGAACTATGAAGTAATACCCCAGTGACACAATCTTCCGCTGCGATAATTTTGGGGGTGCTACAATAATGCTTTGGGAAACAAATTATTTTTGCTTATTTGAACATTCTTCCTTAATCTGTTTCCCAAACATGCCAAAAAGTCTCAAATTTTCACATAAAAACTTTCGACGATATACAGGGAGATGTTTGGTAAGAATGTCTGCAATTTGGTTTGAGGAGCCAATCTTTTTGGTACTCAAAACACCTTTTGCAACTTTTTCTCGGATGAAGTGAAACATTAATTTCATAGTGCTTTGACCTCATGGAAAACAAGGTTAACAACAAGTTGTAAAGCATATTTGTTATCACAAAACAGGTTAACAGGAAGACTAATGTCAACATTCAGGTCTTTTAAGATTTTCTGCACCCAAATAATTTCACAAGCAGCAACAACCAAAGATCTATATTCAACTTCTGTAGAGTATTTTCAGAGAGTGTTTTATTTTTTGCTTTTACGTAAGATTAAGCACTCATTAAAGAACACACATTAACCAGTTACAGATTTCCTAGTTTTTATACATTTTGCCCAGTCTGCAACACTATATCCTTCAAGAGAATTATTGAAACTGCTATGATCATACCTTAAACATTTACCTGAAGCACCCTTTAAGTACCTTAACACATTTAGTGCAGAGTCCAAATGTGATTTTAAAGGTGTGTGCGTGTGTTGTGCAAGACAATGAATATAATCGGATATGTCTGGTCTAGTATGAGTAAGGTAGATTAGTTTTCCAAGTAGTTTTTGATAACCAGTTATATTGTCAAGCAAAGGATCATCCTCAGTAGGTTTAAAGGGTAGCATAGAGTTTGGTTCCATAGGTGTAAACACAGGTTTACACCCAAGGAGACCAAATTCCTTTAATAGCTCAAGACAGTATTTCCTTTATGAAAGACAAATATCATTCCCATTTTTGGTCATTTCAATTCCCAGAAAATATTTGAGAGATCCCAAATCTTTTATGTTGAACTTGGTTTTAAGGAAAACTTTGAAATGCTCAATTTCATTGACACAGTTTCCTGTAAGAATAATGTCATCAACATAAAACAAGTAATGCCATAAACTTGTCATCTTTAGTTTTTGTAACTAAGGAGTGATCATTAACATATTGAACAAAACCATGTTCTTTGAGAACACTGACAAGTTTTTCATTCCATTTTCTTGGAGCATGCTTAAGACCATAAAGATATTTTGTGAGTTTGCAAACCATGTCTTTGTTATTTTCATCAAAAAACCCTTTTGGAATACTCATATAGATATCCTGATCCAAGTCACCATAAAGAAAGACATTATTGACAACAAGTTGGAAAAGAGGCCATTTGTTCTTAACAGCTAAAGCAATAAACATTCTAACAGTAGACATTTTCACAATAGGAGAAAAAGTTTCATTATAAACTAAGCCTTCTCTTTGGTTAAAATCTTTAGCAACTAGTCTTGCTTTATATCTATCAATTCCACCACTGGATTTATATTTGATTTTCCAGATCCATTTATACCCAATGGGTTTTCTATTAGGAGGTAATGTGGTTATAATCCAAGATTTATTTTCATTTAATGCTTCAATTTTAGCATTCATAGGATCAACCCAATTAGGTTCAAGAATAGCTTCCTCATAACACGTAAGTTTAACACTTTTATTAAGAAGGGAAGCAAAACAGAAACTATTAGAGTCAAGGTTAGAGTAATTCACAACTCTTTCAATGCCATATTTAACCTTCCTTTCAACAATATAATCATTAAGGCTTTTTGTCATTTTAGTGGGACTGGTTGACCTTCTTCTAGTAATGGCTGGAAAGCCTTCTTGGTCAGGATTGGACTCATTAGAGTCAGGATCCGAATTGGCATCAGAATTGGTACCAACAAAATTTGTTTCAGGAGAAACAGTGCCCTCAGGGTGTATATTTTCTTCTATAGAAGTTGCAACAAAGTTACCATCCTCATTAAGAGGTTGCAATTATGTGTCATCATCATTGGAAGACACTCTCCCTTCATCATTGAGACTTTTAGGGCTGTTAAAATCAAAGAAGTTTTGTGATTTAAATCTTATGAAACACCAGTTTAAAATGCTTGTTTTTGAAGATTATTTTTCATTTTGAGAGGAAAATTTGTTTCATAAAACTTTACATCTCTTGAGTAGAAGATATTTTTTGTTTCCAGACTTAAGAGTTTATAACCCTTTTTTTTCATTAGAATAGCCAATAAAAATACAATTTTCAAACCTGCTACCAAACTTATCAGAACTGTTAAGTATAGTAGCATAGCTTAAACAACCAAAAACCTTAATAAGAGAGAGTGAAGGGTCATGCCCATACACAAAGAAGAAAAGAGACTTGCTAGACAACACATAAGAGGGTAACATGTTAATAATGTAAACAACAGCGAGAACACATTCAGGCCATAAATACAGAGGTAATTACACCTAAAACATAAGGGATCTAGCAACATTAAGAAGATGCCTATGTTTCATTTATGGTATTCAATTTTTTTGTGGTGTGTGGACAAAAGAGGTTTGATGTAGAGTTCCTTTATTATGAAAAAACTGTTGCATTATGTTGTTAACAAATTCAGTTCCATTGTCACTTTTGAAAATTTTAACATTACTTTCAAATTGGTTAGACAACATCTGAGAAAAATTGACAATGGAATATAGACTTCATCTTTCCCTTTAAGCATATAAACCCACATTGCCTTTGAGTAATCATCAAATATAGTTAGAAAATTTGTAACCATCTATGCTAGTGATTTTATAAGGACCCCAAACATCTAAGTGTACAAGTTGACCTATTTTGGTTGATTTATGTTCACTTAAAGGAAATGGTTCTCTAGTAATTTTAGCTTTGTTGCAAGTATCAAAGAGATGATCAGAATCAGTTGGATTATCAAGTTTAAGGGTGGGTTTAAGAACTTGCAAGACTTGGACAGAGGGATGACCAAGTCTTTGATGCCAGAGAGCTCTAGAAACAAAGCAGGAAGAAATGCAGTTATTAGAGACTATCTTACTTGCAATATCAACATCAAATATGTACAATCCATTGTATTGATTACCAATCCACACAGTCATTTTTGTTGTTAAATCCTAAATATAGTATTTAGATTCATCAAAACCAACAAAGAATTTATTGTCCCCAGCAAGTTTATGAACATATAACAGACTGACAGTGTACTCACTACAATTAGAACATCATACAAAGTAATGCTATTGTTGATTTTTAAGTCACCAATTTTAGTAGTTAAGGCATGGGTGTCATTTGGGTGACCAACAGTAAGACCAAGATTTGAAACATCAACCACATTGATTAAAAAATTTGTTGACACAGTCATGTGTTGGTTTGCTCCAGACTCAACAATCCAACCAGGCTGATTTTTCCCTTTAAAAGATTTTTGTTCCCATTATAGTATTTTTTTTATTTAAATTCAGATTTAGTTTTACACTTCCATTAGAAAAGGTTCCTGAAAAACATTTACCTGCCATATTGGCATTAGCAGAAGACATAAAGTTATCATTAAGAAGACTCATAAGTCTGACCATATGTTCATTGGACAAAGACACATGAGAGTTGCTAGCTATGTTGTCAGTAGCAAGATTAACATTGTTAACTTCAACATAAGCATTGTTATTGGTCACAGGTTTGGTATTAGCATTAAAGTTCCTTTTTGACATAACCACCAAGATAACCAGCAATATCATAACATCTATCAACAGTATGACCAAGTTTGTTACAATTAGTGTATTTCAGGTTAGGATTGGGTCATCTGTTGTTAGAATAATTACCAGAAGTAGAACATGAGCATCTGTTATTATTGTTATTATTAAACTTTTTTTTCGTTGTCAAATTTTTTTGATGCATAAGCAGAAGCATGGGGTTTAACTGTACCTATCCAAGAAGAGTAATTCCTATGAAATTCTTCTCCTGAGACAACATAAAAAGGTGTTTTGGCATATGGCAAAGGGTCTCTAGTTAACATGTTACTTCTGATAGGCACATAAGTGTCATCAAGGCACATAAGAAACTACATTAACTTAATTAGCTAATTATGTTCATCAAAATGTTTAACAGCATCACAAGTGCATGCAGGAAGAATGATCATAGAGTTAAACTGTTTCCATAAGGAGTTTAGATTGCTGTAATAGCAAGTGAGGACCCATTTTGACTCAAAGAATTAATATTTTTGTGTATATTAAAGACTGCAGAACCATCAACTTTGTCATAAGTTTCTTTTTAAATCATTCCACATTTCATAAGCAATCTTAGAATATATGGTACCAGCAAACAGCTCAGGACTTAAGGAATTTAAGATCCAGGTGACAACAACAGAATTATAGGTACCCCATTGATTAGCAAGACCAGGATTAGAAGCATCTCTTTTACATGTTCCATAAATAAATCCAAGTTTATTATGATTCCTTAAAGCAAATGTCATAGCAATACTCCATATTTTATAATTTTCAGTACCAGTAAGTTTAACAGACACAATAGGAGTACCACTAGTATCATTAGTATGCAAATAAAGAGGGTCACCAAAAATAAGTTTTAATTCAAAAGATGAACCCATATATGATTCCTTAGGGTCAGGAATATCATCACCAGTATCTCCAACCATAATAACAACACAGACAAGAATAGGCAAATAATAGGAGAGCAATAAGCAGACAATAAATAAACAGATAGCAGACAAGAAAACAAGTATCTCCAAACTCCTTCAAACACAGATAATTACCAATATCAACCAACTTCTCAAATCCCTTAACCTACTCTCCTCCAATCTAAGCAGAAAAATAAAGGCTTAATAATAAAGACATAATTTAAACTCACACCCAAGATACAACAAGTATCAACTCCGTGGAATGGGGTAAACGAGAGTAGGTATTCATACCACTAAAAATGGTGGCAGATCAAGATGTTAGCTTACCCGTTTGCACCCACACAACTCGAATACTGTTAATCTTTAATGAAAGGGAACTTAAAGTGCAATAGGTAAAGGAAACAACCAAGAACCAATCACAATCACCCTAGATTAACATAGTATAGGGCTGATTATGATTCAATCATACCAGAGAGCAGACCACGATCAAAGGCCCTAAATCAACAACAATTAGGGTTTCAGGAACAAACCATAATTTTTTCAATTGAGCCTCAAAATTACCAGAATCACCAAATCAACCACCACAGGAGTCCCAGAACATAATTGATTACCACCGGAACGAAAAAGAACAAAAAACCCCCAAATTTCTAGTAAACCTTAGAAATCCGGATTGTAGATAATCAACAGCCTAACGCTCTGATACCATGTGCAATGGCATCAAAGAGATAAACAAAATTGTAAATGGAAGTTTTATTCAGTACTGAAACACCATAGTCGGCACAGATTGCCTTCTTGACAATACACAATGATTACACAGAAATAAGTAAGATCAAAAGTATAACAACCCATAAAATTTTGGATTATTATAATAATATTTATCAAGTCAGAAAATTTAAATCAATTATTTTATGACAGATGCCGATATCTAAAATTTAAAAATGAGAGGTCATCTCGTTTTTTTAAAAAAATAAGACACCGCACACACAGTACTTTTCAACTAAGTATCTTTATAGTAAATATGAATTTATTATTCTCTGAGTTAAATTTAAGCATACATAAGCTTAAGCTATTATTTCGGGATGTTATCCCGCACACTGCAGGACGCAGTAACACACAGAACTAAAAATAAATACTAAGATAAGTGAAAAATACACTTTTTATTATTCACTAATAATTTACGAAGGAAAACGAGAAGTTATCTCGTTGTCCCGGAAAAACACGGCACCACACGCATACCGACACCAAATTAATAACGGCAAACAATTATAATCAAATTTCTACGTAATAATAATGTTATATTATTACGTTTAAGAAATCGTTCCCAAAAACATAATTTCTATATTTTTCGGGTCCGGGAAGGTACGTTTACTCAAGGATTCGACAAAACACGGGGTACAGTTTATACAGTATTTAATAATAAAAACAAAATACAATGTACCTATCCTAATCCTAGCCCACTCACACTGCCCCATTCCTGTCTCCTTTCTATCCTTTTCTTCCTTTCTTTCCAAGAACCAGGAACAAAAAGATTCATGTTCCCCTTTCCTCTTCAATCAACCATGATCCATCATGTCAATCTTAGTACTCTAGAAAAGTCATGAGCATGTTGGTAAAGGCGGAAGAAATGGACTATAGCTAGAAATAGATCCCCTATCACTCGAGGCCAAGAAGGTGTAGAGTCAAACTTCCTTGTAATCCCCCATTTATGGTCATGAGTTTCTCGCAGATTCAACATATCTTCACACCAAATTCATGTAAAAAAAAGAAAAATTAGGGTTTTCAAAGGTTAGGGCTCTTCACAATTAGTTTGGGGGTTTTGTAAATTGGTTGGTGAATTGTTCAATTCAAGTGAAATAAATCCTTGTAATCGATTCTTGATTGAAGAATTTGTTGAGTATTTCTTGTGTTCATGCTCGGGTTCATCCTCACTCAACCCACCCTCGCATTGTAAGAACTTTTGACATGTTGATATTTTGTTAAACTTGTTAGTTATATTTCTCTCTTTCTTTTACCAATCGTATGGTACAAATGAATAAACAATGGGATTAAATCAATTTAAACGATAAATGATGTTGTTGTGTTATGTATGGCTAAAACAAGATAGAAACCTAAAAACTTTGTGATTTGGCTCGTTGATGTCTCGGCTTAAATCATAGCTCATGGACTTATTGTGACTTTCGATTTACCAGTATGTTGGAAAACATAATCCAATTAATCTTTGTTAAGGAATAAAGGCTGCAAGTTTTCTGTGTTGGGCTGCAATTCGCACCAGCAAGCAGAACCAAACGGCAGTTAAGACAGTTAGAATTAGTCAGTTTTAGTTAGTTATTTACAGTTATAATGAAAGGGTATGACCATTGGTTTGTTTGAACCATCACATCCTTTCATATGACACCTATTCGTTTAGTATATAAGTAGGATTCTGTAAACAAATTCAGTAACCCATTCGTTTTATCAATATCAGATTATGTGGGTTCAACCCAATCTCTCTTGTTCATTTTTATTTTCTTGTATGAATGATGGCATGATGTAGTTTGATCATAAGATCCTGGAACATCAAACCTGTGGCAACATCCCACCAATTCCGAATACAGTAGTTATTTGGTCTTGATTTAATTTCCAGCCTACACGGCTCAAAATGGTACTTGGCTTGTTTATGTGTTATTCGGCTTATTCTTGGATTCTCATCTTTTTCCTAGCTCTTCGAGTCTTTAGGCAACCTATGGTTTAGCCTATCTCTATAGTTTATTTCTTGGGTTTTCATAATCCTTTTCAGCCATAGTTAAAATATCACCCAAGGGTGAGTGTTGGACGATTTTTGTTGCCTCGTACTATCATAAACCCGTAACAGTATTGAGTCATAGATGGCTCTCGGCTCAAATACGACACTTATCTGTCTGGACATGGAATAGGACTTAGTAAATTGTTAAGTGTTGTGTGAGTGCCTTTCGGTAATATGAAAACTATAAGGATGGTTGAGTTTTGTTAGTCAATTCAGCCAAGAAAAACAACCACAAGGGTGCTTGGTTTTTCTCTTTTTCCTGCTATTAAATAGCTTCAAATACGGTGCGTCTGACTGCGGATTCCCAATTCCAATAGTGTACGTTTAGCTGCTGATTTTCAGCTCCTAAATGAGTGTGTTTGTTGTTGAATTTCAGCTCCAACAGAGTGCGTTTGGTGTTACATATAACAGCCCCTAAAGGGGTGCGTTTTTTTTGTTTATTTTCTCCACCAAGAGTGCATTTGTAGCTACTGAATTTAGCCCATAAAGGGTCCGTTTGTCCGCTAATTTTCAGCTCAAAAGGGTCGTTTGCCCGCTGAATTTTCAGGTCATAAAGGGGCTGTTTGCCCGCTGATTTATAGCCCAAAAAGGGGTGTTTTGTTCTACTTGTTTCCAGCCCACCAGGGCTGTCCGTTCTTACTTGTTTTCAGCCCACCACGGGCGTTTGTTTCAGCTTATTTCATAGGGTGTTTAATTTATAAAACTTATAAATTTACTACACTATCTTGTTTTAATGAAACACATGGAAATGAGGTCATGGTAGTGTGTGTGTGTCAAGAATGAGATGGCCATCAGTATACTATTCATTTTGACCAAACCAAAACTAAGTTCAAACACAAAATAAATCATTAAGTCACAAATCAATTAATGATAAAATGAGTATTTTATAGTACTTATAACAAAAACTAAATATTTTTATACCTCTAAACCAAATGGTTGGAAATGTAAGCTTTTAGTCATTGACTTACAATACTAAATTCGATTATTTAAACTTGATAAAAACTCATAAAACTTTGACATTAGTCACCTCGAACAAAAAGGTTATTGATAACGCTACACACGTCGTTCGGGGTCAAAGGAACTTCCTTTTCTTCGAGCAAGTTTTATAACACCCTAGTCAGTGAACCTAATCGTTGTAGTGTAGTATTAGGGTAAGCCACGGGTATTGATATCGTTCTCTAGGGGAATAGGAATGCTAGTGAGAAGTTACTACGCTAAGGTTGGGGTTGAGGAAGATTATTTTTTATCTTTTTATGTTTTTTAGGAATTAGAAAGGTACGAATCTCGGGGTTCGGATTTGGGGGTTGGTATTTCTACTGATTACTCTACTTATCTAATTATCTAATCTAAGGTGTATGTAGTCTATGTCTAATTATTGTGTGCTCGTATGATAGTTTAAAGATGTGTTTACTTAGGTTTTATTACTCCTTAATGTTAGGAATTAGAAAATTCCATAGTGAAGAGTCGGTCACCCCTAATATTATCTAGCATAAGTTAGCTCGTAGACATATCGTTATTTACGTTATTTAGTAGTTTATTTATTAGTTTGTAGCGTAGTATAGCTTAGTGCAACACCGTGGAGGAAGGACGGGTCTTTACCCACTGTATACCTGATCCACAGGCCGATAGGAGGTCGTATTTCTTGTAACTATAAATACCCCTTCCATCCATGGAAGGGGTGGTGCTTCTTTCAATCTAATATTCCATACTTTGTGTAAACCTCTAGCAAGAACACCCTCTTTCTCTACTAACTCTCTAACTATGGAAAACATGTATTTTGATCATCCAAGACCACCCGAATCATCAACACAATAAATATTGGATCCTAACAATTGGTACCAGAGCCAAGGTTTTTGTGTTTTGATGATTTGTTTGTGGTTCGAATCTTGTCCTAACTGTTTTTCTATATACTTTTTGTGGTGTCGGAAAAGTTTTTTTCTGAAAATCGTGGTACAACTGTTTAACATAGTTTTGTGTCTTTTGTGTTCCAAACAGTTTATATCATCATTTTTAGACATCTCTTTTTTTGTTACCAAAGTTGTGTATTATGGTGGTCATATATGTTTTCTCAACATGGGTCAAAAGGTCTTTCGCATATCACATCTGTCTGGGTAAAGCAAACTGTGACATTTTTCTGTGGTCAAAGTCACATTTTTATGGGTCAAAACTGTTGTTTCTGGGTAAATTTGAAGCTGGCCGGAAAAGTTGTCGGAAAAACTCATCGGAAAACGCATATATTCATGCTAGCGAGTTGGGTCATTCTTCCTAGCGACTTGTGTCAAGCATAGTGGCGACTTGTATTTACAAGTTGTCTATATTCTTTGATTTCAAGTAGCGAGTTATTTTGAAAGTTGTCTAGCGACTTGTTTTGATAAAATGTAGCGATTTAAGGTTGTTTGACTATTGAGTCAAATAACAGTGCTAGCGACTTGGCTAGCAACTTGGCTAGCGAGTTGGCTTAGCTACTTGGCTAGCGACTTGGCTAAATAATGTTGCTAGCGACTTGACCCGTAAAATAACGACTTGACTGTAACAGAAAGAGATGAAGAAGATTGAGAAGACTAGACCATTGACAACAAAACCATATACCATTAATCACACTCCTCGACCTCAGTTTCTTCAAACATCATCAGTCAACAATATCCAAAATGAAAATGTAAAGAATCTCAGACGTGCCTAACCAAAACCAACATGGGTACTTCACAGAAACAACATACATCTTAGATCCATGAAAAGGAAAAATAAAACATATCAAGCCTCATCCAAACAATCTCAGAACCATTCTTTGGGGTGTTCATTAATGTTTTCAAGCCTCGAAAGGCATCCCACACAAGAATTGTATCATCATAGATCTAAGCTTAAAAGAAATTTACGAATTGATAACCAAGATCTCAGAATCCTTTTCGTGTCAGTCAAATGATAAATCATGACTATTGGAGTGCAATTAACGAAAAGGGAATCATCATTGATTTATTGTTTGAAGCCTTGCCTCTTTTTTGTGTTCGAAACTATAAAGTCAAGAAATAAGCAAATGTGCTTTTTCTTTTTCTTTTACTCGATTTCAGATAAATGAAATGTATTGATCGACTACATCATGACTCTTAAAGAAAAATTAAGAAATGATCTCAGCCTTGTACCTAATGAGAATGGTTCTCAAACTCATAGATCGTTAAGGATCTATTCACATAAGTACGTATTCATCATAGATCAACCTAGGAGTTTAGTCCTTTTGAAATATACGAATAATTAAGATAAATCAATCAACAAGATTGTTAATTGGTTTCTCTTGATTCGTTCATACTAAACATCAAAGAACAATATACCTACCTTGAACACTTTTGATCTCATGGCTGTTGAATACCATCCATGTGGTACGTATAAACCCATGCCATCTCTTTGGCTAGGTCATGTTCTTGCAAGATCGTCCGATTAAGGTACTAGTTATACGGTGTGATGGTGATTTAGGGTTAGGAGTGTTTTTGGGTGGCGAGTTATGTGAATTGATAAAGAGGCTGAAGCAGTTTTTTTGAAGCTGTTAAAAGGAGGCGTACAAAAATATTATTTGGGATTAGGGTTTGAAGCAGTAAGAGAAGGGGGCGGATATATGAGAAGTTTTGGTTTTGTGTGAGTAATTTTAGGTCAAGTGAGAGTGTGGTGCGTTTTTATACTCCCCTAATTATTAGGGTTGAGATGTATTGATATCTTGCTGGATTGTGTATCATGTCACATGGGCTTCAATTGTATGAGAAATCTTATGAGGGCCAAGTTGTAAGCCGTATGTTGCTCAGGCGTTTCCCTGTACTCATGGGCCGAATTTTTGCAGAATGGGAGTTGGGCTTGAATTGGACTAGTTAAATTATTTGATAAAGGCAGAGGCAATTTATGGTGCAGGGGTCATGTCGCAATATGCATACATGGTTTTTCAACTTTGGTCATGCATAATTTTTTCTTGGATGAATAAGATTTTTTTTATAAATCTTTTATAATGTGTGATTGTCTTGGACCCATGATATATTATTGGCTCGGGTATATGTGTCATGGTTGAACCGAGCTTATTCGCCAATTGATGTTTGGTGCGATAATGATGAGATGAATGTATTCGGATGAGCTGAGTCATTGAGGAGGTCGGTAAATATTAAGATGGATTTTGTGGATAAATGTAACAATGTATGGCCATTAACTTTCAACGAATGATACATTTGATTACGGCTAATGATGGTATTTGGCTAAAAGGATTGAGACTTAATATTGTGATTTGCTGAGATGATGAGATTTGACGTGATGATGTGATTCGATGGGTTATGAGGTTTGGTACTTTGGTTGATGCATTTTCACGGTGGATACTATGTCACGGCTTGTAATTGGTTATTGTACAAAGATGACTACGGGGTTGTTTGGACGATATTTCTTATTTGAATTTGAAGTGAGGTTTTCTGGGAGTGTTTTCTTATTTTCGTCTTCTTTCTTTCTACCCTTCCGCGAAGATGACTTGTTTCAGCATTTATAGAGTGTGATAAAGACTTGGCTATTTAATTACGGTTGTGACTCTTTATCACTTAACCCACAACGTAACTATCACTTCGGTGTCTCACGCAGTTGAGAATATGTCAAGAGGTTTTGTACATTGGGTACACCGTTTCTTCTTCACAAGGATTAGTACAAGTTTAAGTAACAAATCTGGAGAATTTTACTTCATGATTAAGTTTGGCATATCGGGTTTACTTCACCATATGGTCACCATAACAGTTGACAGAATTCGTGAATGGTGTGTCTACCAAAGTATTTAATGGATGTTGATGTTGGTGAAAGAGTCGTTGTTGAACCGCTGCATGTTCCCCTAAAACAGATATTCACCTAAACCAATATTGTTATAATACATTCAAGCTGACATTGTTTACGGTTTTGTCTTGATTTTGTAAAATCCCGCGAAAGAAACTATTTCTCGGTTTAAATCATAGACTTGTAAAATCCCGTGACATTGGAAACATCCTGGTAAAAGTTAAGTGCATTTCCGGATCTTTCTTACGGTTTATTCTTGGTTTTGTAAAATCCCGCGAAAGAAACTATTTCTCGGTTTAAACTATAGAATTGTAAAATCCCATGATGATGGAACCATCCTGGAGAAAGGAAAGTGTATTTCGGGATCTTATTTGATGTTGGTGCTACGGTTTCTGCTTCAAAGAAGGGATAAAAGGGCGTGCTTCATAATTTGGATGTGTGTTTGGATTTTCGTCATGACAGTTTGGTTATTACTTGGTTTTAAGGGGTTATGTGCTTATACCATGGTCGGGATGAAACCATTATTAAAGTTCATTTAAATGTCAAAGAAGGCTAGATTTGAGCAGTTCAGAAGATGTGACAACGGCGTTAATTCAGTATTATTTATTTGAGGTTGAAGTGAAATATCACGGGCGAGTGTACTTAGTATCTGAAGGTATCGGGGATGGTTGGATGAAGATTCTTCATGATCCTTGTTCGATGCTTATTATCAAAAATGAAGACTTGGAAATCTAGTTATTGTTGGGTGTCTTTTACCTTTTCTTTTACCACTTGGGGGAATTGGGCTCATACCACTACAAAATAACTATCACTTTAAGGAGTTACGTTGTAGTGCTCAGTGTCACATTCAATTGTGGATTTTCAAGAGGTGATGTACGTCTATTACTTGATGGTTGGTTGGTTGAAGAGTATAGAGTACATAGAGAGTACTTAGAGATGCTAATGGAAATCGGCACCGCTCTTTGTTACATATGTGCAAGTTTAAGTCACGAGTTCGGGGTAATTTACTTCAGGGTCAAATTCATTATATCGGGTTTTCTCCATCAGCTGTCACTACAAAGAGTCTACTGAATGATAATGGGTTGATTACATGTTTTGCCAAAAGAGATGATGAAAAGAGAGAGCTTATGACGTCTGTTCACTTCAGTTCAGGCCTCGTACTCTAAAGAAAAGAAATGTGTACGTTATAGTGCGCATTATCTTTCGAAGAAGAGAAATCTTCTTATGACGTTTGAACACAACAGTTCAAGCCTCGTTCTCCAAAGAAAAGAAAAGTGTACGTGTCAGTGCACTTTATCTTCTGAAGAAGAGAAATCTTCTAGTTAATGACCATTCTCATCAACATGCTTCATACTTTTTCCATACGCTTCAGTCATCAAGTGAACCGGGCTATCACTGATTGTTTTCTCATTCCACTTGCTCGATTATAATGAAGATGGCGACATCATGTGCTGATTTTGCGGGGGAGAAGTGTGAATAGACTACATTTGGATGATGTTCACTTGTTTAATCAAGAATGGCATCTCCGTATGCAATTCTTGAGGGGGAGAAGAAGTGTGAATTTTTTGCATTGTTGATTGATATTTGAGAATTAATGGTCATACGGCTCTAAACTCATGTAAGAACCGAGCCTCTTCTTATCGTATCGGGTCATCTTTACATGGAGTTTTCTCTCTTCTAAGAGCCGTTGGTTGACATCTTCACTCGGATTGATGAGTTTATTGACAAAGTGCTTCCGGTTAATGCTTCACGTATACATCAACATGATGATTCCGAACAATCTCTCTGTTCTTGTTTGATGTGATTGGTAGTTTGGCGTTACCATCTTGTGTGTTCGTTGCGGCCTAATTGCTAATTTCCTTGATGAACATCTTTCTGTTCTTGTTTGATTGGGAGAGATTTTAGTTAAGGGGATTTGCAAGATGTAAGTTAATTGGGATGCTCTTTGGTGGGATGCTTTTTTGGTGTGAGTTGAAGATGTTAACTATCTATTCCCCAACTGCACAATCTTGAAGAAGGTCGAGTCTACAGTCTGTTCTACATTTTCTGCTACATGTTAGAAGACTAAAGACGAGTTGCATTTAACGATCTAAAGACTTCTTCTTAATCTGGGCATTTATCAAACAGATTGTCGGTTTAGGGGAGAGCACTAATTGGGAGTGTGGTATAAGTCAGATTCAATCCCCAATTAGACTTGCTCATATTCTGTAGCAGTGACTCCTCGAGACGTTGTTATTGACTAATTCTCGTATTGGACATTTGACACAAGTTGATTACTTCGGAGTTAATCATTTATCACTTATTTGAGATTGAAGTTGACTTTCACAAAGGCGTGTTCTTATTTGATAACTTGCTCGGGCTTAAGAATTTGAGTTGAAGACTTGGTTTATCTAGTTACCAGCAGTCGAGGTGGATGGTTGAAGACCTGGTTAACTATCACTATTAGGAGTTACTTTGTTTTACTCAGTGTCACACGCATATGACGGTGTGGATAATCGCAAGAGGTGTTAATGTCTCATACTTTGTTTGGGTAGTGAGTACTTAGAGATTTGCTTGAAGCATAAATTCTCGACACCGTTCTTCCATCATTGGGTGCAAGCTTAAGATACAAATGTGGGGAAGTTGACTTCAGTTTCAAGTAGGGTATATCGGGTTTTCTTCTTCAGTGGTCACTTCAAATTGTCTACATAAGGGTTGATAAAAATAGTCAGAGAGAGTCTTCAGCAAGTTGATTCTCACAAGAGTTCAAGAGTTCTTCTCAAATTTCTAGTATACGGGCTTATTATGTGTTGCTGATTCTGAATCATCAAAACCAGAAACGGGGAAGGAGACTCACATCTAAACACAAAGCGAGTAAACTTGATGAACTTAATTCTTCTAAGTGATTGAAGATATCCCGGGAAGTCAAATGTTATTACCGCAGAGAAACTCAAGGTTTGACTCATGGCGAGTAAACTTGATGAACTTAACTCTTCTAAGTGATTGAAGATATCCCGGGAAGACATTTGTCATGACCGCAGAGAATCTCAAGGTTTTACTCATCGAGGCTTTTGGTGTTATTATTCCAACTACACGAGGGAAGTGATGTAATAGAAAGTTTCTGAAGATAAAAGAGGTACACAAGTGTGTGATGATAGAGATTGTGTACATTGGGGATGCTCAGCTGTCTCACTTGAGGGCTTAATATGTGATTCAGAGATATAATCACTTATTCCGGAGTGGACATCCGTAGAGATTGTCATCCGCAGAGATAATCAGTGATTCGGCCTGCCTCTTCAATGTTATCGGTTGTTCTCTCTTTGGGCATTCGGGTACTTCGGGTTCTTGAGCTTCATGCACTTTCTTCAGGAGGAGAGAAAAGTATACATCGGGGTTATTCTTTAGCTATTGGACTTAATCTGCTACTTCGATGGTATAAGTTTCTTTGTCTTCGGGTTTGTGTGTTCGGGTTCGTGAGCTCTAGTCTAAGAGACTGACTGCATCAATTCAACTACGTGGGGGAAGTGGTCTCTTGACACATTTTTGGAATGGATTGCTTCAGACTTTAGTGGTTATGAAATTTGAGAAGATTATTTTATGTGTGAGATGATACGTTGCTGTTCTTCTATTGGATGATATAACCTCGAACGGAGAATCTCGATCATCGGTCTTAAATGGAGCAGCGGGATTTATGATTATGGTGTGCATCTCTGTGCACCTGGCTAAGGAAAGCTTGAAATATAGCTTCGAATCTGCTCAACATAAGGATTTTCGGTTTGGGGGGAAGCTGCCAAAGTCTCACTTTCAAGTGGCTCAATTTCTCTCTTCGATTCAAGAGTCTTGGAAGCTTTGGTGGTGAAAGTTTTAGGGATGATGACTTCTATCTTCTACAACGGGGTTGTTCGATATCCTTATCTCGGTACTCGTATCATCATCTTCTTTAACTATATCATCTACTCTATCTTTGTATATATTTATCTGAAAAACCAAATACAAAAATATAAAACCAGCAAAACAAAATAGAAAAATATAAAACCAAGAAAAAGAAAATAGAAAAATATAAAACCAACAAAAACCCATAAAAATCAGAAAATTTGAAAAATTCCAAAAATATGTTTTCTCTAGACATGTCTTCTGGTATCGATAACATCTGCGGTCTTAGAAATGTCATTCAATAATGGCACGGGACTTTAGATGAAGTTCGAGCAGGAGGTGTAAATATTTCTTTCTAAACATGTCACAAACAATGGCTTACAGTTATTTCAGACTGTAACCCGGGCTTCAAATAATGGCTTGCAGTTACTTCTGACTGTGACCCGTGCTTAAAACTATGGCTTCCTATTATTTCTGATAGCAACCCGTTTTTCAAGAAAGGAAAGTGCTACGCTTAAACTATTTTCAAAATATTTCGTGCACTTATCCTAAAAACAAAACAAGGAAAGTATGTCGAAGGACTGCTGTTCCTACACAAATGTTTTTCCGTCTAAAATTCTTCAGAAAAATATTTGGTGTTTTAACAAAATGGTGGTTAATGAGTTGCAAAACCAATCAGTTTCAGAGTTTTTCGTAAAAAATTGAAAACTCAATCAATGACTTTAGCGCTTTTAATCTTTTCAGAAAATAAGTCATTGATTGAGGGGGAGAATGTTTTCAAATCTATATCATCTAACGAGCTTTCTTAATTATCCTACGTGCTTAATTAAAAATGATATTTGCCTGTGTCGAAGGACTAGGAATTTAGGATATGATTGTTAGGTTTAGATGATTAGAGTTTGATTAACACATAAACCCCATGCCTTATATGATCTGATTGTTATGTTAAATTGACTTTAATTAGTCGATTGTTGTTTGGGTGATGTCGACCACCATATATTTGTATGTGTGTTCACTAACGTATGCATCTATAATGGTATAAAAGAATGTTCCCGATCCGGATCCCACAATTGAAGATGATTGGATGCCGAAAGGAAAGGGTAACTATATCTTGGGTTGACAAATGAAGAAACGAAGCTTAATTTGACTTCAATGGAAAGTTGGCATAAATGCAACATAAGAGGTCTCACTGCATCAGCAGATGGTTTTCTTCTAAGAGATTGAAGAAACGGAGCTTAATTTGACCTAAGTTGGCATTTAAAATGCAACGTAAGAAGAAGTCTCACTGCATCTGCAGACGGTTTTCTTCCAAGCCCTACAGCAACAACAACGGAAGCTTCTCAACCACCTAACGTATCTTTGTGCAGGATACCATTTTTAAACAATTTTTGATAAATTTGAATAAAATTGTTTTGAAAATGGAAAATATTGTTTTGAAAATATATTGGACTAAATTTTGAAAATCACCGGACTTCATTTTATCAAAACTTAAGTCACTCAATTATCGATTTCGGTCATCGATTAAGGGGGAGAGTGATTTAATTTAAAATATTTTCAAACGATATTTCTTCACAAAATTTCCGATTTGTACAAAACAAAAAGTGGTGATCTAAAGATTTAATGTTATGTCATGGTATGATTTTCTTTAAAACTCAAAGATCTGTCAAAATGAAATTTTTTCTGTTCTTGTTTGATTGTGAAATTGTTTTATTTTACTTAAAGATCTCTTAAAACAATCATACCTGACACTAACAATCTTTAATGTCTTAAAATGGTCCTTATCTCTCATCTTTCAAAATTGAATCTTGCCACGTCTTTCCCCAAAATCTTTTAAATGATTTAAATCAATTGGGATCACAAATCTCAAAAGGTTTGAAATTTTGATCGGGGTAGAGATCGTGAGTTAAATCTCTTATCTGTTTAAATGGAATTGGTTTTAGTCCTTTAAAGGCACTCCTGCCTCCATGTGCCAAACGATTTCATACACAATGCACATGTTGAGGAGGAGGATTTATCCAAAAACATGATGAGTATTTAAACCTGACCACATATTCTCCCATGTTTTCTAAACCTTATTAAATCACTTGGGATCCAAAATCTCAAAGGGTTTGATATTTTTGATCGGGGGAGAATTTGTGATTTAATAATGAAATTTGATAAAAGGTGATCGTTTTGATTCAATTGTGCAGGCTGCTCTCTCGTATGTGCTAAACACTTTCGAATCTCGAAGCATATATTGAGGGGGAGCATTTTAAAGAAAAGAAACTATCAAGGTGCAAATGCTTTTATGTTTTAACATAAAGTACCTTGATTGAGCTTTCAAATGGTTTTCTTAATGACTTTTGTGATCGTGGATGTGCTTCAAATTAACTCTTGCCTCTATGTGATAAAAATGTTTTTAAAATATCTTACGCACATATTGAGGGGGAGAATTTTACCATGAAAATCAAATGGCTTTTTCGTATGAAAATTGTGATCAAAGAAAATATTTCAAAGTTCTCTTGCCTCCTTGTGCTAAGCAATTTCTAAATCATACGCACATGTTGAGGGGGAGGTTTTCTAAATGATCAAAACTATTAAGGTACAAAATGCTTTGATCTCGTATCACAAGTACCTTGATTGGTTTTCCAAATGATTTTTCAATTGGTTTCAAGGAAGAATGAACTGTACCAAAAGACCGACCATTTTACTTTATGCATGGAGTTATAAGGATGGTGAGGTTAGGTATTTGTTCCCACGATCCGCCAGAACCGGAGGGATCTACCCAGGGATAATCCACTAGATAGTGTAGAGTCCTTAGGTATGATAAAAAAAAAAAAAAGGAGAAAAGTGAGATATGGGAAGAGTGCGGACTGAGACAGAGCTAGTACTGGAATAAACCCAACAAGGTTCTAGTGATGAAGTCTCGGTAAGCACTGAAGGGGTTGAAGAATGAAAAAGAACTGAATGTGAAAAAGGGTGAAAAGAAATAGCCCTCCATCAATTCAACCTTAGGGCAGAAACCGGGTTCAATACATATGCTACTGGTTGTTACCAAGGTAACACTGGTATTGAAGACAAGACGTCATGGACCCAGTGACGCACTGCACCTAACTTCCCAAGCCACTCAAGTTCCTCTTAAAAGGGCTTGTTTCATTCTCACGGGGAACCGACATAATCTATCGACTTTCTCTTAGAGATGGTTGATATTGAAGTAGGAGACCCTCTCCCTAGTCTCCGGCACAGGAACCAAAAATGCACTATTGAGTCTAGAGCCAAGAGATCATCCACAATATCTCGTTAGGACACTAAATTCTCGAAGACTTGCTTTTTCACACAATGTGGAAAGAGAGATTATATCTTGAGTCCTACGCATTATCCTTGTGGTATTGCCAGAACATCTTAGTGATGTGTTATCATATTCACAATGAAGATGGAAAGCCTTCTGGAGCCAACATCAAACAAGCTCCTGGTAGGTGGCATGTGAGATCTATTATATAGATCAACCATGTGACAACTGAACAGAAACAATGGGGCGATTCAATCTCTTGAATCAATCCTGGTTCAGGTTATGGATTGACGGATACCTTTGAAAAACCGGTCTTTGTACTTAACAACTCTTTTCTTTAGCACATCGACCGTGTACTCATTTTTTAAATCAAAAGGTGTTTTTATGATTGATAATTGATTTTCAATAAAACCCTCGTTGTATTGCAAAAACAATTTCTATTGAGCAATACACGATTGTTTTCAAATCTTTTTTCATCAATCAGTGGACTTAAAATTCGCTGGTTCACTCACTCTGTGTTGTCTTCTTTGAGATGCTCCGGTTTGAGAACAGCTAGAGCAGCTGCGAAACCCTATCAAGGAAATTCTTCGGAATGATACCTGATCACAGGCAGTACTTGTACTGATCAACGGGGAACCGTGGGCCGTGTACCTCAATTCAACGAAAGTGATCAAAGACACTTTCGTGCGATTTATTGCTAACTGTTGTATGCAGGTACGCCCGACGTTTGCAGCTGATCGGAATGAAGCGGTCAATCCATAGCCGCATGCTCACTTATCACATTCAACTCAAAAGAAATCATGATTAGTGCATCAATGACTCTGATATTTTCACTCCATGCTTCTGCTACGCTGCTGCCAATATCATGATTCAACAAATGCTTCCGCTACTCTGATGGAAAGATGTCATGATTCAAAAGTGTGAGCATGTCGGTCCAAAAGTCACAACTTCACATGAAGGCAACACTACTATGGATGATCCAGAGAGATTTACTGTGGCTGATGATCTCAAAGAAAGCTCGAAGATCATCAAAGATGTGGATCAGTTAAAGGCCTCCACTAAAAGTACAAATCAATGCGGACTTTGAAGAATCGCTACAAAAGCACAAAGATTGTTGAAATGAAGAATTGAAGTCTACGAGCTCAAGAACAAAGACAATAATAGAATGCTAGGATTCAAAATGTATAACATGGGGTGACCTCCCTTAGGGGGAGATTGTTAGGAATTAGAAAATTCCATAGTGAAGAGTCGGTCACCCCTAATATTATCTAGCATAAGTTAGCTCGTAGACATATCGTTATTTACGTTATTTAGTAGTTTATTTATTAGTTTGTAGCGTAGTATAGCTTAGTGCAACACCGTGGAGGAAGGACGGGTCTTTACCTACTGTATACCTGATCCACAGGCCGATAGGAGGTCGTATTTCTTGTAACTATAAATACCCCTTCCATCCATGGAAGGGGTGGTGCTTCTTTCAATCTAATATTCCATACTTTGTGTAAACCTCTAGCAAGAACACCCTCTCTCTCTACTAACTCTCTAACTATGGCAAACATGTATTTTGATCATCCAAGACCACCCGAATCATCAACACAATAAATATTGGATCCTAACACTTAATTATCTCCTATTGATGGATGAATTGTCACGTCCTTATTCTTTCTTAATCGCGTTGTGTGTCTAAAGTCGTAGGGTATGCGTTTGTCCCTAACTCTTTGAAACTACCAAAGGGTCTCGTCTACAAAATCTCTAGGAATTATAAACTCTAACTCTAAGGTACTATTTGGATGGTTTAGCCTACAACTACTCTAGGTGTTATAGTTTAAGGTTCACAAAGATTAATCAAGCATTAACTACACAACGAATGACCTATCGCATTACTAGATCATTAACAATTAAGATAAGAGACAACCAATCAATATTCAATAATTAAGTTTCATATTCCCTAAGCAAACACACAAGTAAATTAGCCGGACATGGAGAACATGCAAGCATACACACAAGTAATTGAAGACATAATTGAATTAATGAAGTAAAACACTTATCTTGATGTAAGATAGGGTTTGGAACCCTAAAATACTGTACAAGACAGCCTTGGTTCGGTTTAGGTTTTTACTCCAAAAGACTACACACTAAAACTGAAAAATTCGGATTCTATATATAAGATTACAATCGCGACGGCGTCACCTTATGAATTGTGACGCCGTCGGGTCGCCGTCATTAGGGTTTCGTCTTGGCCACGTTAGTCTTGCGACGGCGTCACCTTATGCTTGTGACGCCGTCCTCTTCAGTCTCTGACGCCGTCTGGATCAAATCTAGGCCGTCTGAGTTGCGACGACCTACTCTTTTAAAGCCTGACACCGTCACTGGAAAATAAGCAATTTGGCTACTGAGCCGTCACAAAAGTGATGCGACGGCGTCGCAAATAACACCTGATGCCGTCCCCTTGTATTTCAGCAGCTTGAGTGTCTCGATTCTTGACTTTGGCCATTTTCTTCGTATATCCACGCCTTTTCGTCCAAATAAGTGCCATTCCAGCAATTTGCCTTCAAGAGACCTAAAACGTGAAAAGGAATGATATTAAGTAATAACGGATACAAAAGTGATCAAATAAGGGCTTAAACGACCCCTCAAAAAGGTACATTTTAAAACCTTATCAGTTATACATCCGGGTTACGCCAAATCTTCTACGAATATATTATATATTTTCCATACAAATTTGAAATAATTATATCGACACTTACATCATTTTTCTAAGTGCAAGCATGATTATTTCTTTTGCGTAACCTTTCTTTTAAAATGTATACATTTATATCAATGAATCATGAAATGTATTTTGAAACTTGCAAATGTGTACAAGTTGAATTGTACTTAAAACTCTTTCTTTATTTATTAGTAACGACATAAACATATATATATAAATTATATATATCTATATGGGTACACACACACACACACACACACACACACACATATATATATATATATATATATATATATATATATATATATATATATATATATATATATATATATATATATACTTTCCTTCATTCATGATGTCCGCTTAGTCCGATAATGTCCTAATAAATATATATACCTTTAGTACATCCTCATCCTGCTATCATCAAACCGAAGCCTCGTTCATCCTTGATATCCTTCTCTGCGTATACCCTTCCAAGAGCCAATACTACAAACATTTAGAAAAATGTTCTAAACTTAACCTAAATACTGCCACACAAGCAAGAACAACACAAACTTTTTAAAATTTATAAAGTTAGTTAAACTTTATCGAGTCTTAAACATAAATAAAGACTAAATTGCCGTATTAAATTAGGTTGCGTGTCGGAGCAGTGCACTACACTAAATAAATTGTTCACATTGGACTACTAATGGCCAAGGTGAGTTTCATAGTCCCTACTTTTAAACTGTTTTATACTTGTTTTGGGGGAAGATACATGCTCATTTTACTTAAATGATTTAATTACTGAAATTGTGCATTTCTATGCATACTATGCTTTATGATTGATATGTTTAAAGTTACATCACACATAGATGTTTTATGGACCATACCAAAATGCTTGACTTAGAATATTATGCAGCTTAGCCTTAGTCCTTAGATCCCACATTGCCCTTTTCATGAACCGTCAATTCCTGCTGGGAAGCGCGAATGTTATAAATAGATTTATTGGGGGTGACTCCCCTGTTCGGTTGACCCCGCATGGGTTAAGGCGAAACATATAGCATGTCGGAACCGAGTGTATTGGGATAAACACTCGCTATGGGCTCCTTATTTGTATGACTACATTTTGTATACAGAAACTGTCGTAGCTTCGGTTGCATGAACTTAGTGCTAGCGTAATAAGACATAATATATGACATTATATTCGTTGTAATGTTCATATACCCTACTTATGGTCCACTAATAAAATTCTTTTATCTAAGGTAAACGTACATTTATATGACATTATGCAAGACATAATGATCAACAAATCTGAATGTTAAATGGTATACTTAAGTGCCATTTAAATAAACCTATGAACTCACCAACCTCGTGTTGACACTTTTTAGCATGTATCTTCAGGTTTGAGGTGATAGCTTATCTTTTGTGGCGCAAGGCAAAGGCATGACATGGTCATAGACGATTTTGATTTATTTATTGGGACCACATTTTTATAATGGGCCATTTTCCGCACTAATCAATAATGTAAACATTGTTTTCAAGAAATGAATAAAAGTTTCTTTATGAAAATCAGTTGTTCTATGCTTATGTTGTGATAACAATTTAGTAGCACCCCAATACTTGTGTGCTTCCGCTGAGCCATTTTGGGGGTGTTACAAAAATATCTGAAATACACAAACAATTCAAGAGACAGTGACAAGGTTGTAAGAGATGAGACTGCGATTGTGTGTTAAAACCCTAGGATGGTGACACCAATATATAGCCTCAAAAGATCACATAAGGCCCTTCAACTCTTCACACTTTTACATATGAAACCAAAGCTTTGCTCCTTTAGAGAGAGAGTATGGAATGCCCATGTTAGGCCCTTGCACTATAATCTGCAACACTAGACAAACACATGAGCACAAAATTAGTAGATAATGCTTTGGGAAATAGATTATATTTGCTTATTTGAACAATTACAGAGATTACATGATATTAAGGGTGTGTTTGGTAAAAGTAGCAGTGAGCAGTAGCAGTGACCAATAGCTGTGAGCTGTCACCGCTCACAGATTCTTAAAGAAGCATTGGAAAAATGAGCATTCTTAAAAAATAGAAAAGCTCACCACTCCTTTGCCAAACGACTAATAAAAATCACAATGCTCATTGCTCACCGCTCATTGCTCCAAAAAGCTCCACACCGCTCCGCGCCAAACATAGCCTAAATAGAAAACTAATTGACCTAAACCTAGCAACTAACGGGCCAAACCCAACGGGCTTGCGAGCCTTTATTATCTAACACCTCTTCTCAAACTCGCAATGCGGTAAACATTGAGAGTTTGTCAAACAAAAAATAAACTAAAACTGAAAAACAAACGAAATCAGAGTGTCCTAGAGTGCAAACAGACGAGCAGATTCAGACAGACATATTCAGATTTAGACAAAACCAGGCGGAACCAGATGCAGAACCACGTGTGAAACCAAAACAAGTTGTTGATGTCGAGATGCACCAATTTTTCAGTCCATTTCATCAACAAGATAAACCAAATGCAACAATTGAAATCGCTTAAGTTGAGACATATAACATTTGTTCGTCGAATAATTTAGTGCAACGTCTCTTGTGTGTGTAAGATGCCGAAATATAAGATTTGGGTGCAAAACATAAATCTGAAATCCAGCAGCTCAAAACAAAATAACATTTGTTCGTCGAAAAATTTAGTCACAGGGTACTCATCGTACCCTGCGCCGCATCGCGCGGATACCCAGCTAGTAAATACTTAATACATAGCCAAATCAGTTAGGACCGTTAACCATCACCAACAACAAACCAATTTTTAATTCATTACCAACGAATAATAAATGCAAAAAATCAAACCCGAACCTAATATCAAAGCAGATTCGTTGCAAAACCTAATGCGTACAAACATGATCCAATATTCATATCATTCGTATGAAAAAACTTAAATAACTCCTCCAACCAATAGCCTTTTGTACAAAACCCAAACTAGTTAACAAATATATATCAATTCAAACAACTTTCTCACTGACCCAGTAAGCTTATTTATCTTTTCTTTTTATACCAATCAATATCTTCTCATCGATTTAATTGCTAGATTCAAAAAAAAAAAGATGCAAACAACATGTGACAATATCAAGAAAATCAAAGCTTTTCCAAACAGGCGGTAATGTCGTAGCCAACGAATTAGTAACTAACCCAAACTTTTTTTTCTTCATCTTCGACCTAGTTCTTGATACCATATAAACATCAAAAGAATACTCAAAATATTGTATTATCGGGTTCAATGAATTATAAGATTACATGACATTAAATAAAAAACTAGCTAACATAAACCTAGCAATTAACGGGTCAAACCTAACGGGCTTGCGAGCCTTTATTATCTAATAGCGTTATGTTATGATCCTCTTAAGTCTTAAATATTGGTGGATGGATGCATTATTTTCCTCTTCGCCTTTTCATGTTGCAGACTTTCTTTCTACCGGTTTGGGATATCTACACTTTTTGCATTTGATAGAATTTTCATAGCATATCATGGAGAAACGGCTCTTGACGAAACCATATTGTTCTAGCTCTGAAGAGACGAGAAACATATAACTATAGGAAGGTTCTTAAAATCAAAAATCATATAACTTTTGGCGTATACATTTCATCTCGACTGCAAATTACTATATATACTAATACACCGTTTAATCCGATGTCGTTTTTTCGCGTCTCATAGTCGTCATCATTGCGTCATTTTCTGGGATCCCGATTACTACTAGCCCAATACTGACCCATTTCAAAGTTAACACGTTTCATTTTTTCTTTTCTTTTTTTTACGTATAATCTCACCGTCTTTGCGATACATATCTTCTTCGCGTTGTTCTCGAGGGTTCGTTTGCTTCGCTGGTGGGTTTATGATTTCGCTGGTGGTACGTTGTTCTTGCTTTCGTTATTTGTTATTTACTGTATAAGGAAGCAGTTTATTGTTGCTGTTTTTGGTTTTTTTTAAACAGATGCATGTAAACTGTTACTTTGAATTCTAAGTTTGTATTGTTTATGTATTTGGATGTTCGTTTGTTGGTTTTGATTCATGTTTGTTTACTAACATGTTGCGAATTTCTTACGCTGATTGCCTTTTAGTTGTCACCTTCTTCGTTTATTGTTTCATTGCTTGCTTTTATAAATATGAAAAACAAAAGAAAACCGGTACCTATGATTGATACTGATCCTTTTACAATGAATGATGAGAAAGACGTTACTGGTCTTGTTAATATGAATGTTCATGAGGTGGCCCTGTTAATTCTTCTTGTCTTCTAAATCCTGGGCCTGCATTTTCTGGTGTGGACCCTGAATGTGCGTTATCAACGGGTGGTGATCATTTACATCATACGATAGATAGTACGCCTTCTTTATGTTCGGTTACTACCACTGCGTGTACTGCTCCACCGGTAACTATGACTAGCAGACTAGGTCTGATGGGCGTTTCTTTGACTATACGTTGGTTTATGCAGCATTTGCAGCACGGCCACAGGTTTCTCAACAACATGCAACCGGTACTTTGCCTGTGTACCCTGAGTTTCATACCGTCAGTATGTTTCGTTGCTTTTTTTTTTTTTTTTTTTTTTTGCTAAAGATTACTGATTCTGATTTATGTCGTTGATTATTGATTTTGGGTTATTCGTATTGTAGGTTCAGCAAGTTCTGCATACCTATGTAACGATAATAATAACCATCCACCTGTAAATCATACTGCCAATGCTTCTGCACGGAATTCTGTCGTCATTGAAGAGCCTTACACAGTTGAATGTGGTTTGCTGAAGTCGTGTATGTTAATATAATATCATTGCAGTGTATTTCCATACATTTGCCTTTGTTGATCTTATATCCTGTTGCCATTTTTTAATAGGTGCATATGTACAAACTGATAGTGCACACAATCAACTAGTTTTAGGTTACGATGGGCAATGTGCACCAGATGCAGGTATGTTAATGGTCATATTGATTTTCTGCGGGCTGATATTTTTGAATTCATATAACTGCGTGTGTAATTTTTTACAAAATATTGTTGTACTCAGCACAGTGGTTGCAGTTATGAATGCACTTTGTGTATTTGAGAGTTACTGAATATATGTAGATTGCCATTCTTTATACTGATAGTGTATCCGGTTTTGCTTTAATTGTTTAGACATAAATGTGCAAAGTACCACTGGCTCAACATGTTTACCATCCTACATCCATCACGCGCAACCGGTCACTGGAGGTATGTTATTATGCAGCTTTACTCTTATTTGGATTCCAGTCGCGCACACATTGTAATTTCTTTACAACTTTTATGGTCACGAACCCTGTTGTAGTGTTTTTATTAATTTACTGTTAACTGTTATTGTTATAGCCAAAACAAATGTACCTAATGCACGTTCCTGTAACGCCAATACGCGTTCCGCTCAGCCTAGCCGTGCTCAACAATGTCATTTTCACAAAATGTTTATGTACATTTTCTGTATTTGGTCTGTTATTGTTGTGTTACATGCTTTTGCACCAGTTGTGATGTTTAAGATTCATTCGCTGTTGATTACCTTTTTTACAGCCGGAGCGAACACCTCTAATGCGCGTTCAAGTGGCGCGACCACACGTTCCATTCATCGTCGGCGTGTTCAGCGAGGTTCGTTTGATAAATTTTATATGTGTACATTGCTGATACAACTATTATACACTTGAGACATTCACTCATCGATGACACAATTATGTGTCACTAAACCAGTGACAATCAAGAACCTAAAACAGGGAACCAAAAAAACATAATTGATATCGTCCACATGTTACGTTTCACAAAACGGCCTAAAAAATATACCGTTCAATAATCAATGCAATTATCCGTAGCCCCGCCGCAACCCGATGGACCTCTGCCCATCTTGTTATTATAAATGGTGGTTTTAATATGTATGGAAAAACATAACTGGAGTCAACCCAAAATTGGGTGGCACTCAGGGCTACCTATTAAACTTGTTTTTTTTGGCCCGATATCATATGAAATTTCATGATAAATGTGTTTTGATTGCTAGGATGCTGACAAGTTCAAACGAGCATATATATGTTTTTGACCGAATGAGGATTTGACAAGTCTCAACTTACTAATGCATGTGCAAGAATTTCAAGAAAGATTTGTTAGCCCAGTCCACCCACTTGTACTGTTCATCAGCCCGCAACTGCTCCAACAGCCCCCCTCCTGTCACTATTCATCAGGTGCAACATACTCCCGTGGGACCACTTTCTCAACCTATAGGGCGACCGGTCATTTCAAGTCAAGAAACTACATTGCCTCATGCTTTCGCTGCCGGTACTCTTCACGACCCCACAACAGGTGCCTGGAACATGGATACAGGTGCGAGCTTACATCTCAATGCATCTGTCAATAGTCTTAGTAATGTTTTTAATACTTGTATGTATCCGTCTGTCTCGGTTGATGATGGGTACTATATTCCTGTCATATATACGGGTCATAGCATTTTGCCAACTCCATCTCGACCTCTTCACCTAAATAATGTGCTTATTACCCCTCATATTGTTAAAAACTTAATATCTGTTCACCAATTTGTTCGCGATAATAATTGTACAGTTGAGTTTGATCCTTTTGGTTTTTCTGTTAAGGATTTCATGACGCGCCGGGTTCTTCTCCAATGTGATAGCTCGCGTGACCTCTACCCTGTCACAACTCCATCTCCCATTCCCCAAGCTCTTCTTGTTAGTCAGCATAGTGGCATCAGCGCCTTGGACATCCAGGAAGCGAAGTGCTACGCCGTCTTTTTTCCAACAATTTCATTCTGTGTAATAAAGAGAAGCCTCCCGTGCTCAGGGGCGAAGCCACTTTAGTGGTAGTGGGGGGACATGCCCCCAACGAAGCTCCCGCGGATATACAAAATATATAAGAAAAAAAGTAAAATTGACGTGAAAAAAGTGCAGTGCCCTTACATATAAAATCAAAGTGCCCTCGTCTCTTTCAACTTGCCAACAATTTCGGAGTGCTATAATAAAAAAATGGTTAAAAATGGTTTTTCCGATGGGTGGCTCGATCGGAAAAGATGATTGAAGGAGATAATGGGGACTTGTAAGGGTAGTTGTGGGAAGGTAAGGAGTGGCCATTGGGTAATTATTATAATATACATGGGAAGTGTGACAAGGTAGAAGTACTAAAGTACAAATGTACAATTGGTGGAGTGTGTGGGTTAAAAAAAAAGTTAACTGACACGTTTTGAGTTTCTAATATTTTGTTACAAACCTAAGGCCCGTTTGGTTTGAGGTGTAAGGATTAAGATTTGGGAACCATGCCCAAAATTGATAATTGATATATTTATGTGGGACTCACAAATAGGGATGGTTACTAAATATTTGTCTTTGTGCAATCTCACCCCTCTTCCCTACTTTTCTTATATTTATCATTTTAACTGGACCATCTTTAATATAAACCATTCATATATAATTTTATTTTTACAATAATAATATTTTTAAATTTAAAAATTATACTTATATTTTACATATAAAATATATTATTATATTATATTTTTCTCTCTTCTCATTTAATTAAAACCCCAAATCCAAATCCTAATCCAAATCTAAAGCCTAATCTTAAACCTATCTACAAACCAAACGGGCTCTTATATTTTCATAGTTAATTTTAGGGACAATTCTACACTTGGCCCATGGGTACACATGTATTCACTCCATATATGCTCCAAAAATAACCAATTTATTCAAATACCTCATTAGCGATTGTTGCTTTTAAATTTTTGGACAACTCTCCCATATATTTAACATGTATCCTTATGTTTGGGCCCATTTTGTACTTACATAGTACTAATATATACTATAAAATCACATTAATGATACACATAATACAAAATCATATATGCATGATTGTCGTGTGCAAATTACTTTAATAATGTGCAACTCAACTCACACTTTTTCAATGTAAGTTTTATTTAACTTCTCCATATTTACTTCTTTTATAGCCTTATATGGTATCTTATTATTAGAGCACTAGATATGGTAGATACCAATAACATGTTATTATTAGAGCACTAGGTATGGTAGATACCAATAACATATAATCGGTATGCACTAGGTATGGTAGCTACTTTACTAAACATTTTTATAAAATAAACTGCTACTGCTTACTGCTAACTACTTCCGCTAACTGCTACTGCTAATTTAGACAAACACACCCTTAAACTTTTTTTACTCAGCTTTTGCAAAAAAAAAAATTTTTGCCCCCCATGTCCAGTTTTCCTGGCTCCGCCACTGCCCATGCTTTGCCATGCTTGCCAGCTTGGCAAACACGTCAGACTTCCATTCACTAGTCCTGATACTGTCGTTAATGCATGTTTTGATATTATTCATTCTAATGTTTGGACTTCACCTATTCCCAGCCTTTCGGGTTTTAAGTATTATGTATTGTTCTTGGACCATTATTCGCATTTTGTTTGGGTTTATACTTTAATTAACAAATCTAATGTATTGTCTAAGTTCTCATTATTTCGTAACTATGTTCACACTCAATTTAAGTGTGAAATTCGGTCGTTCCAGTGTGATCATGGAGGAGAGTTTGACAACCAAACCTTACACAAACGTTTTGCCGATAATGGCATACATGTTAATACAAATAAACCGTAAAAACGTTTATTAATATTGAGCGATCTCTTTGTGTTTTGTTGATAACAAATATAATGTTATCATAAGTAAAATTATAGGGATACATGTTATTTTTGTAAAGCATTTACATATAGTCATTTAATACAAAATTGTTGTAATAAATCATTTGTTGTAATAGTTTATTAGGATAGGTAAAAATCACAACCCATGGAGCATATCCATAACCCATGGTATTGACCCATATCCATTTGACTAGATGCATTGCATCTATTAGATACATTGTATCTAATGAAATACCCATGGACCAACCCATGACCCATGACCCATAACCAAAAAACCCATGGGCAAAGAGGAGCGTCCCACGGATCCCTGACATTACACTAGACGGATCCCTTAAGGGAGGGATCCGTGGGATCCGTGGAACAGTGGCAAGATTTTACCTATAAATAGAGAGGCATTTCTTCATTTCTCTTCACCCATCTTCTTACTAACTCTCTCATATACTCTTACTCTCTTCTAACAAAAGATCACTTGATCTAGAGAGTTGTTCTTCTTTCTTCTATTGTGATTCGCATATAGGTCCTTCTCTAAGGAGAGATCACGAGCTTACTAGTTACTACAAGTCATCCAAGCAAGGGGTCCTTGATTTATTTGTTTCTCCACAAGATTTCTGTAGCAAAGATCTTGTACTTGATATTTCACATAGTTGTTGTGTAATAGTCGTGTTGGTTTGGTCCTCGGTGTTACGGACTCGGTATTTAGCTTTGTATCGGAAAAATGTGTAAGCAACGTTGTGAAGGCTTCTCCGCCAAGTTGAAGGAGTTTGTTGACATAGTGCTTGAAATCTCGAGTAGGTGACTCGGGGAGTGGAGTAGAGCAAGGAAGGTGTCCTTGTAGCCGAACCACTATAAATCGGTTGTGTCATTTCTATCCTTTGCTTTACTTTATTTACTTTCATTACTCTTAGATCTATACTTTATCATCATCCATACGATTTCACATAACATCGAATCTAAAGTTTTTAGAAACTAACTTAAAATCGGCAAAACTATTCAACCCCCCTTTCTAGTTTTCCACAATTGGCATCAAGAGCTAAATTTATAAAAGTTTTAAAGTAAACCGTATTTTAAAAACTTTTCGATCACTATGGGTTCTGAAAATTAAAAGGAAGGGCAATCTATGCAACGACCTCCACTACTTGAAATATATGTGAATTCTAAAGATATTGATCTTTGGTCATCATTGTTGAAGGCGATTTTGAAGCCACCTCAAAAGATGAAAATGGAATTTTAGTTAACATACCTCATGATAAACTCACCGATGAAATTAAGAAAAAGCTTTCCAAAAATAGTGAAGCTAAAATGGTTTTTTATAATGCTTTACCCAAAAAGGAATTTGAAAGAATCTCCATGCTCAAAATCTCTAAAGAAATTTAGAATTCTTTAGTTGTAACTCATCAAGGTAATCAACAAGTGAAAAACAATAAAATAGACTTATTTGTTCAACAATATGAACAATTTTCAATATCGGATGAGGAAACTATAGATCATTCTTTTGCTAACTTTAATACTATAATTACATCTTTACAAGCACTTGATGAATCTTTCTCTAGCCGTAACCATGTTACGAAATATCTAAGGGCGCTTCCATCCAAGTGGAGATCTAAGGTGACGGCAATCGAAGAGTCAAAAGATTTGACAATCCTCACGCTTGATGAACTCATAGGCAACTTAAAGGTCTATGAGCTTGTCCTTGCTAAAGATTCCGAAGCCTCAAAAGTGAAATAGAAGCACAAATCTCTTGCCCTCAAAGCTAAGAAGGCCTCAAGCGATGAAGAGAACTCCTCTTCGGATAGTGATGATGAGGAGTATGCCATGGCGGTAAGGGACTTCAAAAAGTTCTTTAGAAGAAAGGGAAGATACGTCAAACAACCGTATGATGACAAGAAAGGATTCCGGAAAAGCAAAGAGGACGAGAAGCCAAGGGATGATCGTGCTTGCTTTAAATGTGGGGACCCAAACCACTTTATTAGTAAGTGTCCCAAACGCGATGATCAAAAGGCATTCGTGAGCGGTTCGAGGGGAATGAGCGAGGAGGAGGACGAAGAAATTTGTCTCATGGAAAATGACGAGGTATGTCACGAATACTATAGTAGCTCATCATTAGATGATGACTCATTACATAATGAATATGATAAACTTTGCAAAATTAGCTTGAAAGTAATCAACAAAAACAAGTTTTTGAAAAATCAAAACCAATGTTTAGATAAGGAAGTCATAGAGTTAAGGGCAAAATTGAAACGTCTAGAAAAGGGCAAAATAGCAAGTGGCGAATGTGAACTTTGCGTTCAACTTCAAACACTAGTTGATCAACTAGATTCTAAGATTGCTAGAATGAGTACTAATACTCTAGATATGATATTAGATAGTGTTAAAACAGGAAACAACCAAAAAGGTTTAGGTATTCAGCAACTTGATGCATCAACTAGTGAAAACAAAGAAACACAATTCGTAAAAGCAATAGAAAAACAAGCCACTGTTGTGGCGGATCCCACGGATCCCACAAAAAGGGAACCGGCTAGTGTACAGCCAGGGATCCGTGGGTATGCTGAAGCAAACAGTGGTAAAAACGTAACTTCCTCTTCTAAAACTGATTTTGTTATTGTTAATAAGAAGAAACCAACTTATGTTACCATTAGACAACCACCCCCAAGATATAATCAAAGTTTTGCAAGAAACAAAGGTCCATCATTTTCAAAACCAAACACATCTAGGAGACCTAATAACGTTTACCCGAGAAGTAACCATCAAATGGGATGGAACCCACATATGCAAAATGGTTTTCCATTTCAAAACTTTGCACCATGGAATGCATATTCACCTTATCCATACATGTCTAACATGAATGGAATGTTTAACACTAATGGACCCATGAACAAATGGGGACCAAACTTTTGAGTTAATTGCTTTCTTAGGTGTGCTTAAAGGTTGACCTAGATCCGGATGAGTGGATCAAGGATAGCGGGTGCACGAGGCACATGACCGGCAATAAAGATTTATTCTCCACATATGAATCCTTTAATGGAGGAAATGTGGTATTTGGAAATAACAAAAGCAAAATCATTGGTACAGGTACGATTTCTAACAAATCTCTAACCATTAACGATGTGTGTCACGTAGAAAACCTAAACTTTAACCTCTTAAGTATAGGACAAATATGTGATAAAAAGTGTAACGTAATTTTTAACGAAACCGGTAATAAGATATTAAAAGACGGCATAACCATAGGAAGAGGAATTAGGAAACATGGAGTCTATGTCATTAAAATTGTTAATGAACCTAAAGAAAAACTTTGTCTTACCTCTATGGATGATACTTTGACCTTATGGCACCGAAGATTGGGTCATGCCAATATGCGACTTCTTCAATCGCTATCATCCAAAGATCTAGTAAGAGATCTACCTAAATTAAAATATGAACATCACTTTTGTGATGCTTGTAATGTAGGAAAACAAGTCCATTCTAGTCACAAAGCTAAAAACATGGTGTCTACAACTAAGTGTCTAGAATTACTACACATGGATTTATTTGGTCCATCCGCTATCCAAAGTTATGGAGGCAACTAATACACTTTGGTTATAGTGGATGATTACTCTAGGTACACATGGACTAAATTTTTAAAGAACAAAACTGAAACATTCAATTACTTTGAATTTTTAAGTAAGAAAATCCAAAGACAACTTGGAAGTCCTATAGTGTCTATTAGAATGGATCATGGTAGGAATCCGATAATGAAGTGCAATTTGGAGCCTTTTGTGACGCTAATGGTATTACTCACAACTTCTCGGCTCCTCGCACTCCACAATCGAATGGGGTAGTTGAAAGAAAGAATAGAACCCGACAAGAAATGAGTCGCACCATGCTAAATGAGCAATCCATACCTCAAACGTTTTGGTGCAATGTCGTTGATACCTCAACATACATACTTAATCGAGTCTTAATTAGACCAATTTTAGGTAAAACTCCATACGAGTTACTTCGAGGCAAAAAGCCTACGTTAGATCACTTTAGAGTCTTTGGTAGCAAATGCTTTATACTTAACACTAAAGATTACCTTACAAAATTTGATCCTAAATCAACCGAAGGTATCTTTTTAGGTTATTCTCCTAATAGCAAAGCTTACGTCATATTAAATAAAGAGACAATGAAGGTTGAAGAGTCATTAAACGTTAAATTTGATGAAAGTCCACCCAAACCCCCTCCACCTCTTGTCGATGACGAGATTGTCGAAAGTGAAGCTATTATAATTAAGAAAAAGATAAACGAAGAAGAAGAACCTTTGAACGATGAAATCATAAATATTAAAGAGTCCAAAGATCACCCCTTAGATAAGGTCATAGGAAAGTTAAATGAAAGAACTTTAAGGTCTCAAGTTCAAAACCAAAGTAGCTTGTTTTGTTTTGTCTCAACCATAGAACCTAAGAATACACAAGAAGCCATAAAAGATGAAAGTTGGGTAATGGCTATGCAAGAAGAGTTAAATCAATTTGTTTCTAACGATGTTTGAACACTTGTCCCTCCACCTAGTAATCAAACCATAATAGGAACCAAATGGGTTTATAAAAACAAGTTAGATGCAAACGGTGCAGTGTCTAGAAACAAAGCTAGACTCGTTGCCCAAGGGTATAATCAACAAGAAGGAATAGACTTTGATGAGACCTATGCTCCCGTGGCTAGATTAGAGTCTATAAGAATACTTCTTGCTTATGCTTGTGCTAATGATCTTAAGCTTTATCAAATGGATGTCAAAAGTGCTTTCCTAAATGGTTTTATTAATGAAGAAGTATATGTTGCTCAACCTCCGGGCTTCATCGATTTTGAAAAACCTAAACATGTGTATAAGCTAAAGAAAGCCCTTTACGGTCTTAAACAAGCTCCAAAAGCTTGGTATGATAGACTCAAGTCGTTCTTAATCGAACATAACTACACTATGGGATTAGTTGATAACACACTTTTTACTAAGAAAAAGGAGTCACATATAATCATTGTTCAAATATATGTTGATGATATTATATTCGGATCTACTTCTCAAGACATGTGTGATGATTTTTCTAAAATCATGCATGACGAGTTCGAGATGAGTATGATGGGAGAACTTAGTTTCTTTCTTGGTCTACAAATCAAACAAGTAGAAGATGGTATCTTCTTTAATCAATCTAAATACATTAAGGAAATGTTAAAGAAATTCGGTTTAGAAGAGTCAAAACCAATTAGGACACCAATGTCATCCGACACTAAACTCACAAAGATGAAGACGGCGAATCCTTTGATAACACAAAATATTGTGGCATGATTGGTAGTCTTCTCTACCTCACGGCTAGTAGGCCGGATATCATGTTTAGTGTTTGTCTATGTGCTAGGTTTCAAGAAGATCCTAAAACATCACATCTAGAAGCCGTCAAAAGGATATTTAGATTCATTAAGGGTACGACTCAATTAGGATTATGGTATCCTAAGGGTACGGGAGTAGAAACAATTGTATATGTTGACCGAAAAAGTACAAGTGGGGTATGTACTTTTATGAGATGTTGTTTAACATCTTGGTTCGCAAAGAAATAAACGGCATTAGCAATATCAACAACCGAAGCCGAATATGTCTCCGCCGGCAAAGCATGCCAACAAGCACTATGGATGAAACAAGCGTTAGTTGACTACGACATTCATCTAAGTGACATAGCCATTCTATGTGACAACAAAGGTGCCATCTATTTAAGCAAGAATCCGGTATTGCATTCTCGCACAAAGCATATAGAGATTCGTCATCACTTCTTAAGAGAAAATGTTCAAAAGGGGAACATCTTTATTGAGAAGGTAGCGTCCGAAGACAACATAGCCGACGTCCTCACCAAACCATTGAAGCGGGAACAATTCAACCTACTTCGTCTTGGTCTTGGTCTCATGGAACAATCGTCGTAATTTGCTTTTAAACTCTACAAGGTATGTAAACACTAGCCTTCTTCTTTCTGAGTCTAGGATCTCTATTTTCACGCACAACTCACAAGCAATAAGGGAATTTTCAAAACCCAAGATATTTTTTTTTACTTATATCTCATAGCTTTCCCCTTACTTTTCAAGATAAGTACATTTTGCAAACACGTAATTGCATACACATTTTTTTTAATAAACAATTTATTCACACATAGAAACCTCTTTTCAAAAAGTTTTCCAAAAGGATACTTCTTCCCGTATCACTTTCACAAAAGCCATTTCTCATGTCTAGGACAAATCGCTTTTTCATTATTAATACAAAGTAAAAACCCGTTTTCATTGCATCTCATGTCTTTGGAATGCTAAAGAGGACACATAACTAATATGTGTTTTCGGGTACATTCATTTAAGCAACAATGAATTAGGAGCACTCGGGTTATCTCACATAATGATGTGCTTTTTCACTTCTACTTTATTTTTCTTTTCCTTTTAGGAGTCGAGATAACCGCAACTCCAAATGGTTTGCATATAGGCACACACTAGGCACAAATGTTTCCAAATGGAAAATTTTTGAGCTGCCTGAATCACCAGTACCACGGATCCCAGCCTTAATGCTGGACGGATCCCTCAAGGGAAGGATCTGTGGGATCCGTGAGACAGAAGCTAGTTTTATCTTCTATTTTTCTCACTTTGGATGAAAACTTCAATATTTTTCATCATTTATTTTTATTTCTTTTGGAGTATATTCTTTAATTCTTGTGTTCTCATGATCACATGCCTTAAATTCATATCTAATCATTAGATTTTAATCCACATTTTGGGTCAAGCATTCATTACAATGCATTATTTTTCTATAAATATGATTCCAAAATGCTTGCATATTCATCTCAACTTCACAAACAAACACCACCATGTCATCCAAAAGATCTTCCAACTTAGATGAATTACTAAGTTCAAACAATCCTTTTCAAGAAATCCAAAATTTTGTCCTCCCACCTTCCAAAATACCACAATCAAAATCTAGGAAATCCGCACGGATTAGCATCCGGCCTTGTTGTTTAGCAAAACCATCATCAAATGGTTCATCACCAACCACTATTTCACCACAATATGCTTCCATTATAGCACCTCCTTCATCACCAACAAGTACACCAACCTCATCACCCATCAACTCACCACCTAAGGCCACTCCTTAAGACTCCAAAAAGATCTCAACAACCAAAACAAAAAGAAATAGTCTTTTTAACACCTCCCACTTCTCTAAACACAATTTTTAAAGACCTTGAAACCTCACCACCCTTAGCTCCCATTTTGTTACAAGAACATCTAGGTTCTTTTCCACCATCACTTCCAAACATTCCGGACTTTGATCCGCTTTTTCCATCTTTTCCACCACAACTTCCGCATCTCACAAATCAAAGTCGTTCGGAAAACTTCCGCACTCATTACCCACATCACTTACATTGTGAACATTGCCAATCCACTAGGGATATTGCAATAGAAATTAGGGAAGAAATGTGAGTCATACTCAACCTCATTCTTGATCGCATCAATATCATTACTCATCAAAACCTCCATCCATAACCTTATGCAATCATGGAAGGAATCATTATTACTATTTTCATTTTTAGTATTTTTCTTGTGAGTCATTTTTAAGAACAAGTCTTGTTCTTACTTTTACATGCTTGTATGTGGCATAAATACTACTACCTTTTGTTGTTTTATTACAAGGCCTTGTTTAAATACCTTGGCTCTCAATCTTGATTCTCGTCAATCACAAGATTATTTATGCATGTTACTACTAACCCTTTCTTTGTAGGATTTTTTTTTCTTTCTCACTTGACGCCCCAATCTAGGGGGAGCTACCGTCAAGGGGGAGTAAGCGATACGTGGACTATTTTTCCACATTTTGTTTCTTCGTTGGGTTAACTTTTTGTTTCGACAAAAAGGGGGAGAAGAAGTAAAACTTATCAAAAATTACATCTAATCTTAAGTTTTACTCATCATAACATTATGTTTTGTCATCAACAAAAAGGGGGAGATTGTTAATACAAATAAACCGTAAAAACGTTTATTAATATTGAGCGATCTCTTTGTGTTTTGTTGATAACAAATATAATGTTATCATTGTTGTAATAAATTATTTGTTGTAATAGTTTATTCAGATGGTTAAAAATCACAACCCATGGAGCATATTCATAACCTATGGTATTGACCAATATCCATTTGACTAGATGCATTGCATCTATTAGATACATTGTATCTAATGAAATACCCATGGACCAACCCATAACCCATGATCCGTGACCCATAACCAAAAAACCTATGGGCAAAGAGGAGCGTCCCACGGATCCCTGACATTACACTAGACGGATCCCTTAAGGGAGGGATCCGTGGGATCCATGAAACAGTGGAAAGATTTTGCCTATAAATAGAGAGGCATTTCTTCATTTATCTTCACCCCTCTTCTTACTAACTCTCTCATATACTCTCACTCTCTTCTAACAAAAGATCACTTGATCTAGAGAGTTGTTCTTCTTTCTTCTATTGTGATTCGCATATAGGTCCTTCTCTAAGGCGAGATCACGAGCTTACTACAAGTCATCCAAGCAAGGGGTCCTTGATTGATTTGTTTCTCCACAATATTTCTGTAGCAAAGATCTTGTACTTGATATTTCACATAGTTGTTGTGTAATAGTCGTGCTGGTTTGGTCCTCCGTGTTACGGACTCGGTATTTAGCTTTGTACCGGAAAAAGGTGTAAGCAACGTTGTGAAGGCTTCTCCACCAAGTTGAATGAGTTTGTTGACATAGTGCTTGAACTCTCGAGTAGGTGACTCGGGGAGTGGAGTAGGGCAAGGAAGGTGTCCTTGTAGCCGAACCACTATAAATCAGTTGTGTCATTTCTATCCTTTGCTTTAGTTTATTTACTTTCATTACTCTTAGATCTATACTTTATCTTTATCCATACGATTTCACATAACATCGAATCTAAAGTTTTTAGAAACTAACTTAAAATCGGCAAAACTATTCAACCCCCCTTCTAGTTTTCCACAATACAGTTTCGTTTTTCCTGCCCCAAAACATCACAACAGAATAGCAAGTCCGAACGAATGCTTCGCACCATCAATAACCTCATTCGAACCTTGCTCTTTCAAGCCAACCTCCCACCAACATTTTGGGTTGAAGCGCTCAATATGGCCGTCCAGTTACTCAATCTCTTACCATCAACCTCCATCAATAACGAAATCCCGTATACTCGCTTGTTTGGCCAAAACCCAGATTACAGCCTGTTACGCACTTTTGGTTGTTTATGTTACCCACACCTATACCCAAATCACAAACTTGAACCCCGTGCTACACCTTCCATTTACTTGGGACAAGCATCAAACCACAGCGGATATCGCTGCCTTGACTTACACACCAACAAAATCATAATCTCTCGCCACGTAACTTTTGATGAGACGGTCTTCCCATATGGTACCCCTACACCTTCCTCAGCACCTACATACACTTTCCTTGATGAGTCACCTGACATAAACCCCCCTGTTCTCCCATTAAACCCCACTCTTCAACCCGCTGTGACTCCACCCAATATCGATCCCATTATATCAACACCCACCAATACTCTACAACCTAAAACAGCTCACAATACACCTCCCTCACCAACCACTCCACAAAACACACCTACTCCAACAACTAACCAACATCAACACCCACTTATTATTCCGGAACCACCTTACAACCCAAACCCTGTCTCAACTCATCCCATGGTCACACGATATTAGGTCGGGACTAACCGTCCCACTGAGCGTCTCAACTTACATGTCTCCTCGGTGTCTCCGTTACCCAAATCATATCGTGATGCATTTAGTGATCAAAATTGACAAAATGCTATGATTGATGAGTACTCTGCACTTATTAAAAACAAAACTTGGACTCTTGTACCACAACCCGAAAACAGTAACATTATCCGTTCCATGTGGCTTTTTCGCCATAAGTATTTAGATGATGGTACTCTTAGTCGCTACAAGGCTCGCCTTGTGGCAAATGGCAGCAATCAAGTAGAAGGGATTGATGTTGATGAGACCTTTAGTCCGGTTGTAAAACCGGGCACCATCCGGACCGTCCTGAGTTTAGCTACTTCTAGACATTGGCCGATTCATCAGCTTGATGTCAAGAATGCATTTTTGCAGGGGGATTTATCTGAGACTGTTTATATGCATCAGCCTCTGGAGTTTCGGGATCCTGAGCATCCTGACTATGTGTGTTTACTGCAGTGGTCTCTTTGTGGGCTTAAGCATGCCCCTAGAGCATGGTTTTGGCGGTTTACCTCTTATATCACTCGGGTTGGGTTTGGTCATAGTCGTCGTGATTCATCACTTTTTATATACAGACAGGGGACGGACACTGCATATCTGTTACTATATGTTGATGATATCATTCTTACTGCTTCTTCGGAGACACTATTACAGCGGATTATTCATTCCTTGCATCAAGAATTCTCCATGACAGACTTAGGGCCACTTAATTACTTTTTGGGCATTTCGGTTACACGGGATTCTACTGGGTTGTTTTTATCGCAGAAGAAATATGCTATTGAGGTTTTGCAGAGAGCTCATATGCTTGCTTGTAACCCCTGTCGGACTCCTATGGATACTGAGTCTAAACTAGGGGCTGAGGGAGATCCGGTTTCTGATCCGACTTTATACATGAGCCTTGCTGGCTCACTACAGTACCTTACCTTCACCAGACCGGATATATCTTATGTTGTTCAGCAGGTTTGTCTCTTCATGCATGATCCTAGGGAACCACATTTCTCTGCTCTCAAGAGGATATTGAGATATGTTCAGGGTACGCTTGATTATGGCCTGCAGTTGTATTCTTCATCTCCTACTGAGTTGCTTGCTTACTCTGATGCTGATTGGGCTGGTTGTCCCACTACCCGTCGGTCCACTTCCGGTTACTGTGTATTTCTTGGCAACAATCTCATCTCTTGGTCCTCTAAGCGTCAAACAACGCTTTCTCGTTCCAGTGCAGAAGCTGAGTACCGTGGCGTGGCAAATGCCGTTGCTGAGACATGTTGGTTGCGGAATTTACTTCGAGAGCTTCATACTCCCTTGTCTTCTGCTACACTTGTCTACTGTGATAATGTCAGTGCTGTATACTTATCATGTAATCCGGTTCAGCATCAGCGTACCAAACACATTGAGATAGACATTCATTTTGTTAGAGACTTGGTTGCTACAGGTCAAGTTCGGGTTCTTCATGTTCCGTCTCGCTATCAATATGCAGATATCTTCACGAAGGGTTTACCATCGGCTCTGTTCGAGGAGTTTCGTTCCAGTCTTAGTGTCTGGTGTCCTCCCGCTAAGTCTTAGTGTCTGGTGTCCTCCCGCTAAGACTGCGGAGGAGTATTAGCCCGTTTCATTTGTAATGGGCTTCAGCCCACTCTCTAAAAGATGAATCAATCAGTTATATGTATTTATATACACCGATGTAATCTCAGAAGTTCAATCAATCAAATAATAACATTCTCATTCAATATTATTAATATCTAACACTCTTTTTATACTATTATTATCTATTGCTCAATATGCATACATCTACTCACCAGCATTAAGAGTCATGTATGTTTACCATGTTAGTTCTCGTTTCTTGAATGAAAATGATATGTCAAATGGATGGTTTTAAAAGTTGGGCAAATGGCACAAAAAGGCATCAAAGTTAGGGTCCATTTCCAATTAAGGTATTATACTTTTTTTCTTGCATAAAAAGGTACCCAACAAAAATTTTTGGCGGATTTGGGTTTTTTAATAACGTCCGTTAACTCATTTCGTTAGTATATTACATGTTTAGTCCTCGAATTTGTATAATCATTTCATGCACCATCCTCCTCCTCCACCGTCCACCACCACCCTCCTCCTCCACCAACACCGTCTGCCACCATCACCTGCCAACACCACCCGCTGCCACTACCACCGTCCACCACCACCACCCGCCACCACCCGCATGTAGGAACCGTTTAACAATGAAGACAACACATACATTATTATTGCAAGAAAATATAAAAGCATGACCTGATCAAGAAGATTAGTCAGCTACCTGGTTAAAGTGTTGCTGCAGTTTCTCGTTTGTGAAGTTAATGCAAAATTGCTCAAAGCTGTATGTGTATGACATTAAAATAAAAAGAACTCAGGTTGTGCAGCTTTTAGTGGAATAAAGGGAATACAAAATGTGCTTGATTGCCACCTATTGTTCTTAAAGCTCTCAAAACCATAGATATCAAGAACGCCAATCAGAGATTTTGAGGTAGCATCTTGTCCAATTGATACGTACCAATCAAATAATCTGGAATATATTGTTTTAGCCAAACCATCCCTGCTGAATGTCGCACTTAGGGGATCAAGAGTCCTCTTGATAACTTCTTCAGGTGTGATCATCACACGTTTACACAATGCATCTTGCAAGCCTACACTTACAATACATATCAAGAAGCGCATTACTTAGAAGATTCAAAGCTTCATCACCATCACTATCCCTCGTCTCCATCTAATCAAAAACCACCAACGCATTCCCCAACTCACCCCACTTTGTACCTGCTTCAAACTCCCCAATACCACAATGTACCTGCTTCAAACTCCCCAACCCACTACACGCTCTCAAAACCGAAGAATAAGTAAACATATTCGGCCTAACCCCATCAAACAGTTTACGCGCATTAGCAAAAGCAGCAATCATAGTAGTCCAAGAAACCACATTTCTTTCACTCATTTCATCAAACAGTTTACGCGCATCGTCTAATAAGCTAAACTTAACATACATACTGATAAGGGTATTGATCAAAAAGGTTTTGGGGTGATACCCATTTGAGAAAATGTGTTTATGGACTAGTTTGGCTTCGCGCAAAGCCTTAACCACCACCACAACAACACCACCAGATGACCTCATCACCAAGCTCACCACAACAGATGACTGGACCAATCTCCATGAACAAATCACATCTCTACCCCAACAATCCATCCTCAATATCGCTCAACAATTCAACACATCATCAAAAGCTTTTAAATTCTTTAACTTTATCAAAAACCCATCTTCACCCACTTCATCTTTTGTCTTCCAAACTGTTTTTCACCTTGCTACACGTGAAAAAGATCCAAACTTCATAACCAATTTATATAAATTTTCTAAAGAAATGAATGTTTCTTTGACACCCATTTCGGCAATTATTATAATGAAGCATCTTTTTCGCGTAAAAGGCGTCCAAGAATGTGTAAAATTGTATGATGGATTAGACCCAGATGGGAAAACTGTTGATGTTAGGAATGTGTTGGTTGATTTGCTTTTGAATATGTGATAGGTTTGATTGACGGGTTTTGTAAATCTGGTGAGATCGAACGGGGTCAAGAACTTTTTGATCAGATGAGCGAGAACGGTTTGGATCCGAACGTGATTACAGTAAACACTTTGGTGGATGGAATGTATAAACATGGAAGGATAGGTAATGCAATGGAGTTTTTTTAGGAAAATGCCCTTTGTACTGTCAATAAAATAATATTGAAAAATCAAGGACCAAATATGTAATATACTAACGAAGTGGGTTAACGGACGTTAGTAAAAAACCCAAATCCGCCAAAAAAATTTGTTGGGTACCTTTTTATGCAAGAAAAAAAGTAAAATACCTTAATTGAAAATGGACCCTAACTTTGATGCCTTTTTATGCCATTTGCCCTTTTATTATTTATAAACTCAGTGCTATTATCAGATCTAACTGTTTTAATTCCACATTTAAACTGATTTAGAATAAGATTTACATAACTAATAAACAGATTATAAACTTCATCTTTAGTTTTAAGAAGGTAAACCCACACAGCCCTGGTATAATCATCTACAATGGTCATAAAATACCTAAAATCATCCTTGCTAGTGACCTTATAAGGTCCCCATATATCAATGTGAACAAGATCTCCAATAGCTGAACTCGTATGCTCACTTAGAGGTAAAGGTTCTTTACTCTGCTTGGCCTTGTGACAGATGTCACAAGGTGAGACATGAGAATCCTTAGTGAACTTAAGATAAGATTGAAGAAGATTATGCCATATAGACTTGGACACATAGCAAGTAACAAACATATTACCTATAGTTTGATTCTTAGAAATGCTAGGAGATGGAGTATCAAACAAATAGAGTCCACCATTCTCACTACCAGTCCCCATGATTTTGTCTGGAGTCAAATCCTGAATATAGCATTTAGTTTCATCAAAACCAACAAACATTATGCTATCCTTAATCAGTTTATGAACAGACAAAAGACTCACATAGTATTCAGGAACAACCAACACATTATATAAAATAACTTTATGTGAAAGTTTTAGATAACCAACATATTTGATTTTAGCAAGAGTACCATTAGGATGACCCACAGTAAGATTCAAATAAGAAATATCAATTATTTCAAACATGTGATAACGCTACACGCGTCGTTCGGGGTCAAAGGAACTTCCTTTTCTTCGAGCAAGTTTTATAACACCCTAGGCAGTGAACCTAATCGTTGTAGTGTAGTATTAGGGTAAGCCATGGGTATTGATATCGTTCTCTAGGGGAATAGTGTCGTTAGGCTGAAGTGTATGTCGATTTAAGTCTAAGGTGAGGGATGATTATTTTTGTATTTTTATATTTTATGAAATGGAAAGGTACGATTCTCGGGGTTTGGATTTGGGGGTTGGTATTTCTACCGATTACTCTACTTATCTAATTAACTAAGCTAAGGGTAGTCTATGTCTATTGTTGTGTGCTCGTATGATGATTTAAAGATGTGTTTACTTAGGTTTTATTACTCCTTAATTATTTCCTATTGATGGTTGAATTGTCACGTCTGTGGAAAACTAGAAGGGGGGGTTGAATAGTTTTGCCGATTTAAAGTTGATTTCAAAAACTTTAGATTTGATATTATGTGAAATCGTATGGATGTTGAGAACGTGTAGATCTAATGATAATGCAAGCAAATAAATAAAGATAAGGGATAGAAATGACACAACCGATTTATAGTGGTTCGGCTACAAGGTCACCTTCCTTGCCCTACTCCACTCCCCGAGTCACCTACTCGAGAGTTCAAGCACTATGTCAACAAACTCCTTCACTTGGCGGAGAAGCCTTCACAACGTTGCTTACACTTTTTTCGGTATAAAGCTAGATACCGAGTCCGTAGCACGGTGGACCAAACCAACACAACTATTACACAACAAATATGTGAAATATCAAATACAAGATCTTCGCTACAGAAATCTTGCGGAGTGACAAATCAATCAAGGACCCCTTGCTTGGATGACTTGTAGAATGCTCGTGATCTCGCCTTAGAGAAGGACCTATATGAGGATCACAAATAGAAAGAAAAAAGAACAACTCTCTAGATCAAGTGATCTATATGTTAGAAGAGAATGAGAGTGTATGAGAGATTTAGTAAGAAGAGGGGTGAGTTAGAATGAAGAAATGGCTCTCTATTTATAGGCAAATTTCTTCACTGTTCCCACGGATCCCTTCCACAAGGGATCCGTCTAGTGTAATCCTAGGGATCCGTGGAACGCTCCTCTTTGCCCATGGGTTTTTTGGTTATGGGTCATGGGTTATGGGTTGGTCCATGGGTTATATCTAGATTCAATGTATCTAAGTATACATTGTATCAAGTCTCTTTGGGTATGGGTTAAGATCCATGGGTTATGGTACATGGGTTATGATATTTACCCATCCTAATAAACTATTACAACAAATGCTTAATTACTACATTTTTGTATTTAAATGGCTATATGTAAATGCTTTACAAAACTAACATGTATCCTTTATAATTATACTTAAGATAACATTATATTTGTTATCAACAAAACACAAAGAGATCGCAAAATATTAATAAACGGTTTTACGGTTTATTTGTATTAACAATCTCCCCCTTTTTGTTGATGACAAAACATAATGTTATGATGAGTAAAACTTAAGAATAGATGTAAGTTTTGAAAGCTTTAAGTTTTACTTCTTCTCCCCCTTTTTGTCGAAACAAAAAGTTAACCCTTGGAAGAAATAAACAAACTTCTAACTCCCCCTTGACGGCAGCTCCCCCTTGTTTGGGGCGTCAAGTGAAGAAAAATAAAAATCCTGCAAAAAGAAAGGTTAGTAACATGCTTATATAATCTTGTGGTTGCCGAGAATCAAGATTGGGAGCCAAGGTATGTAAACAAGGCCTTGTAATAAAACAACAAATTGTAGTGGTATGTATGCCACTTACAAGCATGTAAAAATAAGAACATGACTTGTTCTTGAAAAAGGACTTAAAAAATAATACTTAAAAGTAGAAAAGTAGTAGTAGTGATTCCTTCCATGCTTGCATAAGGTTATGGATGGAGGTTTTGATGAGTAATGGTATTGATGCGATCAAGGATGAGGTTGAGTATGAAACGAATTTCTTCCCTAACTTCTATTGCAATTTCCCTAGTGGATTGGCAATGTTCACAATGTAAATGATGTGGGTGATGAGTGCGGAAGTTTTCCGGGTTGTTTTGATTAGAGTTATGCGGAAGTTGTGGTGGAAAAATAGGAAAATATGGATCAATATCCGGAATGTTAGTAAATGGTGGTGGAAAAGAACCTAGATGTTCTTGTGATGTGATGGGAGCTAATGGTGGTGATGTTTCAAGATCTTGAAATATAGTATTTGGAGATGTGGGGGGTGTTGAAAAGACTAATTCTTTTTCTTTAGGTTGATTAGATCTTGTTGGAGTCTTAAGGAGTTCCAAAAGAGTTATTTTAGGTGGTGATGAAGTTGGTGTACTTGTTGGTGATGAGGGTGGTGCTATAATGGAAGCATCTTGTGGTGAGTTATTTGTTGAGGATGAATCATTTGAGGTTGGTTTTGCTAAACAACAAGATCGGATACTAATCCGTGCGGATATCCTAGCATTTGATTGTGGTATTTTGGATGGTGGAAGTACAAAGGTTTGGATATCATGATTGTTTGTACTAGATGATTCTCCTAAAGGGTTTTTGGATGACATGATGAAGTGTGTTTGTGAGAAGGAGATGGAGTATGCAAGCATTTTGGGAGTTATATATATAGAAAAACAAAACATTGTAATGAATGCTTGACCCAAAATGTGGATTAAAATCTAATGATTAGATATGAATTCAAGGCATGTGATCATGAGAACACAAGCATTAAAGAGCATACTCCCAAAAATGAAGCAAATGTGGATTTTTCATCCAAAGTGAAAAAATAGAAGTTGAAAATAGCTTCTGTTTACACGGATCCCACGGATCCTTCCCTTGAGGGATCCGTCCAGCATGAAGGCTGGGATCCGTGGGTCTGGTGATTCAGGCAGCACAAAATTTTCTTTTTGGAAACATTTTTGCCTATTGTGTGCCTATATGCAAACTATTTGGAGTTGCGGTTTTCTCGACCTCTAAAAAGAAAAGGAAAATACCTAGAGAAAAATAAATCCTAATTGAGATAACCCGAAAACACACATTTGGTACATAAGTACGTAATATTGTGTTATCAATGCTCCTAATTCATTTTTGCTTAAATGAATGTACCCGAAAACACATATTAGTTATATGTTCCCTTTAGCATTCAAAAGACATGAGATGCAATGAAAACGGGTTTTTACTTTGTATTAATAATGAAAAAGCGATTTGTCCTAGACGTGAGAAATTGCTTTTGTGAAATTGATACGGGAAGGTGATGTGCCCGGTTGGTGCAAGTTTTAAATTTATAAAAGGTGAATTACCAATATTACCAATAACACATACGAGCAAGTATACTCGTCCGTTATAGCAAGATTATGAAGGTAAGTCGGGATCGTTCGCAGGGATTTGAGTGAATCTAAGCACAAGTTTGAATTAACGGAGTCTATCCAAAACATATAACAAAGCAAATAGGTATAATGAAATTCAGATGATTAAAAACTACACTTGCTTAAACTAGTTTCATATCATAGATTAATGTGATTGTGTTAACCTCTTAACATGTTGGTTGTGATAATTAGTTGGTAGACTAATCTATTGTTCTTACAAGTCAAACTTTGATCAAGAGTTTAGTTTATAAAAAACAAGCATTAAGTTTAACCAATCAATTCAAGATTAATTAAAGTTTCATAAGTTTACATACATAAACTTAAACACAAAAACATCCACTTGCTCATCAAATTGCTTAAGAAATGGTCAATACAAAAGGTAACCGATCATAGACAAAAGGCTACAATTGATTCTCAACAACTAGTCTTACGACCATTTAGATGTTTCCAACCAATCCAATTTGATAATCAAAAAGCGTTTCTATTACAACCACACCTTAGTTACTTTGTATAATCAAGAATAATGGGTAAAAACAATCATCCATAGACAAAATGATTATGACTAGTTGAATAACACGAAGTTCTTTCGACCCCAACGATTATTGTCAATTAGCCAAACTTGATTAACAAATGTCACTATGAAACTTTAGCACAATTGGATCTTAGAATCAACTTGAAATTGAATTAAAACATGTTAAAACAATCACTAACTAATCATATGATAATCAACATCATTTAAGCAAGTGCATAAAGAAACTAGCCACTCATAGCAAACATAAACATAAACTCAGAACTTTGAGTATTAGAAAACATGATTGAAAGTCTTACAATGTTTGGAATAAGATTACAAATGGTATAGTGATGATTACCAAAGGATGGAGGTAGACTTCTAGGTGTTTTGGCCTCCAAATGGTGAACTTCTGGATCTCCAAACTTCTCTGGACTTCTAAGGACGAATTTTAAGAGTTTAAGGCTTTGTTTGATGAGTAGAGAGATTTGTATTATAGATTGATGTCTCTAATGCTCACAATTAGCCTCTATTTATACTAATTCCAAGGCCTAGGGTATTAAATGCTGAACTTGGCCATCAAGGAGTGAGGAAGGGACTAGAATACACCAAGAGAAGGACCTAGAATCGTTTGGATGCAAAGGGGAAGCTTAGTGATGAAGATTTAGCAACTGCAGCTTCTCTAACCGGATCGGTCATACGACCAACCGATCCGGCTGGTCTTCAATAACAACTAGCCGACCGATCCGGTTGTGGGTTGCGACCGATCGGTTGGCGATGGTAAAAACACTGATTCTGACCGAATTCCAACCGATCCGGTTGCAAGTGTAACCGGATCCGGTTGGATCTTCTGAGATACAAAAACTTGATCTTTCTTCACTGAGGTCTTGAGATACTGATTTAGTCTTGTTGAAATGGGAATCTTCGCTTAGCTGAATATTTCTTCTTTTTCCTCCATTTCCCTGCACTTGGTTATAAACACTAGACAAACATCTCTAGATACAATTAAGTACTATAATCACGCAAATATAACCAAATAACAGATATAAAAGTACACATAACGCTACTAAAAACATGCACAATCTGAGCGTTATCAAATTCCCCCACACTTAAACTTTTCTTGCCCTCAAGTAAATCTAGGAAAAACATCCACTGGAACAAGATCGTGATTATGAAAAATGTGATGCAAATCAACCAAGTATAAAATACGAGAGAGGATTCATCAATTATGCTTTATAAAGGTGAAACATCAAGATGTTTGACAGTATCCAATGATTTTCTTGCATGATTAACATTTCAAAACACCTCACGAAAAATAACGGAATATAATTCACTCAATCACTCATTTTTAGTGGAGTAACAAGATAAATCACACTCATTGCTCAGTCATGATTAGATTATTACCATAAGCTTGTACAAGAAACAAAACTCCACCGACGTGGCGTGAGCACCAAGTAAAAACATCTAAAGAGGGCTTTTATTCGGGTTATAATGATATGGCTAAGGGTTAAGGGTATGGATAAGGCATGGGAATGTTATGAAATTGGTGTTAAAATAAAAACGAAATCAAGTCTAATACCCATGTTGCTAGCTACCAAACATTCCACGAACCAAATAAACGATTATAGCTTTGCTTTCTTCTTTTTCACTTTCAACATCTTTTCGCTTTGCCATGACAATTATTCTTCGATCATAGCTCATTGGCTATTTTTTTTTTCATTTTTTCATTTTTTTTATATTTTTAAACTCAACATAACGTATGGCTCAATCAATCTCATAGGATGTGGTACTCATAATCATTTGAACAATCTTCACTTTCCAGGCGACTAGCAACTAACCATTAGACATTGATATGGGATAGGCTAAGGTTTAAAGTGTAAAATCTTTTTGTATTTTCTGGGTGAAGCAAAAATGAAAAGGATGGCTCAGAGGGTGTAACTAGGGGTATCTAGTGCTAAAAATGAGCACTACAAATGGGTCCATGTGGGTGGTTAACTAACCAATGTGGCTAGCTAATATATCATTAGATGTAAAATGGAAGGCCATTTGGGTTAAATCCTAAGGTGCCTCTTTATCACACGAATTCACTTATATTGCACGAATGCAATCTCACTGCGGTCTGGTAATGATTTACAAGCACAAGTTCTAGAATAAATAAAATCACCGGCACACTCATAGCAAAAGATCTAAGCATAAAAGATGTATGCTAATAAGAAATAGGCTCAAATCCTCACAATTTAGTGGAAAGGGTATAATATGTGTTAGCAAATGTTTATCGATCCTAGAATGGATTGCAATAGTAATCGGAACACATCTCGAAGTTTCAAATATTACTAGTTTTACCAGTGGAATGATCCAGTTATTCTAATAGATAATCCTGAAAGTGTGAAAACAACTAGATCACAAGGGCAAACAAAATTTCAAATTTAAGCATGAAAACTCTAATTTTTCCTATTCACCCCCCCCCCCACACTTAAGTTAGACATTGTCGTCAATGAAAAACGAACTTCAAAGTATAGAAATAGGGAAAATAGAGATGAAACCAGATATGTCAACGAGTTTATCAACTTAAAATTCTTTCTTCATTCCTAGCGTCCACTGGAGAAATCATCACCTGCACATAATCTTATAAACAAACAAAAGGTTTTATTAAAAGGTGGCACCCCCCACACTTAAGTTCAACCAAAGGTTAAGACTTTGGGGAGTGACCACAGAAAATCAAATATGAAACACACGGGTTGCCTCCCGAGAAGCGCTTGATTTATTACCAAGTCCTCAGCCTGACTCGAATCTTCCCGAATTTATTTAGCTGCAAGGGCAGCTTTGAACATTTTAAAAAGTTCGGGGATATACATGAATTCTTCACCAGTAGCTTTAATATCATCCCAGACGAACTCAGCAGATGGTTTCCATGGAACAGTTTGTGGGATTCTTCCTGGAAATGGTGCTACAAAGGTGATAGTTTCGAATTCATTCTCATGGTGTCTCCAGGACACTGTCGCAACTGAAACTTCTTTCATTTGCTCCTTGTCGTAATATAATTTGATTCGGTGTCCATTAACAATGAAACTTCCACCTTGTTTGTCATAGAGTTCGACATACCCAGATGGATATCCATGTTTAACGACATATGGTCCAAACCATTTTGGTTGTAACTTAGGAGCTTTGAATTTGAATTTCATGTTAAAAAGCAGAACTTTATCTCCGGCTTTGAATTCTTTTCGAATTCGTAGCTTTTTATCATGATAAGCTTTTGTTCTGGCTTTATACAGTTTAGAGTTTTCATAAGCTTGGAGTCTTAATTCATCGAGTTCGTGCAATTACAGAAATCTTTTCTCTCCAGCTATTTTGAGATCGGTGTTACAATGTCTGAGCGCCCAATAAGCACGATGTTCAACTTCGAACGGCAAATGACAAGTCTTCCCATACAAGAGTCTGTAAGGAGTTGTGCCAATTGGTGTTTTATAAGCCGTACGAAATGCCCACAGAGCATCGTCAAGTTTTCTTGCCCATAATGAAGGATTGTCCTTTACTGTCTTTTCCAGTATTCTTTTGAGAGCTCTGTTGGTATTTTCGACTTGACCACTGGTTTGTGGATGATAAGCAGTCGCAAATCGATGATGAACTCCATATCTTTTCATGGTTTTCTCCATTTGTTGATTGCAGAAATGAGTTCCTCGATCGCTTATGAGTGCTTTGGGAATTCCATAACGAGCGAAAAGCTTTTTGAGAAAATTAACGACGACACGAGCATCGTTTGTTGGTAAAGCTTCAGCTTCTGCCCATTTGGACACATAATCTATAGCAACGAGAATGTATTCGAATTTGTGGGATTTAGGGAAGGGTCCCATGAAATCTATTCCCCAAATATCAAATATTTCACACACTTGAATGCTTGTTAATGGCATTTCATCTCTCCGAGAGAGATTGGTTGTTCTTTGACAAGCGTCACAATTTTGAACAAGTGTGTGTGCTTCTTTGAATC